>NC_069446.1:4099994-4112494 GCF_026875155.1 Cherax quadricarinatus
CAGCAGTGTCCTGTTATCCACCAGCAGTGTCCTGTTATCCACCAGTAGTGTCCTGTTATCCACCAGCAGTGTCCTGTTATCCACCAGTAGTGTCCTGTTATCCACCAGCAGTGTCCTGTTATCCACCAGCAGTGTCCTGTTATCCACCAGCAGTGTCCTGTTAATCCACCAGCAGTGTCCTGTTATCCACCAGCAGTGTCCTGTTATCCACCAGTAGTGTCCTGTTATCCACCAGCAGTGTCCTGTTATCCACCAGCAGTGTCCTGTTATCCACCAGCAGTGTCCTGTTATCCACCAGCAGTGTCCTGTTATCCACCAGCAGTGTCCTGTTATCCACCAGCAGTGTCCTGTTATCCACCAGTAGTGTCCTGTTATCCACCAGCAGTGTCCTGTTATCCACCAGCAGTGTCCTGTTATCCACCAGCAGTGTCCTGTTATCCACCAGCAGTGTCCTGTTATCCACCAGCAGTGTCCTGTTATCCACCAGCAGTGTCCTGTTATCCACCAGCAGTGTCCTGTTATCCACCAGTAGTGTCCTGTTATCCACCAGCAGTGTCCTGTATCCACCAGCAGTGTCCTGTTATCCACCAGCAGTGTCCTGTTATCCACCAGCAGTGTCCTGTTATCCACCAGTAGTGTCCTGTTATCCACCAGCAGTGTCCTGTTATCCACCAGTAGTGTCCTGTTATCCACCAGCAGTGTCCTGTTATCCACCAGCAGTGTCCTGTTATCCACCAGTAGTGTCCTGTTATCCACCAGCAGTGTCCTGTTATCCACCAGTAGTGTCCTGTTATCCACCAGCAGTGTCCTGTTATCCACCAGCAGTGTCCTGTTATCCACCAGCAGTGTCCTGTTATCTCACCAGCAGTGTCCTGTTATCCACCAGCAGTGTCCTGTTATCCACCAGTAGTGTCCTGTTATCCACCAGCAGTGTCCTGTTATCCACCAGCAGTGTCCTGTTATCCACCAGCAGTGTCCTGTTAATCCACCAGCAGTGTCCTGTTATCCACCAGCAGTGTCCTGTTTATCCACCAGCAGTGTCCTGTTATCCACCAGCAGTGTCCTGTTATCCACCAGTAGTGTCCTGTTATCCACCAGCAGTGTCCTGTTATCCACCAGCAGTGTCCTGTTATCCACCAGCAGTGTCCTGTTATCCACCAGCAGTGTCCTGTTATCCACCAGCAGTGTCCTGTTATCCACCAGTAGTGTCCTGTTATCCACCAGCAGTGTCCTGTTATCCACCAGCAGTGTCCTGTTATCCACCAGCAGTGTCCTGTTATCCACCAGTAGTGTCCTGTTATCCACCAGCAGTGTCCTGTTATCCACCAGCAGTGTCCTGTTATCCACCAGCAGTGTCCTGTTATCCACCAGCAGTGTCCTGTTATCCACCAGCAGTGTCCTGTTATCCATCAGCAGTGTCCTGTTATCCACCAGCAGTGTCCTGTTATCCACCAGTAGTGTCCTGTTATCCACCAGTAGTGTCCTGTTATCCACCAGCAGTGTCCTGTTATCCACCAGCAGTGTCCTGTTATCCACCAGCAGTGTCCTGTTATCCACCAGCAGTGTCCTGTTATCCACCAGCAGTGTCCTGTTATCCACCAGTAGTGTCCTGTTATCCACCAGCAGTGTCCTGTTATCCACCAGCAGTGTCCTGTTATCCACCAGCAGTGTCCTGTTATCCACCAGCAGTGTCCTGTTATCCACCAGTAGTGTCCTGTTATCCACCAGCAGTGTCCTGTTATCCACCAGCAGTGTCCTGTTATCCACCAGCAGTGTCCTGTTATCCACCAGCAGTGTCCTGTTATCCACCAGCAGTGTCCTGTTATCCACCAGCAGTGTCCTGTTATCCACCAGCAGTGTCCTGTTATCCACCAGTAGTGTCCTGTTATCCACCAGCAGTGTCCTGTTATCCACCAGCAGTGTCCTGTTATCCACCAGCAGTGTCCTGTTATCCACCAGCAGTGTCCTGTTATCCACCAGCAGTGTCCTGTTATCCACCATAGTGTCCTGTTATCCACCAGCAGTGTCCTGTTATCCACCAGCAGTGTCCTGTTATCCACCAGCAGTGTCCTGTTATCCACCAGTAGTGTCCTGTTATCCACCAGCAGTGTCCTGTTATCCACCAGCAGTGTCCTGTTATCCACCAGTAGTGTCCTGTTATCCACCAGCAGTGTCCTGTTATCCACCAGCAGTGTCCTGTTATCCACAGTAGTGTCTGTTATCCACCAGCAGTGTCCTGTTATCCACCAGCAGTGTCCTGTTATCCACCAGCAGTGTCCTGTTATCCACCAGCAGTGTCCTGTTATCCACCAGCAGTGTCCTCTTATCCACCAGCAGTGTCCTGTTATCCACCAGCAGTGTCCTGTTTATCCACCAGCAGTGTCCTGTTATCCACCAGCAGTGTCCTGTTATCCACCAGTAGTGTCCTGTTATCCACCAGCGTGTCCTGTTATCCACCAGCAGTGTCCTGTTATCCACCAGCAGTGTCCTGTTATCCACCAGCAGTGTCCTGTTATCCACCAGTAGTGTCCTGTTATCCACCAGCAGTGTCCTGTTATCCACCAGTAGTGTCCTGTTATCCACCAGCAGTGTCCTGTTATCCACCAGCAGTGTCCTGTTATCCACCAGTAGTGTCCTGTTATCCACCAGCAGTGTCCTGTTATCCACCAGTAGTGTCCTGTTATCCACCAGCAGTGTCCTGTTATCCACCAGCAGTGTCCTGTTATCCACCAGCAGTGTCCTGTTATCCACCAGCAGTGTCCTGTTATCCACCAGTAGTGTCCTGTTATCCACCAGCAGTGTCCTGTTATCCACAGCAGTGTCCTGTTATCCACCAGCAGTGTCCTGTTATCCACCAGCAGTGTCCTGTTATCCACCAGCAGTGTCCTGTTATCCACCAGCAGTGTCCTGTTATCCACCAGCAGTGTCCTGTTATCCACCAGTAGTGTCCTGTTATCCACCAGCAGTGTCCTGTTATCCACCAGCAGTGTCCTGTTTATCCACCAGCAGTGTCCTGTTATCCACCAGCAGTGTCCTGTTATCCACCAGCAGTGTCCTGTTATCCACCAGTAGTGTCCTGTTATCCACAGCAGTGTCCTGTTATCCACCAGCAGTGTCCTGTTATCCCCAGCAGTGTCCTGTTATCCACCAGTAGTGTCCTGTTATCCACCAGCAGTGTCCTGTTATCCACCAGCAGTGTCCTGTTATCCACCAGCAGTGTCCTGTTATCACCAACAGTGTCCTGTTATCCACCAGCAGTGTCCTGTTATCCATCAGCAGTGTCCTGTTATCCACCAGCAGTGTCCTGTTATCCACCAGCAGTGTCCTGTTATCCACCAGTAGTGTCCTGTTATCCACCAGTAGTGTCCTGTTATCACCAGCAGTGTCCTGTTATCCACCAGCAGTGTCCTGTTATCCACCAGCAGTGTCCTGTTATCCACCAGCAGTGTCCTGTTATCCACCAGCAGTGTCCTGTTATCCACCAGCAGTGTCCTGTTATCCACCAGTAGTGTCCTGTTATCCACCAGCAGTGTCCTGTTATCCACCAGCAGTGTCCTGTTATCCACCAGCAGTGTCCTGTTATCCACCAGCAGTGTCCTGTTATCCACCAGCAGTGTCCTGTTATCCACCAGTAGTGTCCTGTTATCCACCAGTAGTGTCCTGTTATCCACCAGTAGTGTCCTGTTATCCACCAGCAGTGTCCTGTTATCCACCAGCAGTGTCCTGTTATCCACCAGCAGTGTCCTGTTATCCACCAGCAGTGTCCTGTTATCCACCAGCAGTGTCCTGTTATCCACCAGTAGTGTCCTGTTATCCACCAGTAGTGTCCTGTTATCCACCAGTAGTGTCCTGTTATCCACCAGTAGTGTCCTGTTATAGTGTTGACATTGCGGCTCCTGGGGAAACAGGAGGCAATCAGAACTGATCCAAGGGAGGAAGGCGTTGGTTACTCCTGTTCCTAGGATCTAGAGCCCTTCACAGGAGTGAAGGCACTTTCGCCTTTGTGATTGTGTGCAATGAGACTCTTTAAACCGTAGAGCCTTTCTCTACATGCGCTATCCTTCAGAGTGAAACGAGTAATAAACAGGTATCATACAAGGGTTAAGCAGACTATGAACAAGTATTAAACGGGTACATGTAATAAACAGATATTGAACAGATGTTAAACAGGTACTAAAGAGTTATTCAGCAGAAGATACATGGGTATCAAACAGGTATTTCACATGTATTGTGGTAAACAGGTATTTTAAAAAAAACATGAATCACCTTACTGGCATCTGTTCTATAAGTGATTTAAATATATTTACTGACTCCTCACTTCCCATTCATTTCCTCCAACACTGAGGAAAATAATGAACATTTCCCAAGACAATAATGTTCAGCCTGTGTCCCTAACTTCTGCATCATAAAAAACATTAACTCCGTTTTTCTCGTTTTACAGTAAAAAAATATACTTCCTCTCTTGAGTATTGCAAAGTAAGTGGATTTTTAATGTAAAAGATTGCCATGGAAAAACAAGTTAACATATGTGGAATGAGAGGTTAACTAACATTAACCTTCGCTATTCATCCCTGCTCATCTTCATTTAACGCCATCATTCACCTTCACTGCTCATACGTACTATTTATTCTTCACTTTAGATCATTATTCATCTTCACTACTCATCTTTACTCATCCTCACACCATCATTCACCTTCATTACCCATCCCTACTCATCTTCAAACCATCATTCACTTTCACTACACAACCTTACATCAACACAGTTACTACAGCAGACTGCTTCTCAAATCTTTACAGCTTTCCATTACCTGAATCAAACTGTAACACATTCTATTTCAGTATGCAGACTCGATGCAGTTTTGGTTTAAAACTGTAGCTTTATCAATAAATAACAAAAAAGGCACAATACCGTGACTGGAACGATACACAAATAACCAACACTGTGGCTTTATCCTAAGACAACCTTCGGTCTTCTTAAAGTCCTAGATTATGCTGGCTTGTCAAGGTGTGTGTGTGTGTGTGTGTGTGTGTGTGTGTGTGTGTGTGTGTGTTTATGTAACGCAAAAAGAGATAATGTAATGGATTAATTGAAAATGGGTTTTATTTCCCGTAGAGTTCAAGATTTAAAAAAACTATGTGCATAAGTAAAATGTGGGTCTCTACTACCGTAGACTTTAAATGTGAAATATGGGTTGCTACTTCTGTACACTTTTAAGACAAAAATATTGTGCCTTCGTGAAATGTGGGTCACTGGTTCCGTAGAGTTTTAAGTGAAATATGTGCGATAGTGAAATTTGGGTCGCTACTGTTGTAGAATTTTAAGCAAAGCACACACTGGTCTCTCTCTCTCTCTCTCTCTCTCTCTCTCTCTCTCTCTCTCTCTCTCTCTCACCTCCTCTCTCTCTCTATCTCTCTCTCTCTCTCTCTCTCTCTCTCTCTCTCTCACACACACACACACACCTACACAAACGTAGATTTTAAATTAGTTTAAAAGAGCACAATTCATGCCTTTTTTTAATCCTCATTTTTTCTTAATTTATCCACTCAACCACAACTCTATTGCCAAATCAAAGTTCTCTTATATCCATCCTTTAGGATGAATATATTATCTTCATTCTGAAATATAGAGCTCAAGACATTTAAGGTAACAGAATATATGAACATGATGATTTGTATGTGAATGTCATGTGAGGAGTCAACCATCAGCCTCTGAGGCACGATATTAGTTATGTATCTTTGTGTAACGCAGGTGTGTATCTCTGTGGAGCTGTGTATCTCTGTGGAGCTGTGTATCTCTGTGGAGCTGTGTATCTCTGTGGAGCTGTGTATCTCTGTGGAGCTGTGTATCTCTGTGGAGCTGTGTATCTCTGTGGAGCTGTGTATCTCTGTGGAGCTGTGTATCTCTGTGGAGCTGTGTATCTCTGTGGAGCTGTGTATCTCTGTGGAGCTGTGTATCTCTGTGGAGCTGTGTATCTCTGTGGAGCTGTGTATCTCTGTGGAGCTGTGTATCTCTGTGGAGCTGTGTATCTCTGTGGAGCTGTGTATCTCTGTGGAGCTGTGTATCTCTGTGGAGCTGTGTATCTCTGTGGAGCTGTGTATCTCTGTGGAGCTGTGTATCTCTGTGGAGCTGTGTATCTCTGTGGAGCTGTGTATCTCTGTGGAGCTGTGTATCTCTGTGGAGCTGTGTATCTCTGTGGAGCTGTGTATCTCTGTGGAGCTGTGTATCTGTGTGGAGCTGTGTATCTGTGTGGAGCTGTGTATCTCTGTGGAGCTGTGTATCTCTGTGGAGCTGTGTATCTGTGGAGCTGTGTATCTCTGTGGAGCTGTGTATCTCTGTGGAGCTGTGTATCTCTGTGGAGCTGTGTATCTGTGGAGCTGTGTATCTCTGTGGAGCTGTGTATCTCTGTGGAGCTGTGTATCTGTGTGGAGCTGTGTATCTCTGTGGAGCTGTGTATCTGTGTGGAGCTGTGTATCTGTGTGGAGCTGTGTATCTCTGTGGAGCTGTGTATCTCTGTGGAGCTGTGTATCTGTGGAGCTGTGTATCTCTGTGGAGCTGTGTATCTCTGTGGAGCTGTGTATCTCTGTGGAGCTGTGTATCTGTGGAGCTGTGTATCTCTGTGGAGCTGTGTATCTCTGTGGAGCTGTGTATCTGTGGAGCTGTGTATCTCTGTGGAGCTGTGTATCTCTGTGGAGCTGTGTATCTCTGTGGAGCTGTGTATCTCTGTGGAGCTGTGTATCTGTGGAGCTGTGTATCTGTGGAGCTGTGTATCTCTGTGGAGCTGTGTATCTCTGTGGAGCTGTGTATCTCTGTGGAGCTGTGTATCTCTGTGGAGCTGTGTATCTCTGTGGAGCTGTGTATCTCTGGACTGTGTATCTCTGTGGAGCTGTGTATCTCTGTGGAGCTGTGTATCTCTGTGGAGCTGTGTATCTCTGGAGCTGTGTATCTGTGTGGAGCTGTGTATCTCTGTGGAGCTGTGTATCTCTGTGGAGCTGTGTATCTCTGTGGAGCTGTGTATCTCTGTGGAGCTGTGTATCTGTGGAGCTGTGTATCTCTGTGGAGCTGTGTATCTCTGTGGAGCTGTGTATCTCTGTGGAGCTGTGTATCTCCGTGGAGCTGTGTATCTCTGTGGAGCTGTGTATCTCCGTGGAGCTGTGTATCTCCGTGGAGCTGTGTATCTCCGTGGAGCTGTGTATCTCTGTGGAGCTGTGTATCTCTGTGGAGCTGTGGAGCTGTGTATCTCTGTGGAGCTGTGTATCTCTGTGGAGCTGTGTATCTCTGTGGAGCTGTGTATCTGTGGAGCTGTGTATCTCTGTGGAGCTGTGTATCTCCGTGGAGCTGTGTATCTCCGTGGAGCTGTGTATCTCCGTGGAGCTGTGTATCTCCGTGGAGCTGTGTATCTCCGTGGAGCTGTGTATCTCCGTGGAGCTGTGTATCTCTGTGGAGCTGTGTATCTCCGTGGAGCTGTGTATCTCCGTGGAGCTGTGTATCTCCGTGGAGCTGTGTATCTCCGTGGAGCTGTGTATCTCCGTGGAGCTGTGTATCTCCGTGGAGCTGTGTATCTCCGTGAGCTGTGTATCTCCGTGGAGCTGTGTATCTCCGTGGAGCTGTGTATCTCCGTGGAGCTGTGTATCTCCGTGGAGCTGTGTATCTCCGTGGAGCTGTGTATCTCCGTGGAGCTGTGTATCTCCGTGGAGCTGTGTATCTCGTGGAGCTGTGTATCTCCGTGGAGCTGTGTATCTCCGTGGAGCTGTGTATCTCCCGTGGAGCTGTGTATCTCTGTGGAGCTGTGTATCTCCGTGGAGCTGTGTATCTCCGTGGAGCTGTGTATCTCTGTGGAGCTGTGTATCTCCGTGGAGCTGTGTATCTCCGTGGAGCTGTGTATCTCCGTGGAGCTGTGTATCTCTGTGGAGCTGTGTATCTCCGTGGAGCTGTGTATCTCCGTGGAGCTGTGTATCTCTGTGGAGCTGTGTATCTCCGTGGAGCTGTGTATCTCCGTGGAGCTGTGTATCTCCGTGGAGCTGTGTATCTCTGTGGAGCTGTGTATCTCCGTGGAGCTGTGTATCTCCGTGGAGCTGTGTATCTCCGTGGAGCTGTGTATCTCTGTGGAGCTGTGTATCTCCGTGGAGCTGTGTATCTCCGTGGAGCTGTGTATCTCCGTAGAGCTGTGTATCTCCGTGGAGCTGTGTATATCAGTTCCTTACGTGGTGATGGGCTCTTCATTAAAGGAATTTATTATTAATATTAAGAATAATTTATTATTATTATTGTTATTATTATTGTATTTGCTACCAACAGAGGTATCTTAAACTTTTGTCTTCTACGTCTTCTCATTCTCCTCCTTCCCTCCCACCACTACTACTACTACTACCAACAGAAGCTCTGACAACCTCTTCTCGTCTCGACCTCTACCTCTTCTAAAACTACCTTCAAAGGTGTCCTGAAAATCTTTTCTTTCTTCCTCCTCCTTATCCCCCTCCTCCTGGTTCTCCTTCTCCTCCTCCTAATCCTTCTCCTCCTAATCCTAATCCTCCTCCTCCTGTCCTCCTCCTCCTCCTCCTCCTCCTCTACCATCAGAGGCGTCTTAACAAACTCTTCTTCTCCTCTTCCTCCTCTACTCACTTTCATCCCTTTACACGTCAAAGCTTTTCGCCAAAAATAATGAGTGTCTCGCGATCCGCAACGCGAAGTATGTGGCACCCCGCGTGATGCTTCCTGGTTCAGCGCTGCCTGATGTGGCACTCCTTGTGACGCCTCCTAGCACAGTTCACCTGATGTGGCACTCCTTGTGACGCCTCCTAGCACATAGCACAGTGCCACTTGATGTTGCACTCCTTGTGACACTTCGTGGATCAATGCCACTTTACACAACCATCTGTATCGTTTCCCACTAACACCTTCATTTTCTCATTCCAACCTCCACAACACTACACTATCTCCTCCCAATGTCTCTTCTACCTCTCCCCATGTCTCCCCACCTTCGATTATGGAATCTTCCTTCTAGTAACATATCTAACATACATCTGGCAAACGAGGCCTCGCTACCGCTTCAGACTGCACGTATATCGCAGAATGATTCAGAATGTTTCCCAGAGGATGGCACAGCTTGAGGCAGAAAGGGTGATTGAATTTAAAAGCCTTCAAGGAGAAAGGATTGTGATCACCAGTGTAATTATTCACTAAAATGACTACCGGAGATTACACATTGTTCAGTTGATTCAGCTTTCATTTAGAGCTGTAATTGCCGCGGCGTTGGTGGATGATAGCAGAAGCAACAGCAGAAATAACAATAGAATGAACAGCATTAACACCTATCGTAAAAGCAGCAGCAGAAGCAGAAGAAACAGCAGCAGCAATAACAACAGCAGGAACGCACAAGCAGTACCAACATTAACAACAACAGTAGCATCAACAGCAGGAACAAACGTAGTACCAACAGAAGCAACAGCAGCACCAGAAACAACAGCAAAAGTGGTATAGACTATTTTCACATCAAGAATGGGCAACGTTGAGATTTAAACGTTTCCCATTTATTTTTCTCAGCCACCCCGTTGCCAGACGCATCTCCACGTTCTAATTTGTATGATATGTTATTAAATATACATTTTTGTATGTTTAAGTTACTCTAATTTAATCTATTCTAAACTCACCTAAAATATTTAAAGACAATACTATTTGGAAAAAAAGAATCGTTCAAAAATGGTACATTTTGTTTTTAAATGAGAAACGGTTGAACAGAAGCAACAATAGCGGCAATAACAGCTATACAATAGCAGCAAAAAAGCCACACCAGCAGTACCATCAACAGTAAAAACAATTGTAATAATAGCAACAGAAATAACAGAAATAGCAAATATAACAATAATAACAGCAACAGTAATAACAGTAACAGCAATGATATCAGTAACAATAATTCCAGCAGCAGTAACAGTAGCATCAGTGATAATAATAATATAATAATAATAATAACAGCACCATTAATTACAGCATCATGAATAACAACAGCATCATGATAACAAAAGCAGCAACAATAACAGCATTAGCAATAATAACAAACAGTGAATGGACTGCAGGATCAAACAAAGTTCAACCGATTCAACATCCATTTGAAGATGTGATGGCAATAACAACCATGGTGACAGCAGCAGCAGTAGTAGCAGTAACAGTAATAACAGCATCAGGACACCAGCAATAACAATAATAACAGCAGCAATAACAATAATAACAGCAGCAGCAGCAATAACAATAATAACAGCAGCAGCAGCAGCAGCAGCAATAACAATAATAACAGCAGCAGGAGCAGCAGCAGTAACAATAATAACAGCAGCAGTAGCAGCAATAACAATAGTAACAACAGCAGGAGCAGCAGCAATAACAATAATAACAACAGCAGGAGCAGCAATAACAGTAAAAGCAGGAGCAGCAATAACAATAATAACAGCAGCAGCAGCAGCAATAACAATAGTAACAACAGCAGGAGCAGCAGCAATAACAATAGTAACAACAGCAGCAGCAGCAATAACAATAGTAACAACAGCAGGAGCAGCAGCAATAACAATAGTAACAACAGCAGGAGCAGCAGCAATAACAATAGTAACAACAGCAGGAGCAGCAGCAATAACAATAGTAACAACAGCAGCAGCAGCAGCAATAACAATAGTAACAACAGCAGGAGCAGCAGCAATAACAATAATAACAGCAGCAGCAATAACAATAATAACAACAGCAGGAGCAGCAATAACAATAATATAAGTGCAGCAGCAATAACCATAATAACAGCAGCAGGAGCAGCAATAACAGTAAAAGCAGGAGCAGCAATAACAATAATAACAGCAGCAGCAGCAGCAATAACAATAATATAATAAGTGCAACAGCAATAACCATAATAACAGCAGCAGGAGCAGCAATAACCATAACAGCAGCAGGAGCAGCAATAACCATAATAACAGCAGCAGGAGCAGCAATAACAATAATAACAGCAGCAACAGCAGCAATAACAACAATAACAGCAGCAGGAGCAGCAATAACAATAATAACAGCAGCAGCAGCAGCAATAACAATAATAACAGCAGCAGGAGAAGCACCAATAATAGCAGCAGCATCAGAAATTACGATAGCATAATCAACAAGAAAAAGCGGCAAGAAGAGCAATAGCAACGACAGGAAGAGCAGGAACAGCATTAACGGCAGTAGTAGCACCAGAATTAAGAACAGCTGTAGTGGGACCACCAGCAGTAACAACAAAGGCGGCAGTAAGAACTGTTTCATGAATGCTGTCAGAGAGAGAGAGACAGACAGACAGACAGAGAGAATGAGAGAGTTCACACAGAAAATTAATATCATAGTCTATCCCCAGTAAGTACAGAGTAATATTTCACCACTAAACTTTTTTGGAAGGAAGGAGACAAGAGTAGACTCAATATTAATAGTGTTGTGTCACCGACCAGACGTAACAATGACCATGATACATGACCCCGCATATATAACACTACACCGTTGGATGTATATACAATTTTGGCAGGCGAACATATATCTCAATACGTCGCTTTTCATCAGTGTTTGTTGATCTGTATATTTTATGAGTTTAAAGCTCATGTTTGGCCTATTCATCAGAGTTTTACGAGATGTCATATTTTTGGGGGAGAGGGGGAAGTGTGTGGGTGTCTACGTACGTACACACACACACACACACACACACACACACACACACACACACACACACACACACACACACAGTCAAATAATTGCCTATATTTACTTTTAATTTGAAAACTACTGTTCCTCGGTGAGGTTAGTGTGAAATGTGAAATTAGAAAAACGTGAGTTACAATACATGGGTCATAAATTTGTTGATGACAGATAGATGAGAATAGAGATAAGAAGGTAAACTGCCTTCCTGAGGGAATATCATCAATGAGGTCTTTGTCATCAACGTAATACTATATAGATTAAGGTAAGCGTTTATCATCTAGGTGCTTGAGTTAAGGCTAGTACGATAGAAGGCTTCCTTCCCACTATGGTATAAGTAACACATCAAAATGCGTGCAAGCGGAATAAGTGGAAAAGCGGCAGATGGATCTTCAACGTCCTAAGATATTGTATCCATTAAGCAAAAGTGAACAAAGCAAATTCATGGCCCACCCTACTGATAAACTCTGTTCCTGGCGGCACAGTATTTCCCACAACGTTCTCTCTTATTGCTGATGCTGACAGAGATACAAAGCACACCACTGTATCACTCTCCGGATACTGTTGGAATATGTATGAGAGTAACATTAATCAAGGACACAGCAAACCTCCAAGCAGATATAAACAAAGTACGGGTTTTTGGTGAAGGTCAGATGTAAACAGAGTTTCCGTAAGTCACAGAAAATGTTTCTTTGTCAGTTGAGAACAGCTTTTAACCCTTCCGCTGTAGCTTGCATTCATGGGATGGATGGGGGAAGGGGTCAGTAAATCCTCCTGGGGAATGGGAGGCAAGGATATTCGGTCCCAGGAGAAA
>NC_069446.1:4117494-4129994 GCF_026875155.1 Cherax quadricarinatus
CCTGTTATTCTTGGGATACGCAATTAAATTCCAGGTACAGAAATTCTGGGAGATATTACAAAAAATAAATATCGCAATGAGGAAATATCTCGTACCAAGAGAGAGAGAGATTTACACAGATGGTGTTTATTTTAGCCTAAAGATGAAAGAGTAATTGGAGTGTGTAGCCAGAAGTCATGACTCGTGTCTGCACTGTATTTCTGGGAACCGGGGATTGTGGAAACATGTTTGATACACGATGAGAAGGTGGAAATGACTGAGGCAGAGAGAGAGAGAGAGAGAGAGAGAGAGAGAGAAGAGAGAGAGAACTTGTGTAATGAATAGTGTTTGAAACGTCAGATCTAAGAGCTGAATGGAAGCATATCAATTTAAAGATGCTGTACCCACCTGCTGGTGCAGTCACTCTAACACACACACACACACACACACACACACACACACACACACAGAACACCTGCTAGTACAGTCTCACTCCCTCCCAAAATACCTGTTACACACATACAGGCGGGCCCAAGAGCACTGACCCAACCCAAACAAAACAACAAACTTGGTGAACACAACTCATCTAACACTGTGTAGAGACTCGAATTGCCGTCCTGGCAATTGCTTTTCCAGCAACTGCTGGGAGAATCGAATCCCTAACTCAGCTTGTGCTGAATAACCCACACGGGTTTAGCCATTCGTAAAATACGGGTTAAAATACAGTCAGATTTACAAAAAAAAGTTTAAAGGAAAAGACCAGGATAAAAAAAAATAATATATCTTAGAAAATGGCGCACAAATCGCTGTTGGTAAATTTTTGTGTAAAAACTACTGCAAAAATACCCTTTAAAATACGGTAAAAATACTGTGAAAATTGGTTAAAACACTGTAAACAACAGCGTAACAAATAATGTAAAACACACACACTTTAAAACACCGTAACAATACTTTGAAACACCGTAACAATACTTTGAAACACCGTAACAATACTTTGAAACACCGTAACAATACTTTGAAACACCGTAACAATACTTTGAAACACCGTAACAATACTTTGAAACACCGTAACAATACTTTAAAACACCGTAACAATACTTTAAAACACCGTAACAATGCTTTAAAACACCGTAACAATACTTTAAAACACCGTAACAATACTTTAAAACACCGTAACAATACTTTGAAACACCGTAACAATACTTTAAAACACCGTAACAATACTTTGAAACACCGTAACAATACTTTAAAAACACCGTAACAATACTTTAAAACACCGTAACAATACTTAAAACACCGTAACAATACTTTGAAACACCGTAACAATACTTTAAAACACCGTAACAATACTTTAAAACACCGTAACAATACTTTAAAACACCGTAACAATACTTTAAAACACCGTAACAATACTTTAAAACACCGTAACAATACTTTAAAACACCGTAACAATACTTTAAAACACCGTAACAATACTTTGAAACACCGTAACAATACTTTAAAACACCGTAACAATACTTTAAAACACCGTAACAATACTTTAAAACACAGTAACAATACTTTAAAACACCGTAACAATACTTTAAAACACAGTAACAATACTTTAAAACACCGTAACAATACTTTAAAACACCGTAACAATACTTTTAAAACACCGTAACAATACTTTAAAACACCTTTAACAATACTTAAAACACCGTAACAATACTTTGAAACACCGTAACAATACTTTGAAACACCGTAACAATACTTTAAAACACCGTAACAATACTTTGAAACACCGTAACAATACTTTGAAACACCGTAACAATACTTTAAAACACCGTAACAATACTTTAAAACACCGTAACAATACTTTGAAACACCGTAACAATGCTTTAAAACACCGTAACAATACTTTGAAACACCGTAACAATACTTTAAAACACTGATAAAAATACTGTAAAGCGTCGTTCAAAATACTCTTCTAAATACTGTAAACAAAAATTTTGCTGTAAAAATATTGTAAAAAAAAATCGTGAGCCGTAAATCTAATATTATATGTAAATTAGAGTGAAAATTACGGGGAGACGAGTGGTTCCCAGTGAGGATTTCCTGAGCATTTTGTGATTATGTAAATTATCTAGAAATATGAAAGCTAAACTCAGATTGAAATGTGATCAAGCGAAGCACTTGCCCGTGCCCCTTCCCTTCCTGCCCACACACTCCTGCCCATACCCATCCTGCCCACTCCCCTCCCTTCTTAGAACACCCTTCTTCCCTATCATCATTATCTCATTCCTCGCTCATCTTTCGCTTTGAGACCAGCAGTGATGCGTAGTTGTGCACGGTCATGCGTTGTTAAACAGCTGTGCAGAGTCAGGGGTGGCACAGGTGCCCAGAGATAGGTACTATATTGGAAAATAGGTATAGTGTTATGTAGGGGAGTAGCATTGACACGAGCATGTGGAGAGACTGGGGGAAACTGGTCTGTTTATACTGAAGTCTCTCTCTCTTTCTCTCTCTCTCTCTCTCTCTCTCTCTCTCTCTCTCTCTCTCTCTCTCTCTCTCTCTCCTCTCTCTCTCTCTCTCTCTCTCTCTCCTCTCTCTTCTCTCTCTCTCTCTCTCTCTCTCTCTCTCTCTCTCTCTCTCTCTCTCTCTCTCTCTCTCTCTCTCTCTCTCTCTCTCTCTCTCTCTCTCTCTCCTCTCTCTCTCTTTTTCTCTCTTTCTCTTTCTTTCTCTCACATACACACAAACACACACAATAACTTGCCTACGATATTACCTAAGCAATACAGAGAGCCCACGCTAATATTACACACAGGATGCCCCGCACCTCAATACACCCCAAAGGCAATATCATCTCATCTTTCCTTAACAATTTCGCCCAGCCAATACCAAACATCCTCCCTCATACTGTTTGTCCTGGCCAAATTGACACAAACTTTACCTTGTATGCCCACGCTATTCAGAATATTTCCATTTTTCCCCCTTGACATAACAGTTTCTGCGTCGCTTGCCTCTGCTAGTTGCAGATTTCTCGCTTTCGGGTTTACGGAAAATGTTGACGAAGAATTAGACATATGTGCGATATGTGAGGTATATTTATTTGTAGACGTTTCGCCCATCCAGTGGCTTTATCAATACAAATTCAAGAACATGATGAGTAGAATGTAGAACTGTATACAAAGGATAAAGTAATTAGTGCCTCAGCCTTGAAGTTGGTGTCAGAAAAAGACAAATTTAAAGATAGAGTAACTTTAGGCAACGTTTCGCTTGTAGACCAGATTTTGTAAAGTAAAAGGACACAAGTGCAACTAATGTGACATTTATTGTGGCAACGTTTCGCTCTCCAGGAGCTTTATCAAGCCTGGAGAGCGAAACGTTGCCACAATAAATGTCACATTAGTTGCACTTGTGTCCTTTTACTTTACATATTGTCGGTAATTCTACCAACTTTATTACAGACCAGATTTTGTTTAAAAGTCCCTGATGGTGGGGTGTTATCTTGCCATGTTTTGACAGCGAGATGGGGTGTTATCTTGCCATGTTTTGACAGCGAGATGGGGTGTTATCTTGCCATGTTTTGACAGCGAGATGGGGTGTTATCTTGCCATGTTTTGACAGCGAGATGGGGTGTTATCTTGCCATGTTTTGACAGCGAGATGGGGTGTTATCTTGCCATGTTTTGACAGCGAGATGGGGTGTTATCTTGCCATGTTTTGACAGCGAGATGGGGTGTTATCTTGCCATGTTTTGACAGCGACATGACAGGATTTTGAATTAGCGTAATTAAGGTTTTGTTAAGTTTGTTGGATAATTGTTTATACTTTATTAATCTCTGGATGTCCTTCAGAGTTTATTATCTCCCGTTTTTATAACCTTATTCTTCAAGTGAAGAATAAGGAGCAACAGAAGAATTAAACGAATCGGAGTCAGAAGAAAAAACAGGAAAAAGAGGAAAGAGAAAGCAGGTGTAAAAGAGAAAGGAATCATAAGGGGCAGCGGGAGAAGAATAAGTAGAAGAAGGGAGAGGAGTGTACGGTAAACACAGTCCCATTGGGTGAATTTACAGCCTGTTGTAAAGAATTCCGTTAGAGACAACAGCAAAACTGTCTTTCAGAATTTTAGTTGGAGGTAGAGAGAGAGAGAGAGAGAATAGGAAGAGTGAGGGACAGGGTGGGTTTGAGTGAGGATTAGAAAGAGCGAGAGTGAAAGCAAGGCTGAAATCGAGGGGTAAGAGAGTGAGTGAAGGTGAAAGTCCGACTGAAAGTGTGAAGGTGAGAGCATGACCCAGACCAAGAGTGACATATAACACACGTCAGTAGTGCATCTCAGCCAGATATCCCCGAACGATACCCCCTGCCATCCGGATTTGTGGTCACTGCCCGCCGGATATCCACAAACGACAACCCAACTATCCGGATTTGCGGTCGCCGTTCGAATCATCCGTACAAAGCCGTTTTTATTTCAAGGCAACGCGAAACATACCAGTTCCTGCTCGTGTATTACAGAGCTGACGGTCTTATTGTGTTCTCAAGTGAAGCGCTAAACCCTAGTGTTTCATTCGGCTTACCCAGTGTTGAATGCACTGGAATCATAATGATGTGGCCATTATTATTATTATTATTATTATTATTATTATTATTATTATTATTATTATTATTATTATTATTATTATTATTATTATTTAATTTTCATTATTATTATTTAATTTTCATTATTATTATTATTATTATTATTATTATTTAGTTTTCATCGTTATTAATATTTTTACTAGCATTAAATATTCTTGGGAGAGCCCTAAACCCGTGGGGAGTCATACAACACCCATGTAGGAACGGGAGGTAAACTCTCACCCCATCTCCTTCCTCCCCCTACACGCATATTTATGGGGAGGTTGGTTCTCCCCGGTAATGGGGCTTCGGAATGGGGTTTTAAAATGGACCATTATTAACAAAATATTACCCCAAACTTTGAGGAACTATCGCAGACTTGGAATCCTGGAATGGGAACTGGAATTTCTGGTCGCTCTTAAGCCTGCGGGATAAATTCCAGATTTTTTTGTAGAGAGATATAGATGGATAGAGAGAGAGAAAGAATTAAAGAGAGAGATATAGATAGATAGAGAGAGAGAGAGAGAGAGAGAGAGAGAGAGAGAGAGAGAGAGAGAGAGAGAGAGAGAGAGAGAGAGAGAGAGAGAGAATTAGAGAGAAACAGATAGAGAGACAAAGAGTTAAAGAGAGACGGAGAGAGAGAGATTTCTAACATTCCAAATTCTCGATTTTTTTAATTTTCATAAACAAGGAATTAATTGCGGCTTATAGTGGTAAATATTCTTATCATTTTTCAAAAGTTAGACGTTATCACTATGTTAAGTGTATGTTATCATCGCAATAACTGGTTGTTATTGCTATAACTTCTTCTGATCACTATGATATCTTTATGTTATCTCTATAACTGGTTATCATTACATCTGGTGGTTATCACTCGCGCCATATCTTTCTGCCCTCCTTCACGAACTGTATTAATGAATTTCAGAATTAATTACAACCCTCACAGGCAATTATTATTATATTATTATTATTATTATTATTATTATTATTATTATTATTGCTATTATGATTATTATTATTATTATTATTATTATTATTATTGCTGCTATTATTATTATTATTATTATTATTATTATTATTATTGCTGCTATTATTATTATTATTATTATTATTATTATTATTATTATTGCTGTTATTATTATTATTATTATTATTATTATTATTATTATTATTATTATTATTATTATTGCTGTTATTATTATTATTATTATTATTATTATTATTATTATTATTATTATTATTATTATTATTTTATTATTATTACGCTGTATAACCTGGAAGGGATATACAGCGCCTGGGGAATGGCAGGCATAATTAGGCTTTTTTGAGCCCTTAGGCTCACAATTCTGTATTTGGGGAGGCCTGAAATCAGAAATAGCTTATGCAAATTTCCATTCTTGGCTTTCCCCCCGAAAAAAAATTGAAATTATCTTAGGATAATATACCGCTTCCCAAATATCCAGATTTTGAATTTGAGAAGAAAGATTATTGAAAGAGGAGTAATGGACGACCTTTTTTTTTGTGGGGGGGGGGGTAAGCGGTAAGCCCGTATGGGGGTTTTAATTGTTGATTGAGACGATTCGGAGATTTGTAAACCTGTGTTTGTTGGGTTGAAATCTATTAGCCACAGGAGGTTTAATGTGTGTGTGTGTGTGTGTGTGTGTGTGTGTGTGTGTGTGGTGTGTGTGTGTGTGTGTGTGTGTGTGTGTGAGTTGGGTACCAACAGTCATGGATGATTTAGTCCTGCCTTCATTCCTCATTCATTCCTTCTTTCATCTGTCATTCATCCATTCATCGTTTCATCCGTTATTCATGCCCTCAGTCTTCATTCCTTCACTCATCCTTCATTCTTCATTCATTCCTTCACTCTTCCCCCAATATCCTGAACATTGTTACTGTTCTCTTACCAAAGTTAGTAAGATCGTCGTCACCTTCGCTGCAGTATTATGTTCACCAGGGGTGTCTCATCATGCCAAAATTATCCTTCAGTTTTTTTGTATGAGGGAAAACACCCTCCTCCTCCTCTTCCTCCTCCTCTTCCTCCTCCTCTTCCTCCTCCTCTTCCTCCTCCTCTTCCTCCTCCTCTTCCTCCTACTCCTCTTCCTCCTCTTCCTCCTCCTCTTCCTCCTCCTCTTCCTCCTCCTCTTCCTCCTCTTCTTCCTCCTCCTCCTCTTCTTCTTCCTCCTCCTCCTCCTCCTCCTCCTCCTCTTCCTCCTCCTCCTCCTCCTCCTCCTCCTCTTCCTCCTCCTCCTCCTCCTCCTCCCCCCCTAGTCCCCTCGCTTCAATTTCCAAAATTTTCAATACATCAAAAACTTTCTCATTTAAAAATGCGATTTTTCGTCCATCAGCCAAAATATATTTAATGGTAATATTTTTTTTTTCCAAACACCAGTCACGCGGTCTTTATGATGACGAAATGTAATCTTAGCGATCTCACTTCCTGTGTAATGTAATGTACACACGTTACATGGGTATGTAATGTAATGTACACACGTTACATGGGTATGTGCGTCTCGCGGGACATGTGCACACATACTCCGCCTTTTTTTTTTAAGTAAATTTTTTGACGGTTCCCGTCGACATGGGCAATCAGAATGCTCTCAGTGCCTGACCAGCACTCTTAACTGTCCAAAATTACCCCTTCTTCCTCCTTCTCCTCCTCTCTTCTTCTTCTTCTTCTTCTTCTTCTAATAATAATAATAATAATAATCATAATCATAACAATCTTCAGCTCAGTTTATGGAGGTAAACTACATGCTATCAGTCAAGAGTATTTTACTCACGAAAACAGGAACTAAACTCGACCCTCAACTCTGAGAGGACATTCAACTCTTCAGTGTAGAGACGAGCTCCTGCAGCATCGCCTCTAACTTTACTGCCAACTGGACTCTGTTCCTGTGCAGTTTCCAACTAATCGACTGCACGACGGTCACCAAGACTGTAATTCACTTGTACACTAACGACACTAAAATAATGATTAGAGTCTGTGTTTATACACTGAGAGATACATACTTGTCGATGTTTGTACACTGAGATATACACGCTTGTTGATGTATGTACACTGAGATATACACGCTTGTTGATGTATGTACGCTGAGATGTACACGCTTGTTGATGTATGTACACTGAGATATACACGCCTGTTGATGTATGTACACTGAGATATACACGCTTGTTGATGTATGTACACTGAGATATACACGCTTGTTGATGTATGTACGCTGAGATGTACACGCTTGTTGATGTTTGTACACTGAGATATACACGCTTGTTGATGTTTGTACACTGAGATATATACCCTGTTGATGTTTGTACACTGAGATATACACGCTTGTTGATGTATGTACACTGAGATGTACACGCTTGTTGATGTTTGTACACTGAGATATACACGCCTGTTGATGTTTGTACACTGAGATATACACGCTTGTTGATGTATGTACACTGAGATATACACGCCTGTTGATGTTTGTACACTGAGATATACACGCTTGTTGATGTTTGTACACTGAGATATACACGCTTGTTGATGCATGTACACTGAGATATACACGCTTGTTGATGTTTGTACACTGAGATATACACGCCTGTTGATGTTTGTACACTGAGATATATACCCTGTTGATGTTTGTACACTGAGATATACACGCTTGTTGATGTTTGTACACTGAGATATACACGCCTGTTGATGTTTTTACACTGAGATATACACGCCTCTTGATGTTTGTACACTGAGATATATACCCTGTTGATGTTTGTACACTGAGATATATACCCTGTTGATGTTTGTACACTGAGATATATAACCTGTTGATGTTTGTACACTGAGATATATACCCTGTTGATGTTTGTACACTGAGATATACACGCCTGTTGATGTATGTACGCTGAGGGATGTACACCTTTTGGTGTATCTACAATGAGATATACTTATTGATGTATGTACAAAGATACGCACCAATCGGTCGACTCTATATACACGGAGAGATACACACCTGTTGGTGCATATACGCCGATACATATCTATTGGTATATATATTTACAATGAAGCATACACACACCTCTCTCTGTATATATACTCAGATAAATACTTCTCGGTGTATAAGCAGTTAAGCACTTAAATACACATACATCTCGGCGTATAACAGTATATACACACACCAGCTGTATATCTTTCGGTATACACACACACCAGCTGCATATCTCTCAGTATACACACACATCAGCTGTATATCTCTCAGTATGTACACATACCAGCTGTATATCTTTCAGTATACACACACACCAGCTGTATATCTCTCAGTATATACACACACCAGCTGTATATCTCTCAGTATACACACATACCAGCTGTATATCTTTCAGTTTACACACACAGCAGCTGTATATCTCTCAGTATACACACACACCAGCTGTATATCTCTCAGTATGCACACATACCAGCTGTATATCTTTCAGTATACCCACACACCAGCTGTATATCTCTCAGTATGCACACATACCAGCTGTATATCTTTCAGTATACCCACACACCAGCTGTATATCTGTCAGTATACACACACACACCAGCTGTATATCTCTCAGTATGCACACATACCAGCTGTATATATCTCAGTATACACACACCAGCTGTATATCTCAGTATACACACACACCAGCTGTATATCTCTCAGTATGCACACATACCAGCTGTATATATCTCAGTATACACACACCAGCTGTATATCTCAGTATACACACACCAGCTGTATATCTCAGTATACACACACACCAGCTGCATATCTCTCAGTATACACATACACACCAGCTGTGTTCTTCAGCTGGGACCAACAACGTGTACATTTCATCTTCGTTATGACCTTTCGTGTTTGTTGTGGCTTTTGTCCTTGTTGTTGTTGTTGTTGTTGTTGTTGTTCTTGCTCATATTTACCATGAGGTTTTATTTATTATGTGTATATCTGAGTTGCTCGAATCATTGAGCTCTTCCTGTTGACGATTCAGTTTACTGTTTGTTCAAAGTTCCTCCGTTTTAGCTGAGGCAACGACACTTCTCTTCGGAGAAGAACATTTTGCTATATAAGCTCCAGTAACAAAATCAATCTGAATATCGAGAAAATAATATATTTGACTTATGGTAAATAATATTAGCTACGTTTGGGCTTACCTAAAATAGGCTGGATAGAATTTAAACTAACTTACGTTACTTTTTTTTCTGGGGGGGAAAGATTAGTCGAGGATCCTAAGCCTATTATTGTTGTAAAAATATAAATGTAATTCCGTATCAAATGTTACTCTTCAGATATTTTTTGGAGGGATAACATGAGTCTCAGATGCATGACACATTCCGTTACACATAAAATCAATCATTCTCTGTAAACTTTTTAAAGGGCAAAGACCATTTTCATGACTACCAGTACACTCGTGTGTGTGTTTACTCAGCACTGAAATGTCTGACTTCTAGAACAAATGTCTGAACTTCGTAATGACTCGGGGCCGACAAATAGCTGCTGCTATTGCTGCTGCTGCTGCTGGTACAGCTGGAAGTTTAAATCTCAGATGAGTCACGGGACGTCAGGAAATATTTCTTCAGCCTTAGAGTAGTCAGAAAGTGGAACGACCTGGAGATTGAAGTGATAGAAACAGGGTCCATACATAGTTTTAAGAAGAGGTATGATAGGGCTCTCGAAACCAGGAGAGTGAACCTAATAGTGACCAGGGAAGACGAGAGGGCCAGGAGTTGACATTCGACCCCTGCAAATATACATCAATGAGTGAATATTAAAGTGGTATAAAATACCCAATATCAATGAGTACACGCACACGCACTCGCACACAAACACGCACGCACGCACCCACGTACACACACATACGCACACGCACACACACGCACACACATACACATACACACACATATACACACACATACACACACATACACACACACACATGCACATACACACATGCACATACACACATATGCACACACACACACACACACACATAGCTTTAAGCAGAGGTATGATAAAGCTCACGGCTCAGGGAGAGTGACCTAGTAGCGATCAGTGAAGAGGCGGGGCCAGGAGCTCGGACTCGACCCCCGCAACCTCAACTAGGTGAGTACAACTAGGTGAGTACACACACACACAGGTAACGCCAGTCACAGGATGCTACACACATCTATCAATATATATATATATATTCATCTTGCCTAACATTTCACGTTGCTAGAGACAAACAAGGCACTAAGTACTCTAGGCAAATACCCATTGAACTCCGCCGAGCTCATATAAAAAAAATATCGAAATATATAAGCGCTGAAAAATATTCCCGTTTTCAAAGGGTCTTGTTTACAGAATCCGGCGAGGGACGCCATATTTAGTGACGTATTATCAGCGAAATGCGTTCTTTTAGCTTTTTCCCCAAAAATGTGGAGAGTTCGTGGAAAATAAAAACCTGAAGGTTACATAAAAATATAACACTCGTCTTTCTTTATATTTTGAGCAACAGAAAATATAACAATAAATGGGACATCGGTTGCTGAGCTGTTTAATTAAGAGCAAAAAAAAAAATATCAACGTTCAGCTTTAAGAAGGAAATTGGACAAAAGATTCAGTTTAGTATTTATTGAATATTTGAGAGCAGAAATGTTTTCTTTCACCCGTTATCTCTCTCTCTCTTTCTCTCTCTCTCTCTCTCTCTCTCTTTTTTTTTTTTTTTTTTTACACAGGATTTGACAAGGTTAAGGCTCCCTAGTTTTATTGACAAGCTATTTACAGGTTAAGAATTCCTAATTTGTATGGCAAGCTAAGAGCTGTTACCTACATCAGATCATTTGAAAGCATTTTTATTGTTATGAGGCATACAAGTAGGGAACAGGATGAAGTTGGAGCCATCTGTGGGCCAGCATTTTCATGTGATCAACTGACTTTATCTCGTTGACATCATTATGCTGTACGAATGTGTTCCATACTTGAGTCATCCTGGGTATATATGATCTCAGATGGAGTGATGTTCTGGGGAAGGGTACAGTCAGAGTGAAGTTGCTGCTTTCTGCCCGTCTTGTGGCATAAAAGCTTGTTTCACGCTGTCCTCGAAGTGGATCCAAGTGTGGTACTTTGACAGTATTGGCATTGTACATAACAGTAAGGCCACCCACACCCACTCTTTCTCTCTCTCTCTCTCTCTCTCTCTCTCTCTCTCTCTCTCTCTCTCTCTCTCCTCTCTCTCTCTCTCTCTCTCTCTCTCTCTCTCTCTCTCTCTCTCTCACTCACTTTCTCTGTTGTATCAGGAGTTTGCCTAATATTTATATTAGCGATGGTAAGCCATTAATGCACTTATACAGAAGCTTAATACCCGAGGCTTGACTGGGCTTCGCCTGAATTCATTTTGTCTGCAATAAAAGTATTGCCATTCAAAAATACCATCTGATATGTTCTGGAAACCCCCGAGGCTAAGAACCTCAGTCAAGCAGAAGGAACCTCAGGGTCAACACCAGTCGCAGCAGCAGAATCCTAGATGGCGGTGACCTGTATCCTCGTCTGCGCAGCACCAACATGAAGCTCTCAAGCAAGTAAACATCTATGAAATTTATGGAAAGCTCAGACATTCGCCGCGAAACTTAGGAAACGGAGCTTAGTGGAATATCCCAAGGAAGATATGATTACGACATCCATGATTCTCGGAGGATTCCACAGAAAACACAAACCTGAAGGGGTGAACTGGATACAAAGATACAGAGATGTAAATTTAAGGATCAGTTGGGTAACAGTCCGAGAGTAATTAGAAAGTGGAACGATTTGGATGTGGTTAATGGACGTGCAAATTTAATACAAAGTTTTAAAAATAAGTATGACGAAGTTAGGAATATAGTGTGACCGCTGGTGAGTCACAGAGATGGAGCCAAGAGCTGAGATGCAGCCCCTAGCA
>NC_069446.1:4134994-4229994 GCF_026875155.1 Cherax quadricarinatus
ATAAACTTAGTCCTTTCAGTTTTGCTCTAAGTTGACTGTTGTAATAATCACCACATCTTTTAGGTATTGTACTTATCATAGAGAGTGATTTCTTAAGCAGTGGGTAACCTGTCTATCTTTCCAGCTTGGATGACAGAGAGGGTCACCTGCCAATCAACGAGTAGAACTGATGGAGATGGACTAACGTCCTGAGACTTCCCCTTTTTGGATTTAATTACCTGTGCACCTGTATGAAATTGCAGGACGTAAACCCTCATCATTGCAGCGGTAAAGAACCTGCTTTCCTGTCATCGGGATAGAATACTCAAGGCTATACTGTGAAGAACTAGCCAGTGGGTTGTAACCAACACCTGCGACCCCCCCCCCATCATCGGCAACGGCTACGATTTCAACAAGCAGTGTCACCAACACCAGACACCCAAGTTTTATATTAGCGTTGAATTCAGTTATCATTTATATTTTTCATTTTTCATTTTCTTTAATGTAGGATTAATATTTCATATTTAAGTGTTTTATATTTTCTATTTTCTATATAATAAAGTGTTTATGTTTGTCTGTTATTATTTCTTTTTCTATTCATTAATTTTCCTGAGGAGGAGCCAGCCTTGGTAATACTGACTGAAGTTGTTACAGAGCTGAGTAAGCCTTCACAGCCAGGCATGCCAAGCTTGGCGCTCACCAAACACGACACTCTCTACATTGCCAGGTATGCCAAGCTTGGCGCTCACCAAACACGACACTCTCTACATTGCCAGGTATGCCAAGCTTGGCGCTCACCAAACACGACACTCTCTACAATGCCAGGTATGCCAAGCTTGGCACTCACCAAACACGACACTCTCTACATTGCCAGGTATGCCAAGCTTGGCACTCACCAAACACGACACTCTCTACATTGCCAGGTATGCCAAGCTTGGCACTCGCCTAACACGACACTCTCTACATTGCCAGGTATGCCAAGCTTGGCACTCACCAAACACGACACTCTATACATTGCCAGGTATGCCAAGCTTGGCACTCACCAAACACGACACTCTCTACATTGCCAGGTATGCCAAGCTTGGCACTCACCAAACACGACACTCTGGGCCACACGTGAACACACGAAAATCCACTCAAAATTTGTGGTAAGAAATATGCAAGCGAGAGGTTAGCCCGTTCTCGAACCACGAGTGATGAACGTCCAGATTTGAACGTTGTGCACTTCTTCCTCAGCTTCCTCGTTGCCAGACTTGCTTCTGTTTAAACAGTAAAAGAAAAAAAGCTCAGTATGATACACCATTGGAGATGGGTTATCGAACAAAAATTATTAATAAAAGGATAGCAGAGAAAATCTTAGGCATCACAGCTCTCACAGAGACAAAACTATAACGATAACAGTTGCCGTATTCCAGGCTGGATAACAAGTATTAGTGAAAGAAAGAGGAAGCAGATAAGGGAGAGGAGTTGACTTCTGAAGGGATAAGTGTTTAACAGAAATGAACCAGTTGACTGAAAAGTGGGCACAATCAAGGCTAGGGGAGTCAGCGTAGTAGCAGCTGTGATGTACAACTCGCCACCAAATAACAGTAGACCAAGACATTATTACGAAGACAACAAAGCTGTGGTTCTCTCTGTCCCAAACACACACACACACTCATACATACACTAGTCTCTGCTACTAACTACAACCACTACTACTACTACTACTACTACTACTACTATTACTACGCACACCAATCTGCTTGCACCAATAGGCTTGGAAACTACCAGACATCTGTGCGACTCCTTGGCCCACCTGGCTTGTAGATCCCCGAGACGTGTGTCTTCCAAAACTAAGCTAACTGGACCGCTTACTTAGAAACACTCGTGAAGCCTTCCTGGCTCTCAACACATTTCATTTTACGAAGCTTCACTGAATCACCTTGTTACTACTCCATCGTATGTCTTCAACAGTTTCTACTGATGAAGCTTGATGGAAGGTTAAGAAGCCATGTACAATGCAACCCTTCATCACAAGTGAACAAGAGAGACGTCTCACTAATCTGAAGATACTGCCTAAATCGTTTCTCAGTATTTAACTAAAATACCCTCGGCTGTTAAAAATGTTGCGCCACTGTATATAAGTCACTGTACAAAAGTTACTATAGATAAATAGTTGTATATTGTCGTCTCATTGTATATTATTGCATCATTATCGATTGGTCAGGGTATAATGTGTCTCTGAAAGTAAGTGCAGCGCTGTATAGCCCTTGTGGCTTAGCGCTTCTTTTTGATTATAATAATAATAATAATCTGAAAGTAAGTCACTATTTCCAGACAGTCTCATTTCTCACGTTATCTAGTGACAAATTATACAAACATGTACCCCAGCTCTGATTTTCAACACTTTAATAATATACCTAGGTAGTACACGATAGTCTAAAGTTTAGGCAGATAGTTCTGAGAAGATAGCATCAGTGTCGATTTACTAGTCCTCTGCTATCTATCTTTCCCATGTACTCCTTTACTCTCTTGTCTCCTCTCGTTTTATTCTCTCGTCTCTTCTCTCCTATCTGTTCTCAGTCATCTCTTTCAAAAATAGCATTCACGAGAAAGCGCTACGCCCGTAGGAGTCATGGGAAATGGGAGGTAATCAGGTGAAGGGTTACCCAGTTCCCTACCATCATAAGCTCTTAATGACCTCTGATGAGTTATGAACTTCCTAGGCAATGGGAGGTAATCAGATGAAAGGTCACTTCAATTTCTCAGACATCTAGAGCTCTATATGACCTCTGATGGGTCATACAGCTCCTGGGAAAAGAGAGAGGTAATTAGGCGATCTGTCACTCCAGGTCCCTAGCATCATCAGACCCTCACCTTGAAGTGTGGAAGAGGTGGCACTGAATGTCAGGTGTCGGCACCTCCTATTCAGGGGGCCATTGCTTTTTTCAGGCTGTGTGCCTTTTGTTCGCTTCGTGGAATCAGTTCCCCAAATGCCAGCTAGCCGGAGAACTTGCAGGACGGATGTTTAATTGTTGCAAATGTCAGCATTGACGACCCCCATTAGCCAGGCACATCATTGTTTTCGTAATTAGTTACCGACCCGCCTGTCTACTTGTCTATCTACCCATCTACCCAGCCCTCTCTCTACCCATCTACCCAGTCCTCTCTCTACTCATCTACCCTGCCCTCTCTCTACCCATTTACCCAATCCTCTCTCTACTCATCTACCCTGCCCTCTCTCTACCCATTTACCCAGTCCTCTCTCTACTCATCTACCCTGCCCTCTCTCTAACCATCTACCCAGCTCTCTCTCTACCTATCTAGAAGGAATAAAGGGGCACATACCGTCTCTGGAACAACACACAAATATCCCGTTCATAGGAGAATGAAACTTATGACGACGTTTCGGTCCGACTTGTTTACAGACCAAGTCAAGACCGAAACATCATTTTCTAGACGTCCAGTGGAAAGGAGGTGAATAGAAGTCACGACAGCGTAACATTAACATCAAATGGGATCATAGGAAATTTTCCGATCAACGTTACCAATATTCAGATCGATGCTAAATGCTCTCTGTTCATTACGATCAACGCTACAATCATTAAAACGAACGCTATAAGCTTCAGATCAACGCTACAATGTTTCACAACAACGCTACAACCCTTCTCATTAAGTTTGGTAAAAGGACACATGTGCAACTAAAGCGACATTTTTATTGTGGCAACGTTTCGCTAACCAAGAACTTTGTCAAGCTGTAAGAAACAATACAGAGAGACAGAGGTTATATATATATATATATATATATATATTATATATATATATATATATATAATATATATATAATATATATATATATATATGTCGCTTTGGTTGTACATTGTCGGTAATTCTACCAACATTATTACACATTCCCATTAACACTACGACCTTCAGGTAACGCTTCAGCCTTCAGATTAGCGCTACAATCCTTCAGATCAACTCTTTCAAGCTTCAGATCAACGCTACAACCTACATGAGAACACAGGGGAGGTTAGAGAAAGTGAACCTCAGAGAGGAAATGTTACTGGCCAGTTTTATCTGTGAACACCTGTTGAACCTCGCTGGGACACCTGTCGTCAGTGATTCTCTGAGATAGCCATCTCTCTCTCTCTCTCTCTCTCTCTCTCTCTCTCTCTCTCTCTCTCTCTCTCTCTCTCTCTCTCTCTCCTCTCTCTTTCTATTTATCTTTATCTATATATTTATATGTCTGTCTATTTATCTATCATATGTCTGATCATTGTAGTGAATGTTTGGTTCATCAATCAACTATTCTCACTTGGAGGGTCTTCCCTTCAGTCCTACATTCCTTCCTTCCTTCCTTCATTCTTCCATTCCTTCATTCTTCCATTCCTTCCTTTATTCTTTCATTCGCTCCTTTATTCCTCCATTCCCTCCTTCATTCCCCCATTTCTTCTTTCCTCCATTCTTCCCTTCATTCCTCCATTCCTTTCTTCATTCCTCCATTACTTTGTCCATCACTTCCTTCTTTCCATCCTTCCTTCTTTCCATCCTTCCTTCTTTCCTTCCTTCCTTTCCCATGAGGGAAAGTATTTCCACCCGTCTCACCCCCTTTCTTCCCATCCTTCATCCACTCCTCTCTTCCTTCGTTCATTCATTTCCTCGCCTTCCATCCTTCCCCCATAGGAAGGGTATTTTCACCCGTCTCAACCCTTCATTCATTCATTCTTGCCTTCCCTCTTTCATTCATGTTTTTTTTTTCATTCTTCCCAAGGGCAGGGGAACATTTACACCCTTCCCACCCACATCCTCCTGGTGGGGATGGCAGGGTGGGAGGGGGGTTGGGTTGGGGTTTTTGGGTTGGGGTGGGGAAGGGGAGGTTAAGCCACTAACGTCCGGCTTATCGACAGGGTTTCCACCCCTCCCTCTCCCCATCCTGCCCAAAATCCTACAGGTTCCCTTCCCCTCCTCCTCTTCCCTCTCCCTTTCCGTCTTCCCCAGGTTTCCCCAAGCACGCACATACATAAACACCAGGGCCAGGAGCTATGAATCGACCCCTGCAACCACAATTAGGTGAGTACACACACGCACAAACATACACACACAAACACACCAGCTCAAAGTATTGATTGGTTGGTCAGAGTCTGTTTGGTTCGGCTACTTCCTGCCTCCCGGAGACGCTACCAGTGTTGGTCTCCCAGTGATGGTTAAGTGTTGGTCTCCCAGTGATGGTTCAGTGTTGGTCTCCCAGTGATGGTTCAGTGTTGGTCTCCCAGTGATGGTTCAATGTTTGTCGCCAGTGATGGTTCAGTGTTGGTCTCCCAGTGATGGTTCAGTGTTGGTCTCCTAGTGATGGTTAAGTGTTGGTCTCCCAGTGATGGTTCATTGTTGGTCTCCCAGTGATGGTTCAGTGTTGGTCTCCCAGTGATGGTTCAGTGTTGGTCTCCCAGTGATGGGTCAGTGTTGGTCTCCCAGTGATGGTTCAATGTTGGTCTCCCAGTGATGGTTCAGTGTTTGTCGCCAGTGATGGTTCAGTGTTGGTCTCCCAGTGATGGTCCAGTGTTAGTCTCCCAGTGATGGTTCAGTGTTGGTCTCCCAGTGATGGTTCATTGTTGGTCTCCCAGTGATGGTTCAGTGTTGGTCTCCCAGTGATGGTTCAATGTTGGTCTCCCAGTGATGGTTCAGTTTTTGTCGCCAGTGATGGTTCAGTGTTGGTCTCCCAGTGATGGTTCAGTGTTAGTCTCCCAGTGATGGTTCAGTGTTGGTCTCCCAGTGATGGTTCATTGTTGGTCTCCCAGTGATGGTTCATTGTTGGTCTCCCAGTGATGGTTCAGTGTTGGTCTCCCAGTGATGGTTCAGTGTTGGTCTCCCAGTGATGGTTAAGTGTTGGTCTCCCAGTGATGGTTCAGTGTTGGTCTCCCAGTGATGGTTAAGTGTTGGTCTCCCAGTGATGGGTCAGTGTTGGTCTCCCAGTGATGGGTCAGTGTTGGTCTCCCAGTGATGGTTCAGTGTTTGTCGCCAGTGATGGTTCAGTGTTGGTCTCCCAGTGATAGTTCAGTGTTGGTCTCCCAGTGATGGTTCAGTGTTGGTCTCCCAGTGATGGTTCAGTGTTGGTCTCCAAGTGATGTTTCAGTGTTGATCTCCCAGTAATGGTTCAGTGTTGGTCTCCCAATGATGGTTCAGTGTTGGTCTCCAAGTGATGTTTCAGTGTTGGTCTCCCAGTGATGGTTCAGTGTTGGTCTCCAAGTGATGTTTCAGTGTTGGTCTCCCAGTGATGGTTCAGTGTTGGTCTCCAAGTGATGTTTCAGTGTTGGTCTCCAAGTGATGTTTCAGTGTTGGTCTCCTAGTGATGGTTCAGTGTTGGTCTCCCAGTGATGGTTCAGTGTTGGTCTCCCAGTGATGGTTCAGTGTTGGTCTCCAAGTGATGTTTCAGTGTTGGTCTCCCAGTGATGGTTCAGTGTTGGTCTCCAAGTGATGTTTCAGTGTTGGTCTCCCAGTGATGGTTCAGTGTTGGTCTCCCAGTGATGGTTCAGTGTTGGTCTCCCAGTAATGGTTCAGTGTTGGTCTCCAAGTGATGTTTCAGTGTTGGTCTCCAAGTGATGTTTCAGTGTTGGTTCTCAGTAATGGTTCAGTGTTGGTCTCCAAGTGATGTTTCAGTGTTGGTCTCCCAGTGATGGTTCAGTGTTGGTCTCCAAGTGATGTTTCAGTGTTGGTCTCCCAGTGATGGTTCAGTGTTGGTCTCCAAGTGATGTTTCAGTGTTGGTCTCCCAGTGATGGTTCAGTGTTGGTCTCCAAGTGATGTTTCAGTGTTGGTCTCCCAGTGATGGTTCAGTGTTGGTCTCCAAGTGATGTTTCAGTGTTGGTCTCCAAGTGATGTTTCAGTGTTGGTCTCCAAGTGATGTTTCAGTGTTGGTCTCCCAGTAATGGTTCAGTGTTGGTCTCCAAGTGATGTTTCAGTGTTGGTCTCCCAGTGATGGTTCAGTGTTGGTCTCCCAGTAATGGTTCAGTGTTGGTCTCCAAGTGATGTTTCAGTGTTGGTCTCCAAGTGATGTTTCAGTGTTGGTCTCCCAGTGATGGTTCAGTGTTGGTTTCCCAGTAATGGTTCAGTGTTGGTCTCCAAGTGATGTTTCAGTGTTGGTCTCCCAGTGATGGTTCAGTGTTGGTCTCCCAGTAATGCTTCTCTAGTGTGTGTGAGTGTGTGTGTGTGTGTGTGTGTGTGTGTGTGTGTGTGTGTGTGTGTACTCACCTAGTTGTACTCACCTAGTTGAGGTTGCGGGGGTCGAGTCCGAGCTCCTGGCCCCGCCTCTTCACTGATCGCTACTAGGTCACTCTCCCTGAGCCGTGAGCTTTATCATACCTCTGCTTAAAGCTATGTATGGATCCTGCCTCCACTACATCGCTTCCCAAACTATTCCACTTCCTGACTACTCTGTGGCTGAAGAAATACTTCCTAACATCCCTTTGATTCATCTGTGTCTTCAACTTCCAACTGTGTCCCCTTGTTACTGTGTTGGAACATCCTGTCTTTGTCCACCTTGTCAATTCCTCTCAGTATTTTGTATGTCGTTATCATGTCCCCCCTATCTCTCCTGTCCTCCAGTGTCTTCAGGTTGATTTCCCTTAACCTCTCCTCGTAGGACATACCTCTTAGCTCTGGGACTAGTCTTGTTGCAAACCTTTGCACTTTCTCTAGTTTCTTCACGTGCTTGGCTAGGTGTGGGTTCCAAACTGGTGCCGCATACTCCAATATGGGCCTAACATACACGGTGTACAGGGTCCTGAATGATTCCTTATTAAGATGTCGGAATGCTGTTCTGAGGTTTGCTAGGCGCCCATATGCTGCAACAGTTATTTGGTTGATGTGCGCTTCAGGAGATGTGCCTGGTGTTATACTCACCCCAAGATCTTTTTCCTTGAGTGAGGTTTGTAGTCTCTGACCCCCTAGACTGTACTCCGTATGCGGCCTTCTTTGCCCTTCCCCAATCTTCGTGACTTTGCACTTGGTGGGATTGAACTCCAGGAGCCAATTGCTGGACCAGGTCTGCAGCCTGTTTGTGTGTGTGTGTGTGTGTGTGTGTATGTGTGTGTGTACTCACCTATTTGTACTCACCTATTTGTGGTTGCAGGGGTCGATTCATAGCTCCTGGCCCCGCCTCTTCACTGATTGCTACTAGGTCCTCTCTCTCCCTGCACCATGAGCTTTATCTTACCTCGCCTTAAAACTATGTATGGTTCCCGCCTCCACTACTTCACTTTCTAGGCTATTCCACGGCTTGACTACTCTATGACTAAAGAAATACTTCCTAACATCTGTGTGTATGTGTGTATGTGTGTGTGTGTGTGTGCGCGTGCGTGCGTGCCTGTGCGTGCCTGTGCGTGTATGTGTGTGTACTCACCTAGTTGAGGTTGCAGGGGTCGAGTGTGTGTGTGTGTATGTGTGTGTGTGTGTGCGCGTGCCTGTGCGTGTATGTGCGTGTATGTGTGTGACAGATGTAATTCGTGTCACTTCTGCGGCACTCGTCAAGTGATGAAAAATCGAAATGAACGAATTATATCAATTGAACGAAGGAATCAGGTACCCGACACTTGGGTATTTTAATTGGAGAAACTCTTCGCCTGCCCAGCAGACTTCGTTCGAATTCAGAAGTGACTTTTATACTTCAGACAGTGGAAGAAATGTAGAGGTAATTATATGGTGTTTAGGCTCATAGCCTTGACAAAAAGTGTTCGATCCTTTAACCTTGATAGAAGTGTTCAACCCTTTAACCTTGGTAGAGGGTAGGCTTGATGAAGGTGTTCAGTCCTTTATCCTTGATAAGAGTTAAGTCCCTTAGCCTTATACTCGGGTTCCAGTATACTAGACTTATTATCTTACCTCTGCTCTAATCTAAGAGACTGAACACCTTCAATCATGACTAAGGGACTGAACACCTTCAATCATGACTAAGGGACTGAACACCTTCAATCATGACTAAGGGACTGAACACCTTCAATCATGACTAAGGGACTGAACACCTTCAATCATGACAAAGGGGACTGAACACCTTCAATCATGACTAAGGGACTGAACACCTTCAATCATGACTAAGGGGCTGAACACCTTCAATCATGACTAAGGGACTGAACACCTTCAATCATGACTAAGGGACTGAACACCTTCAATCATGACTAAGGAAACTGAACACCTTCAATCATGACTAAGGGACTGAACACCTTCAATCATTACTAAGGGACTGAACACCTTCAATCATGACTAAGGGACTGAACACCTTCAATCATGACTAAGGGACTGAACACCTTCAATCATTACTAAGGGACTGAACACCTTCAATCATTACTAAGGGACTGAACACCTTCAGTCATTACTAAGGGACTGAACACCTTCAATCATTACTAAGGGACTGAACACCTTCAATCATGACTAAGGGACTGAACACCTTCAATCATGACTAAGGGACTGAACACCTTCAATCATGACTGAGGGACTGAACACCTTCAATTATGACTTAGGGACTGAACACCTTCAATCATGACTAAGGGACTGAACACCTTCAATCATGACTAAGGGACAGAACACCTTCATTCATTACTAAGGGACTGAACACCTTCAATCATGACTAAGGGACTGAACACCTTCAATCATGACTAAGGGACTGAACACCTTCAATCATGACTAAGGGACAGAACACCTTCATTTATTACTAAGGGACTGAACACCTTCAATCATTACTAAGGGACTGAACACCTTCAATCATGACTAAGGGACTGAACACCTTCAATCATGACTAAGGGACTGAACACCTTCAATCATGACTAAGGGACTGAACACCTTCAATCATGACTAAGGGACAGAACACCTTCAATCATGACTGAGGGACTGAACACCTTCAATCATGACTTAGGGACTGAACACCTTCAATCATGACTAAGGGACTGAACACCTTCAATCATGACTAAGGGACAGAACACCTTCATTCATTACTAAGGGACTGAACACCTTCAATCATTACTAAGGGACTGAACACCTTCAATCATGACTAAGGGACTGAACACTTTCAATCATGACTAAGGGACTGAACACCTTCAATCATGACTAAGGGACTGAACACCTTCAATCATGACTAAGGGACAGAACACCTTCATTCATTACTAAGGGACTGAACACCTTCAATCATTACTAAGGGACTGAACACATTCAATCATGACTAAGAGACTGAACACCTTCAATCATGACTAAGGGACTGAACACCTTCAATCATGACTAAGGGACTGAACACCTTCAATCATGACTAAGGGACAGAACACCTTCAATCATGACTGAGGGACTGAACACCTTCAATCATGACTTAGGGACTGAACACCTTCAATCATGACTAAGGGACTGAACACCTTCAATCATGACTGAGGGACTGAACACCTTCAATCATGACTTAGGGACTGAACACCTTCAATCATGACTAAGGACTGAACACCTTCAATCATGACTGAGGGACTGAACACCTTCAATCATGACTTAGGGACTGAACACCTTCAATCATGACTAAGGGACAGAACACCTTCATTCATTACTAAAGGAATAAACGCCTAGAATCAAGACTGAACTCCTTCAATTGAAGGTAAGGGACTGAGCACCTTGAAATAACCTCTCTCACCTCCTTCTCTTCCTCTTTAGCTTACAAATCGCCTCAGTATTCGACTGACGAAAACAATCACGATAGCCGAGAATTACACACGTGTCTGTTTCGTCAGATTGTCGACTTTCTGCACCATTAATATAAAGATTAATATAAATGAAATTCCGGGGATTCAACCACTTGATCTCCTGATCCTCAGATTACTGATCAACCAGTGACGCAGATTCCCACATTTCGTTTTGAATGGCAAAGTTAATAACATTTATTATTATTATTATTATCATTATTATTTATTATTATTATTATTATTATTATTATTGCTATTATTATTGAATTTTGTTATTACGAAAAATATTATTATTAATTTATTATAATTATTATTATTATTATTATTATTATTATTATTATTATTATTATTTATTATTATTTTTATTAATATTATTATTATTATTATTATTATTATTATTATTATTATTATTACTATTATTATTATTATTAAATTTTGTTATTACGAAAAACTATTATTAATTTATTATAATTATTATTATTATTATTATTATTATTATTATTTATTATTATTATTATTATTATTATTATTATTATTATTATTATTATTACTATTATTATTATTAAATTTTGTTTTTAAACGAAAAATATTATTAATTTATTATAATTATTATCATTATTATTATTATTATTATTATTATTATTAAAACATATTTTTTGTTATTATAAAATTTAATTTTTATTAAATTTTGTTATTATTGTAAAATTTTATTATTTTTTATTTTATTAAATATTATATTATTGAGGTAAAACGTTAAATGCAGAAGAGTCGCACAGCACCTGGCAGACACGGGGCAACCAGGTTTGATCCCAGAAGGAATAGATGGAAGCCCCAGCTCCGGGTACCTGGACGAAGCGTCACAATCGACTCCAAGCACGAACTCTTCTCAAGTGCCCCGACTCCCGCACCTTTCTCATTATCATCTACTCTCCTTCCTCTCTCTCCTCTCTCTCCTCTATCTCTATCTATCTCTCTCTATCTCTCCTCTCTCTCTCTCTCTCTCTTCTCTCTATCTCTCTCTTTTTCTTCTCCCCTCTTTCTTGGTATAATATAAGTCGATGTATATAAATAACAGCTCAATTGTGGGCGATAAATCTGGCTCAATGACTGTTTTTCTTTGTCTCTCTCTCTTTCTCTCCCTTTATTCCCTCTCACTCTATCTTCCTGTATCTCACCTGTTCTCCTGTTTAATTATCATTATCTTCTTCTCATCCTCCTCCTCCTTCTTCCTCCTCCTCCTTCAAAGAAGGTGGTAGCTCAGCCTGCAGCCAGAGCCAGACAGGAGATGAAGTCTGTCTTTCAAAGAATAGAAGAGAGAGAGACCACGGAAGAAGACCAGGAACAAGGAGACAATAAGGAGGAGATGGAGGAGGAAGTCGAGGAGGAGGAGGAGAGGAAGGAGGAGGAGGAGAAGGAGGGGGGAGGAGGAGGGGTTAGAGGAAGACGAGGAGGAGAAGGTCCCTGATGGTGTCTGAGGAGAAGAGTTCCGTTGTGAAGCGGCTTCTAAAAAGCCGCTTCACCACGGTACGTAATATCCTACGTACCGTGGTGAAGCGGCTTCGTTGGACACGGCTTTCGTAAGACATGGCCTTCGTTTGACACGCCCTTCGTAAGACATGGCCTTCGTTTGACATGTCCTTCGTAAGACATGACCTTCGTTTGACACGTCCTTCGTAAGACATGGCCTTCGTTTGACACGTCCTTCGTAAGACATGACCTTCGTTTGACACGTCCTTCGCAACACTCACCTTCGCAAAACTCTGAGAAGTCTGTTTGACCCTCCCTGATAACATGTCTTTATTATAGCCACAGGGAGGGAGGGGAACAGTAAGAAGAGGGAAGGAATGAAGGAAGAATAAATAATAGAAGGAGAAAGATGAGGGAGGGAAGCAAGACTGGAGATTTAACATTGTCTTTCCTCCTCTGCTGTGTATTTCTCTACGTCTTACTCTATTATTTAATCTAATATTCTTCTTTATGTCCTCTTTGCTTCTTTTATCTAATCTTCCTTCCTCACATCTTCGCGGAACAAGAGACACTATCAGTTGGTAAGTAATAATAGATGTAGATCCCTATTATTATTAGTAGTAGTAATAGTAGTAGTAGTAGTAGTAATAGTAATAATAGTAGTAGTAGTAATAATAATAATAAGAGCAGTAATAACAGTAGTGGTAATAGTAGTAGTAGTAATATCAGAAGTAGTTGTAATAGTAGTAGTAGTAATAGTAGTAGTAGTAGTAGTAGTAGCAATAGTAGTAGTAACAGCAGTAATAGTAGTGGTAGTAGTAATAGTAATAGCAATGCCACAACATAATATGAAGCAAATATAGGAGAAGTTGGAAGACTCTCCTGAGCGTGTTACTGTCTCCTCGTTGCTTTGATCGCTGTAGCAGTAAGAATATTGGGTATAAATTTGAGGGGTAAGTGATATGCAAATTCAACGCTTCGCCTAAGCAGTGGGCTATATGAAGTCACTTATAAAGTCCAGTGTCCGGGCGAAACGTTCTAACAATGGTATTCACTGCATCTGGGTGTCATTTATTTCACCTTGTATATCGACTAGGACCAGGAATTTAGGCTGATAGACTGTGATACTGAATGTAAATTGATAGACCGAGGCCCTGAATTCAGCTCTTCTAGATGGGATGGATGAATGTATGTGTACTGAATACTGACCTGGATGAAAATCTCTTAGACGGGGCCCTTAATATAAATCTATTGGATGGGGCCCTTGGATGTGAATCATCTATATAGGTCCTTGAATGTGAATCATTTGTATGGGTTCTTGGATGTGAATCATCTATATAGGTCCTTGGATGTGACTTAATATAATGACTTAAATGTACTGGAAGGGCTCAAAAAATAAGAATAAAAACTTATAACAAAAAAGAGGTAAAGCTATAGGCCTAGCTCCTACTAGGCCTACACCAACACCCTGATTAGTGTTGGTGGTGGAAATTATTACACTTGACAAGCTTCAAGTGTAACTAGAAGAGATGACGCTTAATGTTTTCTAGGATTCTCTACCAGAGGAAAGAGTTAAAAAATAAATAATGAGATAAAATCTCTCTCTCTCTCTCTCTCTCTCTCTCTCTCTCTCTCTCTCTCTCTCTCTCTCTCTCTCTCTCTCTCTCTCTCTCTCTCTCTCTCTCTCTCTCTTTCTCTCTCTCTCTCTCTCTCTCTCTCTTTTACACAGGGTTTGACAGGGTTAGGTTAAGGATTCCTAACTTTATTGACAAGCTATTGACAAGCTAAGGATTTCTAACTTTATTGACAAGTTAAGAGCTGTTACCTACATCAGCTCATTTTAAAGCATTTTTCTTTGTATGGAAGATCCAAGTAGGGAACAGGATGAAGTTGGAGCCATCTGTGGGACAGCAGTTTCATTTGATTAACAGAGTTTACTTCGTTGATATCATTATGTTGTACGAACATGTTCCAGACCCGAGTCATCCTGGGGATAAATGATCTCAGATAAAGTGATGGTCTGGAGAAGGGTATAGCCAGAGTGAAGTTGCTGCTTTTTGCCCGTCTTGTGGTATGGAAGCTTGCTTCTCCCTGTCCTGGAAGTGGAGCCAAGTGTGATACTTTGACGATGTTGGTCTTGTACATAACAGTAAGGACCCCCCACATCCCTCTTGTGTTAAACGCTCTACTGAAATGACAGATCTATCCAGGATGGGTCCCGGCGAGAGATGATGCGTCTTGCGCTGTTCTCTACTCTGTCAAACAGTCGCAGATGAGATGGGGGGCATGCAAACTAAGAAAGTGGAGCATACTCAAGGTGTGAGCGTACTTGTGCCTCATACAGAATTTTGCAACCCCTATTGTCGAGCAAATGCGAGATACGTCGACGTGCTGTAAGCTTCCTGGCTAGATTGTTTGCAAGATTTACAACGTGGTTCTTCATGGTCAGTTTGGAGTCAAATTTTACCCCAAGTATATCAACCTCTTCCCCAGGTACCAACACTCTTCCATTCATTCTTACTACTGCTCCAGCATTACCATCATGGTGCCTAGAGACCATCATCATTTGTGTTTTCTCAGGTGCAAATGTTACCTGCCATCGGTTTCCCAAGGCTGACATAGCTCTTAGCTGGTAATTGATGTAGCTTGGAGCAGCTGGTATTTCTTCTCTTGGATAAGTAATGTCAGAGTACAGTCATCTGCATATGCATGGGAATCTGGGATGAGGTGAAGAAGGTCATTGAAGTAGACATTCCATAACAATGGCCCAAGCTCACTTCCCTGTCCTCTCTCTCTCTCTCTCTCTCTCTCTCTCTCTCTCTCTCTCTCTCTCTCTCTCTCTCTCTCTCTCTCTCTCTCTCTCTCTCTCTCTCTCTCTCTCTCTCTCCCTCTCTCCTTCTCTCCCTAGCTTTCTCCCGGCAATATCTGAAATTATTAGTCAGCTGAATGCTATATATACTCCAAATTGTTAGTAATTGGAAGCTAAGTGATTCTGATAAAGGCTGAGCTCTACTACTCAAGAGGGTGCAGTGAATAGGGAAAATTAATGAAGCGACATTATGCATGCGTGGGCAGTTAGGAGCAAATTGACTGTAATATATACGCAGGGGGAGGAGAGGTTAATTTGGTGTCCGAGGCACCCCTCCTGTGAGTGCCCACAGCAACCCTCCTGTGAGTGCCCGTAGCAATCCTCCTGTGAGTGCCCATAGCAACCGTCCTTTGAGTGTCGGTGGCAGCCCTCCTCCGAGTGTTCGTAGCAGCCCTCCTGTGAGTATTGGTGTCACCCCTCCTCTGAGTGTCCGTGGCACCCGTCCCCTGTGTGTCCTCATAACTTCTAAACAACTCCATAAATCATCAAAACTGAGCGGGAATTAACTGGTGTTTTTCCCCAGTGTCTAGAAGTACCCTTGAATAGAAAGTAATTTAAAGGAAGGAGAAGAATTATAGCTGCCTTTCTCTTCTCGGATCAATTACGATCTCCTTCCAGTTCCTAGGAGTTGTGTGACCCTTACTTGCTTAGATTTTTCCCGTGATAATAATAATAATAATAATAATAATAATAATAATAATAATAATAATAATAATAATAATAATAATAGCAGTAATAATAATAATTTGCACACCATAGACTCGTAAACAGAGCGTTGATAAATATGGTCATCCCGGCTCTGAAGCAGCATGTAAAGAGGAACCCATTGCATACATTATGTAAATTGTATTATAATCAATAGAGTTTGGGAATAATGCTATTACGGGTGAGATATATGTAGAGGGAACAGATTGCAAACTAGCTCTCTCTCTCTCTCTCTCCTCTAGCTGAGAGTTCCATGCTCACTTCTAATAGATTTGAGGATTGCAATTTGATCAAAGTATTAATTAATATTCAAATATTCTAATTCAATATAACTATAATAATAATAATAATAATAATAATAATAATAATAATAATTATTATTATTATTATTATTATTATTATTATTATTATTATTATTATTGTTATTATTATTATTATTATTAATATTATCATAATAATATTTGCAGTAAATTTTGTGCTTGGTATTGATGGAGTGTGGCTTGGTCTTAAGCGTGTTGATGATTACAAACTCGTCACAACACTTCGTATTCAAGATGAACATTTGCTTTATGTTACAGACTCATAAGCCTTCCATTCTGTCTCTTTGTAAAGGAAATTTCTTAAGTGTTGCTGCATTCGCTTACATAAAACCGGGTTGAGCAACAGTAAGAGATACCTACGCTGAGTTCTCTTTTTAAACACTGTAACTCAGTTGGTGTGCATAAATTGTCACTTTGATGATATAATGTAAGTCTCATTATGAAGCACACACACACACACACACACACACACACACACACACACACACACACACACACACACACACACACACACACACACACACACACACACACACGCACGCACGCACGCACGCACGCACACACACACACACACACACACACACACACACACACACACACACACACAGGGGGTACACCAGCAAGGTATATACCAACAAGTGTTGGATGCAATACACACAACCAATGAGGAGGTGAAGAAGCTGCTAAGTGACCTTGATACCTCAAAGGCGGTGGGACCGGACATCTCTCCGTGGGTCCTTAGAGAGGGAGCAGAGACTCTGTGTGTGCCACTAACCACAATTTTCAACACATCCCTTGAAACTGGGCATCTACCTGAGGTATGGAAGACGGCAAATGTAGTCCCCATTTTTAAGGTAGGAAACAGAAACGAGGCACTAAACTACAGACCAGTGTCTCTGACGTGTATAGAATGCAAAGTCATGGAGAAGATTATTAGGAGTAGAGTGGTGGAGCACCTGGAACGGAACAAGATTATAAACGACAACCAACACGGATTCATGGAAGGCAAACCCTGTGTCACAAACCTACTGGAGTTTTGTGACAAGGTAAAAGTAGTAAGATATGAGAGAGAGGAGTAGGTTGATTGTATTTTCTTGGACTGCAAGAAGGCCTCCGACACAGTTCCTTACAAGAGATTAGTACAGAAGCTAGAGGATCAGGCGCGTATAACAGGAAGGGCACTGCAATGGATCAGAGAATACCTGACAGGGAGGCAACAACGAGTCATGGTACTTAATGAGGTATCACAGTGGGCGCCGTGACGAGCAGGGTCTCACAGAGCTCAGTCCTAGGATCAGTGCTATTTTTGGTATATGTGAATGACATTATGGAAGGGATAAACTCAGAAGGGTCCCTGTTCGCAGATATGTGAAGTTAATGAGGAGAATTAAATCAAATGAGGACCAGAAAGGTCTACAAAGAGACCTGGACAGGCTGGACGCGTAGTCCAGCAACTGGCTCCTCGAATTTAACCCCGCCAAAAGCAAAGTCATGAAGATCGGGGAAGGGCAAAGAAGATCGCCGACAGAGTATAGGCTAGGTGGCCAAAGACTGCAACCCTCAGTCAAGGAGAAAGATCTTGGGGTGAGTATAATACCGAGTATGTCTCTGGAAGCACACATCAACCAAATAACTGCTGCAGCATATGGGCTCCTGGCAAACCTGAGAATAGCGTTCCGATACTTCAGTAAGGTCCATACTCCAGTAAGGACCTGACGTACACCGTGTACGTCAGGTCCATACTGGAGTATGCAGCGCCAGTTTGGAATCCACACCTGGTCAAGCACGTCAAGAAATTAGAGAAAGTGCAAAGGTTTGCAGCAAGGCTAGTTCCAGAGCTAAGGGGAATGTCATACGAAGAAAGGTTGAGGGAAATCGGCCTGACGACACTGGAGGACAAGAGGGTTAGGGAAGACATGATAACGACATACAAAATACTGAGGTGGACAGAGGCACGATGTTCCAGAGATGGGACACAGAAACAAGAGGTCACAATTGGAAGTTGAAGACTCAGATGAATCAAAGGGATGTTAGGAAGTATTTCTTCAGTCATAGAGTCGTCAGTAAGTGGAATAGTCTGGCAAGTGATGTAGTGGAGGCAGGAACCATACATAGTTTTAAGCCGAGGTATGATAAAGCTTATGGAGCAGAGAGAGAGAGAGAGAGAGGACCTAGTAGCAAACAGTGAAGAGGCGGGGCCAGGAGCTATGACTCTACCCCTGCAACCACAAATAGGTGAGCACACACACACACACACAAACACAGACACATAGAGTAGTCAGGAAGTGGAATAGTCTAGCAAGTGAGATAGTGGAGACAAGAACCATATATAGCTTTAAGATGAGGTATGATGAAGCTGATGGAGCAGGGAGAGAGAGGACCTAGTAGCGTTCAGTGAAGAGGCGGGGCCAGGAGCTGAGTCTCGACCCCTGCAACCACAATTAGGTGAGTACACACACACGCACACACACACACACACACACACACACACACACACACACACACACACACACACACACACACACACACACACACACACACAGTAAATAACATGGAGAAACTAAGGTGCAAGAAATATATACTTTTCTGGAAAAATTAGTTCTCTTTGGCCTCCCCTGATCTTTTAAGATGTTGAAATAAGCCTACGTGTGAGTCACAGCCGACTTAACACATCTGCGTTAAAAAATACAATTTGTGTTGGTTGTTCTAGAGGTTAAATACCTATTTATTTGCCATATTTATTTACCCCCTGTACGCTTCGTTACATTCTTGGCAAGCAGGTTTATATACTCCCGATATATCAAGGACCGTCAATTTTTTTAAGACATAATACCAAAAGTGTTTCTTATGATTAGGTAATTAAGCCTGAACATTTAATATCTGTAATTAACTTATGTTGCTTTAGTTTTTCTAATTGACTCTTCGGTAACTAGTTTTGTCTCTTTCTTAGTGTATAAACACTTCTTATCTGCTTTTAAATCCATGTATGTTTGGTTTTCTTGCAATATATATATATATATATATATATATATATATATATATATATATATATATATAATATATATATATATATATATATATATATATATATATATAATAATCTTTTGGCTATCGAAGGTTATTAACGTAAGTGACTTACCTTATTAGAGTAGGTGACTGTAATGTAGGTATGTGTTTCCAAGAGAAGCGTCATCATTTATCTCACTACAATCCTTGATTATTTTGCTTATTTCTTGGACTGGGGAGGTGAAAGATCACCGTGTCCTTTATCACTTGGAAATAAAAAACTTTTTTTATATATAAATATCACTCGTGTATTGCCGTGAGGGGAGAAAAACTAAGTAAAACGCTCACTTGACGCTCCGAAAGTGGCGAATGAGGTGGTGTGGGGGAGGTGGAGGAGGTTGAAGTAACCCCGCCCCGGGAGCCACCTGTTACTTGCAGTTATCTTGTGTGACTGTTGCCTGTGAGAGACCAGCTGCCTCGCCCCCCCCCACACACCTCCCACTGCTCTCCTCAACACCGCCGGCGGCAACCCCACCATCTGCCAGCACACACCTGAAGAAGGGATGTACCAGCAACTTGCGGTGACATGAGACGCCCCAGAACGCGAGAGCTTCATCCAGGTGCCTCCACGGTAGCGGCGCGCTGACTGACTTGGCTGGCTGGCTGGCTGGCTGGTTGACTGGTTGGCTGAGGGGACTATAAAGCCGCAAGCGTAGTTCTCACCCCTTTCCCCCCCCTCATCCCTCATCCTACTATCTGGCTTCCATACATACCTTAGAAAGACGCATTAATATATATCTATCGATTTCCTATTTTAACGTTGTCCTGAGTGTCTGAGATGACTATAAGGCCGTAAAGAATGTTTCTCACCCATTCCTCCCATCCCTCATAACCTACCTGCCATCCATATATGCTTTACAATGCCGCATTTACGTTTTTCTGTTCTCTGTTTTCACGTTGTTGTGGTGAGTTGGAACTATGTAGCTACAAGCGTACCTCTCACACATCATGCTTCCACCTTCCTGCCTTTCATTCATGCTCTAGGAAACAATATTTGTTTCTCGACTCTCTATTTTGAAGTTTTCCTGTATCGACGTTTAGGTTTTTTTTCCAGGATATTTGGACTGGCTGAAACAAGTGAAGATGATGCTGAGGCAGTAGCCTTGTCCAACACACAATCAATGCTTCCAGTTTATTTTGAGCAAAAAAATGTGACTCTCACCTCTCGTTCCCTTTATCTCTTTCTTCCTTCCAACTCTTCCCCTTTCTATATTTTCTATCACTGTCTGTGTATCTCTCACGCTCTACTCTCTTTCTGTGTTAGGTAAATGGACACAGATGCAACTAATGCGACATTTTATTGTGAAAACGTTTCGCTCTCCAGGAGCTTTGTCAAGCTGTTAACATATTGTCGATAATTCTTCTAACAGTAATACAATCTCCTCTCTCTCTCTCTCTCTCTCTCTCTCTCTCTCTCTCTCTCTCTCTCTCTCTCTCTCTCTCTCTCTCTCTCTCTCTCTCTCTCTCTCTCTCTCTCTCTCTCGCTCTCTCTTTCTCTCTCTCTTTTTTTTTTTTTTTTTACACAGGGTTTGACAAGGTTAAGGATCCCTAGCTTTATTGACAGCTATTTACAGGTTAAGGATTCCTAACTTTATTGGCAAGGTAAGAGCTGTTACCTACATCAACTCATTTGAAAGGATTTTTATTGTTATGAGACATACAAGTAGGGAACAGGATGAAGTTGGAGCCATCTGTGGGCCAGCATTTTCATTTGATCAACTGACTTTATCTCGTTGACATCATTATGCTGTACGAATGTGTTCCATACTCGAGTCATCCTGGGTATGTATGATCTCAGATGGAGTGATGTTCTGGAGAAGGGTACAGTCAGAGTGAATTTGCTGCTTTCTGCCCGTCTTGTGGCATAAAAGCTTGTTTCACGCTGTCCTCGAAGTGGATCCAAGTGTGGTATTTTGACAATATTGGCCTTGTACATAACAGTAAGGCCACCCACATCCCTCCTATGTTGAAGGCTCTGCTGAAATGACAGATCTATCCAGGATGGGTCCAGGCGAGAGATGAGACGTCTTGCTCGTACCTACTCGTCAACAGTCGCAATGAAGGAGAGCAGGCAAACCAAGAAAGGGGCATACCCAAGGGGGAGCGTACTTGGCCCCCTACGGATCTTTCAACCCTACTGTCAAGCAGATGGGGGATACGGCGAATGCGAAAAATTCCCCGGGTGCCTTGTTTTTCAAATTTACAAATGGTTCTTCATTTTTTTGCGTCAAATTTCACCCCAAGGTTCAACTTTTTCCCAGTGCCAACCCTCTCATTTATCCTTACTACGCACCAGCATTACCATCATGGGCCCAAACTCATCATTTGCGTTTTCTCAGGGGCAAAATTTTTCTTGCCATCTATTTCCCCAACTGATATAGCTCTCAGCTGGTGATTGATTACTTTTAAGCAGCTGGCATTTCTTTTTTTGGGTAATGAAAATCAGGGACAGTCGTCGCATATGCATGGATTTTGGGTTTTAGAAAAGGGTCGTTGAAGAACATTCCATAACATTTGGGCCCAGCACGCTTCCTTGGGGAACACTTGCCCAATGAGTCTGCTGATTCCATTCCATTGAGAAATACATTTGAGATCTCCATGAAGGTAATCACTGAGGAACATAGCGTAGAGCCCGCATTCCCAGTGCTTAAGTTTTTTCAAGGGCCCTGTCCACACCCCGGGCGAAAAACGCCAGCAATTCCAGTGGGTACCCCACAGCTGACTTTGGAATTTTACCGTGACTGGTCACTTAGTGGGAAGGGTTTAAACAATCGAGCAAGTAACTTTTTTCCCGAAGCCATATTTTACGATCAAAAGTATGAGTGGTAGTCAAAAAAAATCTGTCATTTTTTCTTGAGATTATTTCTCAAGGTCTTTCCAGTGATTTACAGGATGACACTGGTTGAGTTGCTAAATTTTGCTCCTCTTCTTTTGTAACAGGGGCTACATTTGCCTCTTTCCCTAGAGGGGCCCTTTACACTGTATAGGGGTGCGAAAGATGCGAGTTAGAGGTGCTGCTAGCTGGTCTGCACACTTCTCAACAATCTTGGGCTCAACTTGTCTGGGCCCACAGCCTTTTTGCAAACGATTTAAGTAGGAAACACCTCCTCCCGCCTTTTTGTCACCCCACAGTTTGACACAGTTCTTGCAGCTAGCCAAGGGGGTCCCTTTCTGGATCAGGAACTTGCATTTTGGTAGCAAAGTGTTCAGCAAAGAGGTCCGCCTTCTTGATATAAAGGTGGTCCCCCCTGTCGATTTAGAGGTGGGAATAATTTTTTCCCGGGAATAACCTTGTCTGTCCTTGACCGGGACCACCAGGTTTTGGAGCCTACCCAACCTGAGCTAACTTTTTTTTAGTCTCTCTCTCTCTCTTCTCTCCTCTCTTTTTTCCTCTTTTCCTCTCTCTCTCTTCTCTTCTCCCCCTCTCCCTCTCTTCCCCTCTCCCCCTCTCTCTCCCCCCCCTCCTCTCTCTCTCTTTTCTCTTTCCCTTTTCTCTCTCTCTCTTTTTCTCTCTCTCCCCCTCCCCTCCTCTCTTCTCTCTCTCTCTCTCTCTCTTCACGGGTTTAGTGCTCCTTGTCGATAATAATAAAATGAACAAAAATTTGCACCAACAGCTCGGTTTATCACTATGGGAAAGCAACACCACATTCTACAAGACCTCCTGGGTTCTAATAATATTGGGGAACGCTAAACCCGTATTTTTATACAGCGCCTGGAGAAAGAAAGGCACTCCAGATAGTCCAAGAAATGGAGGTGGCCCAACCCCCCTTTAAACAAGTCCCTTTTCCCTCTTTTAAAGGGAAAGTTTTAACATGTTTGCAACAAAAACAAAGCTTTGGACAGGTTGTACTTACCTATTTCAGTTGCAAGGGGGCGAGTAACAGCTCCTGGCCCGCTTCTTCGCTGGTCATACTGGACCCTCTCTCCCCCTCAAGAGCTGTGGTGTGTGGTGTGTGTGTTGGGGGTGGTGTTTTTGTGTGTGTTGTTGTGTGTTGTGTGTGTGTGTGTGTGTGTTGTGTGTGTTGTTGTGTGTGTATGTTGTGTGTGTTCCCGATGGTGTCACTTATTTATGGTCGTAGGGTTTTTTAAATTTGGGTACTATCCTTTTTCTGTTACACCTGAGCGGCTCCGCCCCCTTCTTGTCGTAACTATCACTAAAGATGCGTTCATTCTTTCTTCAGCATCTGCGGAGCATTCACAGCAGAAAGAGAAAAAAAGTCACACCTTGTGTTCATTTTTTTTTTTTTTAAAAGTTTCTCAGGTTTTTTTAAACAAAAAAATAATCCTCCCATGACACCCAGTCCCTTTTAACATCCTCCTCAGTGCACCCGTCCCCATAACATCCTCCTCAGTGACACCCCGTCCCTTTTAACATCCCCTCAGTGACACCCATCCTTTTAAAATCCTCCCCAGTGAACCCATCCCCTTTTAACATCCTCCTCAGTGACACCAGTCCTTTAACACCCCTCAGTGACACCCGTCCCTTTTAAAAATCCTCCTCAGTGACACCCATCCTTAAAACATCCCCCTCAGTACACCCAGTCCTTTTTAACACCTCCTCATGACACCCCCTCCTTAAACATCCTCCCGTGACACCCAGTCCTTATAACATCCTCCTCAGTGACACCCAGTCCTTATAACATCCTCCTCAGTGACACCCAGTCCTTATAACATCCTCCTCAGTGACACCCAGTCCTTTTTAAATTCCTCCTCAGTGAACCCCCTTTTAACATCCTCCTCAGTGACACCCAGTCCTTATAACTTCCTCCTCAGTGACACCCAGTCCTTATAACATCCTCCTCAGTGACACCCAGTCCTTATAACTTCCTCCTCAGTGACACCCAGTCCTTATAACATCCTCCTCAGTGACACCCAGTCCTTATAACATCCTCCTCAGTGACACCCAGTCCCCTTTTAACTCCTCCTCAGTGACACCCGTCCTTAAACTTCCCCTCAGTGACACCCAGTCCTTATAAAATCCCTCAGTGACACCCAGTCCCCTTTTAACACCTCCTCATGACACCCGTCCTTTTAACATCCTCCTCAGTGACACCCGTCCTTTTAAAATCCCATCAGTGACACCCCGTCCCCTTTTAAAATCCTCCTCATGACACCCAGTCCTTATAACATCCTACCCGGGCCCCATCCTTATAAAATCCTCCTCATGACACCCATCCCCCTTATAAATCCTCCCAGTGACACCCAGTCCTTATAACATCCTCCTCAGTGACACCCAGTCCTTATAACATCCTCCTCAGTGACACCCAGTCCTTATAACATCCTCCTCAGTGACACCCAGTCCTTATAACTTCCTCCTCAGTGACACCCAGTCCTTTAATTCCTCCTCATGACACCCCGTCCTTATAAATTCCTCCCATACACCCATCCCTTTAAACATCCTCCTCGTGACACCCAGTCCTTATACTTTCTCCTCAGTACACCCCTCCTTTTAACATCCTCCCGTGACACCCCCCTTATAACTTCCCCCCTTTACACCCATCCTTATAACATCCTCCTCATGAAAACCCAGTCCTTAAAATCCTCCTCAGTGACACCCGTCCTTTTAACTTCCTCCTCATGACACCGATCCTTTTAAATCCTCCTCAGTCACCCGTCCCCATAAATTCCTCCTCAGTGACACCCAGCCTTATAACTTCCTCCCATGAATCCTCCTTTTTAACATCCCCTCATGACACCCACCTTAAAACATCCTCCTCAGTGACACCCCCGTCCTTTACTCCCCTCAGGACACCCATTTCCTTATAACCCTCCCAGGGCACCCATCCTTATAACATCCTCCTCAGTGCACCCAACCTTAAAAAATCCTCCTCAGTGACCCCCGCCTTAAACTTTTCCCATACACCCAGTCCTTATAATTCCTCCTCAGACACCAGTCCTTATAAAATTTTTCCTCATGACACCCCTCCTTATAACATCCTCCTCATGACACCCAGTCCTTATAACTTCCTCCTCAGTGACACCCAGTCCTTATAACATCCTCCTCAGTGACACCCAGTCCTTATAACTTCCTCCTCATGACACCCATCCCAAAAATCCTCCTCTGACCCCTCCTTATAACTTCTCCTCATGACACCCGTCCTTATAACTTTTTCCTCAGTGACACCCATCCTTAAACTTCCCCCTCAGTGACACCCATCCTTATAACTTTTTCCTGTGACACCCATCCTTATAACTTCCTCCTCATGACACCCATCCCCTTTTAACTTCCTCCTCATGACACCCCTCCTTTAACATCCCCCATGACACCCAGTCCTTTTAACTTTTTCCTCATGCACCCAGTCCCTATAACATCCCCTCAGTGACACCCAGTCCTTTAACTTTCTCCTCATGAACCCATCCTATAACTTCCTCCTCAGTGACACCCGTCTTATAACTTCCTCCTCAGTGACACCCCCGTCCTTATAACTTTCTCCTCATGAAACCCCTCCTTTAACTTCCTCCCATGACACCCGTCCTTATAACACCTCCTCATGACACCCAGTCCTTTTAACTTTTCCTCATGACACCCAGTCCTTTTTAACCCTCCTCAGGGGCACCCCTCCTTATAACTTTCTCCTCAGGACCCCGTCCTTATAACTTTCCCCCTCAGTGCACCCATCCTTATAACTTCTCCTCATGAACCCATCCTTTTAATTCCTCCTCGTGAACCCATCCTTATAACTTTCCCCCTCAGTCACCCAGTCCCTTAAACCCTCCCATGACACCAGTCCTTAAACTTTTTCCTCAGTGACACCCAGTCCTTATTAAAATCCCCTCTGACACCCCCCTTTAAATTTCTCCTCAGTGCACCCAGCCCTTTTAAAATTCCCCCAGTGACACCCATCCTTATAACTTCCCCTCAGTGACACCCAGTCCTTTTAACTTTTCCTCATACACCCTCCTTTTAAAATTCCCCTCATGACACCAGTCCTTTAACTTCTCCTCAGTGGGCCCCCCGTCCCTTAACTTTCCCCTCATGACACCCAGTCCTTATAACTTCCTCCTCAGTGACACCCAGTCCTTATAACTTCTCCTCAGTGACACCCAGTCCTTATAACTTCCTCCTCAGTGACACCCAGTCCCTTTTAAATTTCCTCCTCAGTGACACCCAGTCCCTATAACTTCCTCCTCAGTGACACCCAGTCCTTATAACTTCCTCCTCAGTGACACCCAGTCCTTATAACTTCCTCCTCAGTGACACCCAGTCCTTATAACTTCCTCCTCAGTGACACCCAGTCCTTATAACTTCCTCCTCAGTGACACCCAGTCCTTATAACTTCCTCCTCAGTGACACCCAGTCCTTATAACTTCGCCCAGTGACACCCATCCTTTAACTTCCTCCTATGCACCCCTCCTTATAAAAATTCCCCTCAGTGACACCCATCCCCTTTTAACTTTCCCCCTCAGTGACCCCAGCCTTTTAAATTCCTGCTCGTGAACCCGCCTTATAACTTCCCCCTCATGAAAACCCTCCTTATAACTTCCTCCCCATGACACCCCCGTCCTTTAAAACCCCCCTCGTGACACCCGTCCCTTTTAATTCCCCTCAGTGACACCCAGTCCCTTTTAACTTCCTCCTCAGTGACACCCCGTCCCTTTTAAAATTTCCCCCCCAGTGACACCCAGCCTTATAACTTCCCCTCAGTGACACCCAGTCCTTATAACTTCCTGCTCAGTGACACCCCCCAAATTCCTTTTAAATTTTTAACTTCCTCCCATGACACCCATCCTTATAACTTCCTCCTCTGACACCCCTTTCCCTTATAACTTTCCCCCTCAGTGACACCCGTCCTTTTAACTTCCTCCTCAGTGACCCCATCCTTATAACTTCCCCCTCAGTGACACCCAGTCCTTATAACTTCCTCCTCAGTGACACCCAGTCCTTATAACTTCCTCCTCAGTGACACCCAGTCCTTATAACTTCCTCCTCAGTGACACCCCTCCTTTTAACTTTCCCCGTGACCCCCAGTCCTTAAAACTCCTCCTCAGAACCCCCGTCCTTATAACATCCTCCTCAGTGACACCCCTCCTTAAATTTCCCCTCAGTGAACCCTCCCTTATAAACTTTTTCCCCAGTGACACCCAGTTTTCCCTTTTAAAATTCCTCCCAGTGACACCCGTCCTTATACTTTCCCCCTCAGTGACACCCATCCTTTTTAACTTTTCCTCCCCATGACCCCATCCTTATACTTCCTCCCCATACACCCCGTCCTTTAATTTTCTCCTCAGTGAACCCGTCCTTTTAAATTCCTCCTCATGACACCCATCCTTATAATTCCCCCTCAGTGACACCCATCCTTATAATTCCCCTCAGTGACACCCCTCCTTATAACTTTTTTCCCCGGACACCCATTCCCTTTTAACTTCCCTCTCATGACACCAAGTCCTTATAACTTCCCCCTCGTGACACCCATCCTTATAAATTTCCTTCTCGTGCACCCCGTCCCTTTAACATCCTCCTCAGTGACACCCCGTCCTTATAAAATTTCCCCCTCGTGACACCCATCCTTATAATTCCTCCCCCAGTGACACCCAAGTCCTTATAACTTCCCCCTCATGACACCCCGCCTTATAACTTCCTTCTCGGCACCCAGTCCCCAAAACTTTTTTGAAACCCTCCCTTTTAAATTTTTCCTCATGACACCCCCTCCTTATAAATTCCTCCTCAGTGACACCCAGTCCTTTTAAATTCCTCCTCCCCCTGACACCCGTCCCCTTTTAATTTCCCCCTCGTGACACCCAGTCCTTAAATTCCTCCTCAGTGACACCCCCTCCTTATAACTTCCTTTTTAGTGACACCAGCCTTTTAAATTCCCCCCATGACCCCAGTCCTTATAACTTCCCCCCTCATGACACCCAGTCCTTATAACTCCTCCTCAGTGAAACCCCCGTCCTTATAACTTTCCCCTCAGTGACACCCACCCCTTTTAACTTTCCCCCTCAGTGACACCCAGTCCTTAAACCCTCCCCATGCACCCATCCTATAACTTCCGCCCATGACACCCATCCTTAAAACTTTCCCCCTCATGACACCCCGTCCTTATAACTCCTCCTCGTGACCCCAGTTCTTATAATTCCTCCTCTGACACCCGTCCTTTTAACTTCCCCTCATGCACCCAGTCCTTATAACTTTCTCCTCAGTGACACCCAGTCCTTATAACTTCCTCCTCAGTGACACCCAGTCCTTATAACTTCCTCCTCAGTGACACCCAGTCCTTATAACTTCCTCCTCAGTGACACCCAGTCCTTATAACTTCCTCCTCAGTGACACCCAGTCCTTATAACTTTCCCCTCATGACACCCAGTTTTTTTTTCCTCCTCAGTGACACCCCTCCTTATAACTTCCTCCCCAGTGACACCCACCTTATAACTTTCCCCCTCAGTACCCCAGTCCTTTAACAACCTACTCAGTGACACCCATCCCTTTTAAAAATTCCCCTCAAGGGCACCCAGTCCTTATAACATCCTACTCAGTGACACCCCCTCCTTATAACTTCGTCCATGAAACCCCGTCCGTATAAAACCCTCCCGTGACAAACCCCTCCTTATAATTCCTCCTCTGACACCCAGTCCCTTTTAGCTTCCTCCTCGTGAACCCAGTCCTTTTAAAATTTCCCCCTCATGACACCCAGTCCCCATAACTTCCTCCTCAGGACACCCGCCTTAAAACATCCACTCAGTGACACCCACTCCTTTAACTTCCTCCTCAGTGAACAGTCCTTTTAACATCCAACGTGACACCCAGTCCTTATAAATTCGTCCCAAAGAAACCCCGTCCTATAACTTTTCCAGTGACACCCCCGTCCTTATAACTTCTTCCTCAGTGACACCCAGCCCCCTTTTAAAATTCGTCCAATGAAAACCCCTCCTTATAATTCTTTCCGTGAAAACCCCTCCCTTTTAAATTTTCCATGACACCCAGCCTTAAACTTTTCCTGAACCCAGCCTTTCTTCTTTCCCGGACACCCCGTCCCTTTTAACTTCGTCCCGTGACAACCCCCTCCGTATAATTCGCCAGACACCCCGTCCTTATAATTCCTCCCCAGTGACACCCAGTTTCCTTTTAACTTCCTCCCCAGTGACACCCAGTCCTTTTAACTTCCCCCCCCAAAAACACCCCCTTATAACTTCCTCCCCAGTGACACCCCGGCCCCTTTTAAAATTCCCCCTCACGACACCCACCTTATAACTTCCTCCTCATGACACCCCGTGCTTATAACTTCCCCCACAGTGACACCCCAAAAAACCTTATAACTTCCTCCCAGTGACACCCATCCTTATAATTCCTCCTCAGTGACACCAGTCCTTATAATTCCTCCACATGAAACCCCTTTCCCTTTTAATTTTCCCGCCCCCCAAATTTTTGTGGGAAAAACCCCCCCCTGGGGGAAACCCAAACCCCCCAAAAGGTAAAAACCCCAAAAGTTTAAAAAAAATTTAAAAATGAAAAAAAAAAGGAAGCCAAATTTTAAAATTTTAAATTTTGTGGGTTTTATAAATTTTTTTGAAAATTTAAAAAATTTTAGGAAATTTTAAATTTAGGAAAGTTAAATTTTTAGGAAAGGTTTTATAATTTTTTGAAAAAGTTTATAATTTTAGGAAAATTATAATTTAAATTTAGGAAAAATTTATAAATTTTAGTAAATTTTATAATTTTGTAAAAAGTTTTTTAAAAATGTTTAATTTTATAAAGTGAAAAAATTGTCCTTAAAAATTATAAATTGTATGAAAAAATTTATAAATCCTTTTAAATTTCGCCATAATTTAAAAAACTTGTTACACCCCTCCTATAATTTTCATAAACCCCAGTCCTTAAACTTTTCCAGTACACCCATCCTTTTTTAACTTTCCAACACCCATCCTTTTAACTTTTCCATGACACCCACCTTTTAAATTCCCCTGACACCCACCGTATAACTTCGCCCTGACACCCGCCGAAAAAAACGCCCGTGACACCCAAATCCGTATAAAAATTTGTCCAGTGACACCCATCCTTTAACTTCGTCAGTGACACCCCCTAAACTTCGTCCATGACACCCGTCCGTAAACTTCCCTCCAGTGACACCCAGTCCCCATAACCCCGCCAGGGCCCCCAGTCCTTATAACTTCGCCTTGACACCCCGTCTTAAACTTGTCCAGGACACCCAGCCGATAACTTCGTCAATACACCCAGTCCGTATAACTTCGCCATTTTACACCCAGTCCTTTTTTTAAATTTTCCAGTGACACCCGTCCTTTTAAATTTGTCCAGTGAAACCCCTTCCTAAAACTTCGCCCTGAACCCTCCTATAACTTCGTCCAGTGCAACCCCATCCGTATAATCGTCCAGTGACCCCATCCCTTTTTAACTTGTCATGACACCCAGTCCTTAAAACTTTTCCCAGTTGACCCAAATCCTTAAACTTCGTCAGTTTACACCAGTTTGATAACTCGTCCATGGCACCCATTCATACCTTTTTTCCAAAATGGCACCCAATTTAACTTCCTTTTGAACCCATTCCATAACTTCTCAGTTTGACAACCCCATCCATTATAATTTTCCCGTTTTCCCAAAAAACCCGTCTTTTCCCCAATCCATACCCCGTCTTTAACCCCCTCCAGTTTTCCACCCATTAAACCCCTTTTGTACCCCCCATCATATATCAGTACCCCCCATCTAACCCTTTTGTCCAATGACACCATCGTAAAACTACTCCAATGACCCCCATCATAACCGTCCATCACCCTAATACCCTTCTAACCCCCCCATTTCATCTCCTTCATATTTTTTACCCCATTCCCACCCATCATCCCTTTTTTTACCCCAAAACCTCCATACCACCAAAAAATTCCCCGTTTAAACCCCCCACCCCCCATCCACCTGTTAAATACCCCCCATACATACCACCTTCTATACCACCCATTAATCCACCTTCAGACCACATCATACAAATTTAGTCCACCCAAATCCCCTTCTAGTACCACCCATTCATTCACCTAGGGACCCCCATACATACACCCTTTTAGTACCACCCTACAACCACCTGTCCTGTACCACCCTACATACACCTTCAGTACCCCAAAAACCCAAACAATACTACCTTCTAGACCCCCATACATACCACCTTCAGTACCACCCCCCCATACCACCTTTTTAGTACCCCCCATACAACCCCTTTAGTACCAACCATACTACCCCTGTCTATACCACCCCCAAAATACCCCCTGTCTAGACCACCCATACATACCACCTGTCTAGTACCAACCCCCCAACATACCACCTGTCTGTACCACAAAACAAACACCGTCCTAGTACCACCCCTACATACCCCCTGTCTATACCACCCAACATACCCCCTGTTAGTACCCCCCATACATACCACCTGTCTGTACCAACCCCAAAAATACCACCTTTTTAGTCCACCCATAATATCACCTGTCTATACCACCCAACATACCACCCTGTCTAGTACCACCCATACATACCCTGTCTAGTACCACCCTACATACCACCTGTCTATCCACCCCAACATACCACCTGTCTAGTACCACCCATACATATCACCTGTCTAGTACCACCCATACATACCACCTGTCTAGTACCACCCATACATACCACCTGTCTAGTACCACCCATACATATCACCTGTCTAGTACCACCCAACATACCACCTGTCATACCCCCCTACTACCACCTGTTAAACCCCATACTACCACCCTTTTCTAGTACCACCCATTTAAAAACCCCCTTCTTACCACCCCTCATACCACCCTTTTGTACCACCCAACATACCACCTCTAACCCCCCCATACTACCCCTGTCTAACCACCCAAACTTTCCACCTGCTAACCACCCATACATAAAAACCAGTCTAGTACCCCCCAACATACCCCGTTAGTACCACCAACATCCCCCTTCAGTACCACCCATACATACCACGGGTTGAACCCTCAACCACCTTTTCAGTACTATTCCAAGCTTCACAAAAATTTTACTTTGGGGGCCCCCCCAAATTTTTTCCCTTTTTTTGGGCCCCAAAAAGGGGGGGTAAAAGAGGGGGGGAAAAAAAAAAAAGGAAAGGGGAAAAGTAGAAAAACAAGGGGTAAGGAAAAAAAAAGGAAAAATTTTGTTGAAAAGCTTAGATATAAAAGGGATTAAAAAAATTAAAATAAAAAAAAAAAAAAAAAGGGGGGGGGGAAAAAAAAAAAAAGAAAAGGGTTAAGGGGAAAGGGGGGGGGGGTTGGCCTGGGGAAGGGTTAAAGGGGGAAAAAAAAGGGGTAAGCGGGGGGGTTTTTTGGGGGGTTGGGTGGGGGTTTTGGTTGGGGGTTGGTTGGGGGGTGGGGGGGTGGGGGGGGTTGTTGGGGGGAAAATTTTGGGGGGTTGGGGGTTTTAAAGGGGGGTATTGGGGGGGAATTTGCGCACTTTGGGGTGCAATTTAAGGTCCCCCCTTTTCCCCCCCCCATTTTAAAACCTCTTGTTTCCCCGGGGTTTGGGGTTATTGGGGGGGGTTTTTTGGGGTTTTTTTTTTTTTGTTTGAAATTTTGAATTTTCAAAAAATGGGTCGTCCCCCTTTGGGCTTCCCTTTTCCATTTCGTTTGAAATCCGGGACCGCGGGTTTAAATAAAAGTATGAACTCCGCCGGGCACCCATACATACCACCTGTCTAGTACCACCCATACATACCACCTATCTAGTACCACCCATACATACCACTGGTATAGTAACACTCATACATACCACGTCTTTCATTTGGTATTTTCTATTCCAAGCTTCACAGATGATGGAGGTTTGACTGTTGGGGAACACGCCCATTGTGTCTTTGTGTTGGCGCTGGGGAGGAGGAGTGTAGAGGGGAGGAAGAGAAGGAAGGAGGTGGAAGTAGAAGAACAGAGGAGGTGAAGGTAAAAAGAAAGGAAGAGATTGGGTGAAGGGAAGCATTTAGAGTAAGGGAGAAGGTTAAGAAAGGAATTAAGGGAGGTGGAGGAAGAGAGGAAAAAAAGGTGAAGGGAGGAGAAGAGATGGTTAAGGGAGGAAGAGAGGGGGGTAAATGGAAGGGGTAATGGGGATGTAGTTGGAGAGTGTAAGTGGCACTGGGAATGACAGGACGTGAAGGTCGCTCTATCTACCTAAATTTTAAAGCCTCATTGCCTCTGTGCTTCCTGTGCTGTGTGTGTGTGTGTGTGTGTGTGTGTGTGTGTGTGTGTGTGTGTGTGTGTGTGTGTGTGTGTGTGTGTGTGTGTGTGTGTATGTGTGTGTAGATTGTTGTTCTTGAGAAAAATTTGCGTCAGCCTCTGCACTCGCTTTCCGGTCTTCTTTCCCCATCCTCAGTTTGAATATCCTTGCATTTGCCGCGGGGTTGAATTCCAGCAGCTACTTGACCACTCCTGCAGAGATTACCAGGTCTGGTAGACCTTCCTTCTCCTCTCCACCTTTTAGCACATCTTCGATAATCTTACAGAATTTGCAGAGAGCTATACATAGGTCTGTCTCCTCTAATATGTTCTTCACTCTTACCAGTTTCAGTACTAGGAACAGTACCAGGAGCAGTACTAGTCTCAGTACGAGGTGCAGTACCGGGAACAGTACCGTACCAGGAGCAGTACGAGGAACATTACTAGTCTCAGTACCAGGAACAGTACCAGTCTCAGTAGCAGCCTCAGAACTAGGAGCAGTATCAGGAACAGTACCAGTTTCTGTATTAGTTTCGGTACCAGGAACAGTACCAATCTCAGTACTAGTATCGGTATCAGGAACAGGACCCCAATGGAAATAAGTCACTCTGTCTGACTTTTTTGGGTTATCCCAGGTTCTCTACACATATGCTGCTATGTATGATAATTCTATGTAACTGTATTTGTGTATACCTGAATAAATTTACTTACTTACTTACTTACCAGTTTCAGAAATAGTCTCGGTACTAGTCTCAGTGCTAGTCACGATACCATTTTCACTACTAGTCTCAGTACCAGTCTCATACCAGTACTAGTCTTCATACCAGTCTCAGTACTAGTCTCGGTACCAATCTACTAGTCTCAGTACTAGTCTCGGTAGCAGGACCATTACGGCTCCTAGCAGAACCTTAATTTACACTTGTCCTCTGTGACATTAGGATGTATTCAGATAAAAACATATACCGTGAAGTATACACCGTCAAGCATACACCGTGAAATATACACCGTCAAGCATACACCGTCAAGCATACACCGTTGTACAAGAGTGTACAACGGTAGCATTTACTGGGAATGTACAGTGGAGGATGCACACACGGGAAAGTATACACCGGGGAACATACACCAAGGAGCATACACAAGGCGGCATACATCAGGAAACATATACCAAGAAGTATACACCAAGGAGCATACACCAGGGAGCATACACTAGGAGGTATACACCAGGAAACTACACCAGGTAGCTTATGCCTGAGAGCATGCACCAGATTATGAACCGGAAAGCATACACCATGGAACATACACCAAGGAACATACAGCAGGGATCATAAACCAGGGAGCATACACCAGGGAGCTTACACCAAGGAGCATACAACAGAATGCATACACCAGTACACACAGGTCACAGTTGGAAGTTGAAGACTCAGATGAATCACACGGATGTTAGGAAGTATTTGTTCAGTCAATGAGTTATCAGAAAGTGGAATAGTCTGGGAAGTGATGTAGTGGAGGCAGGATCCATACATAACTTTAAGAAGAGGTATGATAAAGCTCATGGAGGAGGAAGAGTGGCCTAGTAGCGACCAATGAAGAGGCGGGGCCAGGAGCTATGAATCGAACCCAGCAACCACAACTAGGTGAGTACAAGGTGAGTACATACTCGAAGACATACACCATGACACATACTCGAAGACATACACCATGACACATACTCGAAGACATACACCATGACACATACTCGAAGACATACACCATGACACATACTCGAAGACACATAAACATATACCATGAACACACACCAGGTAGCATAATATATTGTGAATATATTGATAGGAATGGTTATGATTATCATCACGATAATTGGAAAAATCATTAATAATTATGATAATGATGGTAATAATAGGGAAGATGGTGCAACTAAACTAAAGTTGGAAAAAAAAAAAAAAAAAAAAAAAAACAGTTAAAAGTTCTTTAGTTCCCCTTAAAATTTGTAACAAATATCATTTTCTATTACAATTACTTTTAAAGAAAATGACATTTAGTGGTAAACTATTAAATTGCCGGTATCACATGTTATTTTGTCGCACTTCACCTTTTTATATGTTTATTGTAAATTACATTTTATACATAATTAATTTATAATTACTCCGATGATGAAAGGCTCATGATCCAAGGAACTAGAGCTACCATTTCCTTTCCTAAGTCGAACCTTATTTCTTCACATTTCTAGGCTATAGAAATGAAACCAAGAAACAAGTGGTATTGAATCATTCACCGAACTGGAGGTGGTTGAAATTAGCCTTGAGCTTACCGCTACCACGAGTCTCCTCGGATCATATCAAGAACAACACCTAGCTCTGCTGGATGCATGATCTTTGTGAAAAATTTTTGTCTCTTGAGGCGGGAGATTGTGTCGAAGGATCTAATCCCGGCTGGCCGCAGTTTGGTAAATGTTTCTAGGTTATGTATGGCTCTTCCAGGGTTAGAGCTTTTCTCGAAATAATAGTAATAATAATAATAATAATAATAATAATAATAATAATAATAATAATAAATAATAATAATAATGTGTTTCAGTCGCTGTACTATCCGAGAAAGATATTTAAATAAGATATTACAATAACCCCAATGGAAATGTCATTTTGTGTGGCTTTTAGGGTTATCCTAGGTAATTTACTCACATGTTATTATGTATGATAATAGTACTTATGTGTATCTGTATCTAAATAAACTTACTTATCTTGTTAGTTTAGTTTAATATGTTTATTATGCACCCCATACCCATCCTGTGGGCGGTAGTCAAAAGATTACAGAGGTACATAATGGATCCAGGGACTGGACTCCAAAGTTCTGATAGCTGAGCAAGTTACAGAGGTAATGAACTCACAATTACAAAGGTAATGAGCTCACAATTTACAAAGATAATGAACTCATTTGTGACCGGGTGTGGGAGTGTGAATTGCTCATTACTCTATAATTTGTTCATGATTGTAGCCATGTATAAACGTAAGTAACCATTCTTACAGGATTCATTACCTTTGTAACTTGTGAGTTCATTACCTATGTACCTAGTTCAGCTATCAAAACTTTGGGGGCCCAGTCCCCGGACCCATTACGTACCTCTGTAATCTGTAAATACCTTTGTAACCTGTCATAATACTTATCTTGGTATTGCAAAATCCCAGTCCCACTGTTAATGACCCTCTTGTAGTCGATAGGCTTTAAACTTCACATTAACCAGTCAACGAGAATAAACTATATCACATTGAAGCATAATTCAAAATAGTGAAACATAGTACAACATACTCAGGGTTATATACACCGAAAGGCTTGTATCTCTCGGCGTATATTCTGTAGGTTCACTTTAATTCATTGTTTAAGGCTTGAAATATCCTTGACTAGGGGTTTAGAGGTGACGTGCAGCCTTAATGACCCTCGTGTACTCGATAGGCTTTAAACTCAGTAAACCGAGACACACTACGTCGTAGTAAGATATAGTAAGATACTGATACGTAATCAAGTGCGACCTACCTCATTAGTTTTTCCTATTACTTATTCCCCTAGAAGACTTATTAGCATTGAGATGCAAGTGAAGCATGGAATGAAGATACATAATTTTTAATATTTTTTTATTCCAAATAACGTGGTACGCATCACATCCTACTAAACATAATGTTACAGGAGTTACTGACAAAAGACTAACAATACTGAGGAAAAAGACACTTAAGAACTTGTACATAAGTGTCTTTTCCCTCTTCTTGTCGGTATCACCTACCATTCATTTCCAGTAACAACACTACCAGCAAACATTTCAAAATATATATATATATACGAAGTTTCTTCCTAAATCACAGATTTTGTACAAGAGATCCCCAAATGGAAGCTGTCCAGGAACAACACACACTCTGACCTCTACGACATATTTACACGTGCTACATAGGCACAACACACTGCTAAGTCTATCTTACAGGAATTATTGTGCAGGATTAGTTGATCTTTTATTTTTCTTATATGTATGAGAAAATTGCTCTGCTTATAAAATAAATATAAATGAATAAAAATTATTAACTGCAACTAATGAAATGCCAAGTCCAGTGTCATACCCTCCGCCGCCACGTTATTTTAGCCGAGTAGTGGAGCAGCATTTCCAATCATTTTTACCTGCTTCTTGATAAATACTGTATTAATGTGAAGCTGTAAACTCCTGTGGATCATTCTAGGCAAAAAAAAAAATGAAGGCTTCATCCTCCATCTTTTAATTGCTAGAGAGACTGAATACCTAAACGTATTCAGCCAGTTGATTTCAACCTGTTTCCTAATAACATACAGGCCATCCTCATAATTATTTCATCGAGATCCAACTTATAAGGTTGTTCCAACCAGAAGAAATACTGTTCGGTTATCGTTTAACAAGATTATTGTACTCATGTTCTGGGAAAGGTTCGACTCCTGACAGGAGCATTTGAGGTGTCTGACTTATGCATCATATACCAAATAAAAATGTTGAAAAAATTAATTTAAATATATATATATATATATATATATATATATATATATATATATATATATATAATATATATATATATATATATATATATGTGTGTGTGTGTGTGTGTGTGTGTGTGTGTGTGTGTGTGTGTGTGTGTGTGCGTGTGTGTGTGTGTGTGTGTGTATGTGTGTGTGTATACTCACCTAATTGTGGTTGCAGGGGTCGAGTCACAACTCCTGGCCCTCTCTTCACTGGTCGCTACTAGGTCACTTTCCCTGCTCCATGAGCTTTATCATACCACTTCTTAAAGCTATGTATGAATCTTGCCTCCACTACCTGCCTCCACTGTGTGTGTGTGTTTGTGTGTGTGTGTGTGTGTGTGTGCGTCTGGGGAAATAATGACGTTTAAAAATAGACCTTAGAAAAATGTCTGCGCTGTGTCAAACTCAGTAATAAAAATCAATATAGTGAAGACACCTCACACCAACATAATGTTATACATCGTTCATTCTGCTTCATAAAGGCTCTTTGAAAAAAAAAATATATTTAAAAATCATAGTTTTTCATTCCGGTTTTGAATTGGCGACACAGTTCCAGCAAAATTTGATGGAGCCACTATGACCTATAAATAATATTCAAACCCACGTTGCGAGGCATTAAAACTTATTGACTCCGCCAAGAAGACAAAGTAATTAAAGTTTGTTCAGAACTTGAAGAAAGTTTGTTGCAGCGGCTGAGATCGATGTTAAACTATCGTGACAGAGGAATTAATGACTTGTATCCCTGGCGGTGGGATAACTGCCAGACTGTGATTGACCCTCACAAGTACATTTCTCTTCAATTCTCCAATCAATTTCAATGCACACTCTCTTTTATTATCAAATTAACGGAGGTTACTTGCACTGTGATGGTTTTGCTGTAGGATACCAGTCCGCATTTGGAGGGGGTTTAGGAAGAGGCCTAGATTTTCTCCTTCCCTCTAACCACAGTTGTGTTTTCGTGTCATCCTCGATGCTTGGTAATACCACACGTGATGAGGGTACTAACCACTACAACGTGATATTACTATACTTATGGGGAAGCTCTATAACCTCGTGGGTCATACAGCGCCTGGGGTAATTAGATTTAAACCGAGTAAGGGAAAGGTATCTCCAATACCATGGATCAGGAGCAGACTTCAGCAGCATCAAGGCACCGTCCTTGAAGGGACAGTATTATTATATATGCTGTGTTATCCAACAATCTTGTTTAAGACAGGCAGTTGTGCTCGCATAAAAAATCTTGTTTGAGAAATACTCGGACATTCTTGTAACTTGATCTTCTCCTGAACAAACCCTTTGCAGGTCTTAAGTACATAATTATATTGACTATTGTACAAAAATTTCCTGCCCAAAGACTAGACTAAAAATATTCAAAAAACAATACAACTGTTATAAACAAACAAAGAGTTTGTCTAGTTTACTAATTATTATTGCTGACTTGGTTATTCTTCCATAATAACCAAATTAAACAAAAATCACTCAACTCGTGTGATTTTTTTTTTCTTCGCTTTTGTTTCTAGTCTCATGAGGAGAAAAAATTCTCGTTTTCTCAACATTATTAATGAATATTTTGTCTTTCACGTGCATTTTTATTTATTTTCACCGGTTTCACACATTGAACCTGTGCATTGGGAGTAGTTTGAGAATAGGGTTGTGAATACTCCGAAAACTAAGTGAGATCAACCAGACTCTTGAAAAACTTGGCTCCTTGCAGCGATCTGATCTTGCTTGCTTCCAGTGGTCAGATCTTGGCTTCTTCCAGTGATCTGATCTTGGTTCCTTCCAGTTGTCAGATCTTGGCTTCTTCCAGTGGTCAGATTTTGGTACCTTCCAGTGGTCAAATCTTGGTACCTTCCATTGTCAGATCTTGGTTCCTTCCAGTGGTCAAATCTTGACTTCTTCCAGTGGTCAGATCTTGGTACCTTCCGGTGATCAGATCTTGGTACCTTCCAGTGATCAGATCTTGGCTTCTTCCAGTGGTCAGAGCTTGGTTCCTTCCAGTGATAAGGAGAACTTACTCCTTCCAGGGAACAAAAAGACAGCAGCACTTTTCCCCAGCCCTCGTGACTAGAGAGAGAGAGGAGCAACAGCAGTGGCGGAAGATAGCTACCATTGATCGCAACAGCCAGAGCAGATAGCATCTTTTGTACAGGACTACAGCATACCTCTCCATGAACTAGGAGGACCCGAGCAGGATTCCCCTGGTTCAACAACCAGAGAGACGAGCCACATTCTCCTTCAGTGCTTCAGTCCTCTGGCTCCATATACGCAGAGGTTGTGTTCAACACAGATATCAACAGAGAAGCGAATAAACGACATATGAGAGTAATATTTCAATAGCGTTTCAATCAGGAAGTCTTATCATAGTGTAACAAAGCTTTATGTCACCGATATTTTATAACAGAGGCTCTCTCCGTTTTATGTGTCACTTCATCCATCTGTCGACTGGTTGCGTCTCTCAACCCATCTACTGTCACACTGACTCGCCAGCTGATAACTGTGATTTGTGTTGCTTCCTCTTGCTTGTGTTGCTGCAACTTGCTGCTTACTTCTTGTGGCTTGTGTTGCTTCCTCTTGCTTGTGTTGCTGCAACTTGCTGCTTACTTCTTGTGGCTTGTGTTGCTTCCTCTTGCTTGTGTTGCTGCAACTTGCTGCTTACTTCTTGTGGCTTGTGTTGCTTCCTCTTGCTTGTGCTAGCTTGCTTGCTTCTTCCAGGGGCGGAGGTTCACCCTCTTTCACAACGTCTCTTCCTCTGCTTCTTCTCCTTTCTTCAGCTTGCAAATGATCTAAAAAAATAGAACTTTATTGTTAGTAGTTTCTTCCATACTTCTATAATTATATACTAATGCTATGATTATTATTGTAATTATTGCTAGTATTATTATTATTATTATTATTATTATTATTATTATGAACATATTTTGCACAACCTTAATTACAAAGATTTGAATATTGACAAAAAAAATTCTTTATTTTTTTCTTATTTTCGTTAGTTTTAACGATTAAGCACACACACACACACACACACACACACACACACACACACACACACACACACACACACACACACACACACACACACACACACACACGTCATCTCAGTACCTGGCATGCGTACTACAATACGCATGTCAGGCAGTAAGATACGCACCAGTAGGATCAGTCCACTGAGTCCATCGGGTAAACCGGAGGTCGCTTGCACACTGTGTATCTGTCTTTGTTGACATTACTGACTGTAACAGCACAGCCATCACTTGAAATAGCACCAACACCCCTGTCATAGAACCAACACCCCCGTCATAGAACCAACAACCCTGTTATAGAACCAATAGCCCCGTCATAGCATCAACAGCCCCGTCATAGCATCAACAGCCCCGTCATAGCATCAACAGCCCCGTCATAGCATCAACAACCCCGTCATAGCATCAACAGCCCCGTCATAGCATCAACAGCCCCGTCATGGAACCAACAGCCCCGTATAGCATCAACAGCCCCCCGTCATAGCATCAACAGCATCAATGAACGGATCACATAACATTGACATATATCAGTATGTTTCCCCTAACCAGAGTAAATATTTTTAGATTCCTATAATCACAAAGTGCTACACCCGCAAGGTTGATGCAACAAATGGAGCACAGGAAGAAATCAGGTTTGATACAAGGAAAGGGAGGCTTGCTCCAATTACCTTGGTCAAGAATCCTTCACGAGCCTCGAGACAACCCACTTGAAGGTCGACGAACGTAATAACAACAGCAATTATTACCCGGTTTTGGAGAGTTGGATCATGATATGTCCCGGAGAGGAAGTTCCAGATGATGTCTGACTACATAAGCGTGTGTGTGTGTGTGTGTGTGTGTGTGTGTGTGTGTGTGTGGTTGCAGGGGTCGAGTCCTAGCTCCTGGCCCCGCCTCTTCACCGGTTGCTACTAGACCCTCTCTCTCCCCGCTCCATGAGCTTTATCAAACCTCGTCTTAAAACTGTGTATGGTTCCTGCCTCCACTACGTCATTTTCTAGGCTATTCCACTGCCTTACAACTCTATGACTGAAGAAATACTTCCTACTATCTCTCTGACTCATTTGTGTCTTCAACTTCCAATTGTGGCCTCTTGTTTCTGTGTCCCCTCCCTGGAACATCCTGTCCTTGTCCACCTTGTCTATTCCACGCAGTATTTTATATGTCGTTATCATGTCTCCCCTGACCCTCCTGTCCTCCAGTGTCGTCAGGCCGATTTCCCTTAATCTTTCTTCATAGGACATTCCCCTTAGCTCTGGAACTAACCTTGTTGCAAACCTTTGTACTTTCTCTAGTTTCTTGACGTGCTTTATCAAGTGCGGGTTCCAAACAGGTGCTGCATACTCCAGTATGGGCCTGACATACACGGTGTACAGTGTCTTGAATGATTCCTTACTAAGGTGTCGGAATGCTGTTCTCAGGTTTGCCAGGCGCCCATATGCTGCAGCAGTTATCTGATTGATGTGTGCTTCCGGAGACATGCTCGGTTTTATACTCACCCCAAGTCTTTCTCCTTGAGTGGGTTTTGCAGTCTTTGGCCACCAAAGCCTATACTCTGTCTGTGGTCTTCTGTGCCCCTTCCCCTATCTTCATGACTTTGCATTTGGCAGGTTTAAAATTTCGAGAAGCCATTTGCTGGACCAGGTGTCCAGTCGTCCAGGTCTCTTTGAAGTCCTGCCTGGTCTCATCAGATTTAAATTCCCCCTATTAACTTCACATCATTTTGCAAACAGGGACACTTCTGAGTCTAACCCTTCCGTCATGTCGTTCACATATACCAAAATAGCCCCTGTCCTAGGACCGACCCCTGTGGGACCCCGCTGTCACAGGTGCCCACTGTGATACATCATTACGTCCAGACTCGTTGTTGCCTCCCTGTCAGGTATTCTCTGATCCATTGCAGTGCCCTTCCTGTTTTTGCGCCTGATGCTCTAGTTCTGCACTAATCTCTTGTGGGGAAAATGTGTCAAAAGCCTTCTTGCAGTCCAAGAAGATGCAATAAAACCCACCTCTCTCTCTTGTCTTACTTCTGTTATTTTATCATAAAATCCAGAAGGTTTGTGACACAGGATTTGCCTTCCGTGAATCCGTGCTGGTTGGCATTTATACTCCTGTTCCGTTCCAGGTGCTCCACCACTCTCCTCCTGATAATCTTCTCCATAATTTTGCATACTATACACGTCCAATGACACAGGTCTATAGTTTAGTGCCTCTTTTCTGTCTCCTTTTTTAAAAATGGGAACTACATTTGCCGTCTTCCATCCCTCAGGTAGTTGCCCAGTTTCCAGGGATGTGTTGAAGATTGTGGTACGCACAACATATCTGCTCCCTCTCTAAGGACCCATGGAGAGATGTTGTCCGGTCCCATTGCCTTTGAGGTTTTCGATGTCCCTTAGCAGTTTCTTCACCTCTCCTCTCATCTGTATGTATGTCGTCCAACACTTGTTGGTGTATTCCTTGTTGGTGTCCCCATCTGGTCTGTCCCCCAGAGTCCTTCCTGTCTCTACTGTAAATACTTCCTTAAATTCGTGTTGAGTTCCTCACATACCTCTTTATCGTTTCTTGTGAGTTCTCCACCTTCTTCCTCAGCCTTATCACCTGGTCCTTGACTGTTGTCTTCCTCCTAATGTGGCTATACAGCAGTTTCGGGTCAGATTTGACTTTCGATGCTATGTCGTTTTATACTGTCGCTGGGCCTCCCTCCTTATCTGCGCATATCGTTTCTGGCTCTTCTACTAATCTCCTTGTTTTCCTGGGTCCTATGCCCCCTGTAACTTTTCCATTCTCTGTTGCACTTAGTTTTTGCCTCCCTACACCTTCGGGTAACAAGGATCGTTTTGGTCTTCCTATTATTTCTGTTCCCTTGGGAACAAAACTTTCCTCTGCCTCCTTGCACTTTGTTGCCACATATTCCATCATCTGTTTACTGATTTTCCTACCATTTCTCTGGGCCACTGAACCTCCTGCAGGAAGTTTTTTCATACCTGTGTAGTCCCCCTTTTATAGTTTGGCCTGTCCCTTCAGTTCCTGTTACCTTCTCCACATTTTAACTCCCACTTTTAGTCAAAAAATCAGAACCCCATGATCGCTAGCTCCAAGGGGCCTCTCGTAAGTGATGTCCTCGATGTCTGAACTGCTCATGATGTGTGTGTGTGTGTGTGTGTGTGTGTGTGTTGTGGTGTGTGTGTGTGGGGTGTGTGTGTGTGTGCGTGTGTGTGTGTGTGTGTGTTTTGTGTGTGTGTGTGTGGGGTGTGTGTGTATGTGTGGTGTGTGTGTGTGTGTGTATGTGTGTGTGTGTGTGTGTGTGTGTGTGGGGTGTGTTGTGTGTGTATTGTGTGTGTGTGTGTGTGTGTGTGTGTGTGTGGTGTGTGTGTATGTGTGTGTGTGTGTGTGTGGTGTGTGTGTGTATGTGTATGTGTGTGTTGTGTGTGTGTGTGGGGTGTGTGTGTGTGTGTGTGTGTGTGTATGTATGTGGTGTGTACTCGCCTAGTTGTACTCACGTAGTTGTGGTTGCAGGGGTCGAGTCACAGCTCTTGGCCCCGCCTCTTCACTAGTCGCTACTAGGTAACTCTTCCTGCTCCATGAGCTTTATCATACCTCTTCTTAAAACTATGTATGGCTCCTGCCTCGACTACATCACTTCCCAGACTATTCCACTTCCTGACAACTCTGTGACTGAAGAAATGCTTCCTAACATCCGTGTGATTCATCTGAGTTTTCAACTTCCAACTGTGACCCCTTGTTGCTGTGTCCCATCTCTGGAGCATCCTGTCTCTGTCCACCTTGTCGATTATTCTCGGTATTTTATATGTCGTTATCATATCCCCCTATCCTGTCTTCCATTGTCGTCAGGTCGATTTCCCTTAACCTCTCCTCGTAGGACATACCCCTTAGCTCCGGGACTAGTCTTGTGTATATGTGTGTGTGTGTGTGTGTGTGTGTGTGTGTGTGTTTGGATCATCCAGAGAGGAAATGTCTGCAGCATCCTGGGCACACAGTCCACAGTCGTGGATGCAGTGTTAATATTTACGTTTTGTGAAACAATCTTTTTTTTATCTCATTCTCAATGTATTTTCTTTTTAAGTAAAAATCAAAAACGTTCCTACACATACATAAAAGTAAAGAAAATGTTCAATCATCTCCGGAACTACGTAATTCTATATTCTATATACTTAATTCTATATTCTATATATTCAGTTGGGGATCAAGTGAGTATATAGCAGGTGATTATGGTTAATAAGCTTGTTGTATTTATAAATACAGTTATATGTTGTTTTTTTCATAAAATCTAGTGAACATTTACAGCTGAGAGCACTTCGATACGTGATTGCATTGTGTGTTTGTGCTCCATCCTGTCTTCAAAAGCAATAAACGCGAGAGAAATGACTTGCCTCTCAAAAACTTGGCGTTATTGCATTGACACGAGGACATCGCTTCACAGTTTTAAATTGCTTCTGCAGAACTGCAGCTCATAAAGTCTCTCATATTAGCTAAGGTCGACTGCAGTAACCAGGATGATACAGATTAACCTCGCCCTCCCCCCCCCAAAAAAAAAATTTGGGCGAGTTAACACAGTTTTGTTTTTTGCATCGCCAGGAGGAAGAGTTACGTGAAGTAAATTGGTCAATTTAGTTTACTGCTGTTGTTGTTACACTCTGTTGTTGTCTGTCGTTTGTTGTTCGATTAGTTTTGTGATTTGCTGTTATTAGCTTTTTTTGTTAGTGATTTATTTGTTTTTGATTCTTTTGTTGTGCAGAGAAAGAGAGAGAGAGATACAGAGAGAGAGAGAGAGAGAGCTGTGTGGTAGCACTGGACATTGCTGGTGCTTTCGACCGGGTGTGGCACCAGGGCCTCTTAGCAAAACTTCAAGCACTCCGCTATGTCTCCTCAGTGATTACCTCCATGGTAGATCTCTAAGGGTAGTTCTCAATGGAACGGAATCAGCAAGAAATCGTATTGGGGCAAGTGTTCCACAAGGAAGCATGCTGGGACCATTGTTATGGAATGTCTACTTCAACGACCTTCTTCATCTCATCCCAGAATCACATGCATATGCAGACGACTGAACACTGACATTCACTCATCCAAGAGAAGAAATACCAGCTGCTCTAAACTACATCAATCACCAGCTGAGAGCTATATCAGCTTGGGGAAATAGATGGCAAGTAACATTTGCACCTGAGAAAACGCAAATGATGATCGTCTCTAGGCACCATGATGGTAATGCTGGTGCAGTAGTAAGGATGAATGGGAGGGTGTTGGCACCTGGAGAAGAAGTTGATATCCTTGGGGTGAAAATTGACTCCAAATTAACCATGAAGAAACATGTTGTAAATCTTGCAAACAAGGCAGCCAGGAAGCTTACAGCACTTCGCCGTATCTCACATCTGCTTAACAGTATGGGTTGCAAGATTCTGTACGAGCCACAAGTACGCTCACACCTTGAGTATGCTCCACTTTCTTGGTTTGCCTGCCCCCCCCCCTCTCATCTGCGACTGTTTGACAGAGTAGAGAACAGAGCAAGACGTCTCATCTCTCGCCTGGACCCATCCTGGATAGATCTGTCATTTCAGCAGAGCCTTCAACATAGGTGGGATGAGGGTGGCTTTACTGTTATGTACAAGGCCAATACTGTCAAAGTACCACACTTGGATCCACTTCGAGGACAGCGTGAAACAAGCTTTTATGCCACAAGACGGGCAGAAAGCAGCAACTTCACTCTGGCTGTACCCTTCTCCAGAACATCACTCCATCTGAGATCATACATACCCAGGATGACTCGAGTATGGAACACATTCGTACAGCATAATGATGTCAACGAGATAAAGTCAGTTGATCAAATGAAAATGCTGGCCCACAGATGGCTCCAACTTCATCCTGTTCCCTACTTGTATGTCTCATAACAATAAAAATGCTTTCAAATGACCTGATGTAGGTAACAGCTCTTAGCTTGCCAATAAAGTTAGGAATCCTTAACCTGTAAATAGCTGTCAATAAAGCTAGGGATCCTTAACCTTGTCAAACCTTGTGTAAAAAAAAAAAAAAAGAGAGAGAGAGAGAGAGAGAAAGAGAGAGAGAGAGAGAGAGAGAGAGAGAGAGAGAGAGAGAGAGAGAGAGAGAGAAAGAGAGAGAGAGAGAGAGAGAGAGAGAGAGAGAGAGAGAGAGAGAGAGAGAGAGAGAGAGAGAGAGCATCTCTAATACAGGGAGATCGAACTCCGGTATCTAGTGGGTTTTGCTAAGTATTGTTGTTTCCACTAGAAGAAATTTAAGGAAGAAATGAAATGAAGAAAGGTATGAAGAAGAAGACACAGGTGTACAACAAGTGTCACTGTCACATAGTCTCGTCCTGCTTACAACTTTTTATCAAGCTGGCGATTTGATAAAGCTCTACACAGAGCGAAACTTTTTCGCAATAAAAGATTTATTTGCACCTGTGTCTTCCGTTGTAGTATCTCTAGCGCGGCGCCTGCGCTCGTACGCGCGCGCACACACACACACACACACACACACACACACACACACACACACACACACACACACACACACACACACACACACACACACACATACACATACACACACACATACACACACACACAGAGGCTGGACATGTGGTCCAGAAACTGGCTTCTCGAATTCAACCCTGCCAAATGCAAAGTCATGAAGATTTGGGAGGGGCAAAGAAGACCGCAGACAGAGTATAGCTAGGTGGACAAAGACTACAGACCTCACTCAGGGAGAAAGACCTTGGGGTGACCATAACACCGAGCACATCACCGGATGCACACATCAACCAAATAACCGCTGCAGCATACGGGCGCCTGGCAAACCTGAAAATAGCGTTCCTATACCTTAATAAGGAATCGTTGAAGACACTGTACACTGTGTATGTTAGGCCCATACTGGAGTATGCAGCACCAGTCTGGAACCCACACCTGGTCAAGCACGTCAAGAAGTTAGAGAAAGTACAAAGGTTTGCAACAAGGCTAGTCCCAGAGCTCAGGGGAATGTCATACGAGGGAAGGTTGAGGGAAATCGGACTGACGACACTGGAGGACGGAAGGGTCAGGGGATACATGATAACGACATACAAGATACTGCGGGGAATAGACAAGGTGGACAGAGATAGGATGTTCCAGAGAGGGGACACAGGGACAAGGGGTCACAACTGGAAGCTGAAGACTCAGACGAGTCACAGGGACGTTAGGAAGTATTTCTTCAGTCATAGAGTCGTCAGGAAATGGAATAGCCTAGCAAGTGAAGTAGTGGAGGCAGGAACCATACATAGTTTTAAGAAGAGGTATGACAAAGCTCAGGAAGCAGAGAGGGAGAGGACCTAGTAGCGATCAGTGAAGAGGCGGGGCCAGGAGCTGAGTCTCGACCCCTGCAACCACAATTAGGTGAGTACAATTAGGTGAGAGGACTACAAAGAGAACTGGACAGGCTACAAGCCTGGTCCAGCAACTGGCTCCTTGAATTTAACCCCGCCAAATGCAAAGTCATGAAGATCGGGGACACAGTATTGTCTAGGTAGCCTAAGACTGCAAACCTCACTCAAGGAAAAAGATCTTGGAGTAAATATAATACCGAGCACATCTCCTGAGGCGCACATCAATCAGATAACTGCTGCAGCGTACGGGCGTCTGGCAAACCTAAGGATAGCGTTCCGATACCTCAGTAAGGAATCGTTCAAGACTCTCTACACCGTGTACGTCAGGCCCATACTAGAGTATGCAGCACCAGTTTGGAATCCACACCTAGTCAAGCACGTCAAGAAATTAGAGAAAGTGCAAAGGTTTGCAACAAGATTAGTCCCAGAGCTAAAGGAATTGTCCTGCGAAGAAAGGTTGAGCGAAATTGGCCTGACGACACTCGAGGACAGGAGGGTCAGAGGAGACATGATAACGACATATAAAATACTGCGCGGAATAGACAAGGTGGACAAAGACAGGATGTTCCAGAGATGGGACACAGAAACAAGAGGTCACAATTGGAAGTTGAAGACTCAGATGAGTCAAAGAGATGTTAGGAAGTATTTCTTCAGTCATAGAGTAGTCAGGCCATGGAATAGCCTAGAAAGTGACGTAGTGGAGCCAGGAACCATACATAGTTTTAAGACGAGGTTTGATTAAGCTCATGGAGCAGGAGAGAGGGGACGTAGTAGCAGTCAGTGAAGAGGCGGGGCCAGGAGCTATGAATCGAACTCTGCAACCACAAATAGGTGAGTACACACACACACACACACACACACACGGTTATATTACTCAAAGTTATCTTACACTCACCGATTTTAATCTGGTAATTTCCTTGTTATCGGAATTTTTGCTGATGTTGTTGGTGATCTGTTTGATTCTGGACGCGTACCTGCAAAAAGTTCAACCCCGGCAATTATAAACACTCTAGTGGATAGAAAGATCAGTATTTTAAAGAGTTCCATTAGTCAACTATAATAAACTACAGAAGCTTCAGTCAATTTAGAACCTCGTGAGATCTGAGCATTGTAATGTTATTACCTATTTAATGTTTGTAGGTACAGGAGCAGAGTTGTGCTCGTGATGTCCCGTCTTGTCATCGTGTAAGTTTTAAAGAATCTTAGAATAATTAGTACATTTAGAACATTCTCAAATCTTGACATTGTAATTCAACCCCCCGTCCCCCCCCCACTTCCTAAATGTTCAGTGTTTTTTTTTTTAGGTGGGGAGTATGTGAGGGGGAGGGGGGTCAAGTGTTAGCGAAAAAAATATCGTAAGAGACAGAGATAGAGACTACACTCATTTGAGAGGAAGAGTGAGACTACACTTATATGAGATAGAGACTACACTTATATGAGAGACAACACATATGAGAGAGAAACTTCACTTACATGAGGGACTTCACTTAAAAGAGAGAGGCTTCACTTACAAGAGAGAGGCTTCACTTACAGGAGAGAGTCTTCACATACAAGAGAGAGAGGCTTCACTTACAAAAGTGAGAGAGTGGCTTCACTTACAAGGAGAGAGGCTTCACTTCACTTACAAGAGAGACTTCACTTACAAGAGAGAGAGACTTCACTTACAAGAGAGAGAACGACTTCACTTACAAGAAAGAGAGGCTTCACTTACAAGAGAGAGAGAGGCTTCACTTACAAGAGAGAGAGAGAGGGAGGCTTCACTTACAAGAAAGAGAGGCTTCATTTACAAGAGAGAGAGGATTCACTTACAAGAGAGTGGCTTCACTTACAAGAAAGAGAGAGAGAGAGAGAGAGAGAGAGAGGCTTCACTTACAAGAGAGAGAGAGAGAGAGAGGCTTCACTTACATGAGAGATATTAGTGTTTCATCAGCGTTGTAAGCAGCGGGGGAGACGTTGACGAAGACGAGGGTCTTGGCGTTACCTCCCAGACTGTCTTGAAGCATCATCGTCAGTTTGCTGTTCCTGGCAGAGTAAAAGGTACGTAAAAATGGTAGAAATTAACCACAAATGTGATATACGACACGTTGGCAATATTAGCAGACTTTACTGGGGAAACTTCTCGTCGAGACTGAAGAAGAAACATTCGTGGTGAAGCTTTGTTTCACTAAAATACCGTGAAACTGCACGTGTCTTATTTCACAAGAGGGACGTATGTATCCTAGACTGTCAGGACAAGAGGAATGTATGTGTCCTAGTCAAGAGGAATGTATGTATCCTAGACTGTCAGGACAAGAGGAATGTATGTGTCCTGTCAAGAGGAATGTATGTATCTAGGACTGTCAGGACAAGAGGAATGTATGTATCCTAGTCAAGAGGAATGTATGTATCCTAGACTGTCAGGACAAGAGGAATGTATGTATCCTAGTCAAGAGGAATTTATGTATCCTAGACTGTCAGGACAAGAGGAATGTATGTGTCCTAGTCAAGAGGAATGTATGTATCCTAGACTGTCAGGACAAGAGGAATGTATGTATCCTAGTCAAGAGGAATGTATGTATCCTAGACTGTCAGGACAAGAGGAATGTATGTATCCTAGTCAAGAGGAATTTATGTATCCTAGACTGTCATGACAAGAGGAATGTATGTGTCCTAGTCAAGAGGAATGTATGTATCCTAGACTGTCAGGACAAGAGGAATGTATGTGTCCTAGTCAAGAGGAATGTATGTATCCTAGACTGTCAGGACAAGAGGAATGTATGTATCCTAGTCAAGAGGAATTTATGTATCCTAGACTGTCAGGACAAGAGGAACGTATGTATCCAAGACTGTCAGGACAAGAGGGACGTATGTATCCAAGACTGTCAGGACAAGAGGGACGTATGTATCCTAGTCAAGAGGGACGTATGTATCCTAGTCAAGAGGGACATATGTATCCTAGTCAAGAGGGACGTATGTATCCTAGTCAAGAGGGACGTATGTATCCTAGTCAAGAGGGACGTATGTATCCTAGTCAAGAGGGACATATGTATCCTAGTCAAGAGGGACGTATGTATTCTAGTCAAGAGGAATGTATGTATCCTAGTCAAGAGGAATTTATGTATCCTAGACTGTCAGGACAAGAGGAACGTATGTATCCAAGACTGTCAGGACAAGAGGGACGTATGTATCCAAGACTGTCAGGACAAGAGGGACGTATGTATCCTAGTCAAGAGGGACGTATGTATCCTAGTCAAGAGGGACATATGTATCCTAGTCAAGAGGGACGTATGTATCCTAGTCAAGAGGGACGTATGTATCCTAGTCAAGAGGGACGTATGTATCCTAGTCAAGAGGGACATATGTATCCTAGTCAAGAGGGACGTATGTATTCTAGTCAAGAGGGACGTATGTATCCTAGTCAAGAGGGACGTATGCATCCTAGCCAAGAGGGACGTATGTATCCAAGACTGTCAGGATAAGAGGAACGTATGTATCCTAGTCTGTTATGACAAGGTGAATGTATGTATCCTAGTCTGTTATAACAAGATGAATGTATGTATCCTAGTCAGGATGAACGTATGTATCCTAGTCAGAATGAACGTATGTGTCATAGTCTGTCAGGACAAGAGGAACGTATATAATTTTTCTTCTCTCCAAACTCTTTCTTGAAGGACAAAGGGAATTTTGCTGCCAGCTCGCTCAGCGCAGGTGGAGGAGGCTAGATTATTCTGAGAACAGTTGGAGGTGAGAGAGAGAGTGCTGAGAGGACTTACCTGTAAGGGATGAAGGTGGACTCAGAGGAGAGAGCGTAGATCACATCACCCAGGGCTGAAAGTGACTTGTTGATGGAGTTGGCTTCTTTAAGTTGGTCAGCCGAGGCGCCGCTCTTGCTGACCCGTTCACTGCCAGCCAGATCAACCAAGGTCAGCTGTGTGTGGGCAGAGATAAAGTTAGGTTAATCAGGGTTAGCTGTGTGGCCAGCTGTCAAAAGATTACAGAGGCATACACTGGGTTCAACGGAAAAAGCGAGCGCATTTTTCGACACTGTTTCTCTCTGTGTAGAGCTTCGTCTACTTCAATTCGACTTGATAAAGCTCTACATAGAGCGGAACGTTGACTTTTCTTCAAATTCAGGCGCTAGCACGCCTTCTGTACCCACATAACACTGAAATTCACACCTTGTTGAAGCCAATCATTACCTTTCCTTTCAAAACATTGCCAGTCTGCTTGGAGGTGACGGTAAGACAGATGACGATCAGCAGATGAGATCGTGAGCTCTCTACGTTCATCTTGGTGGAGGCTGTGTGCCGATTGGTCAGACCTTCCTCAAACGCTTGGCAGAGCTCACTGGAAGACGATACGTTCCGTACCGTAGCTCCTTGAACGTGCACGCTCCCTTTCTTGTCTCGTTTGATCTCAAGTCGCTCATTCTGAGGAATACGACGAGAAATTGTTCAAAGAAATATAATGAAAAATCGTTCTAAGAAATAAAGATCAGAAATCCTTTTAAGAAATAAAAATTAATAATACTTCTAAAAATAATAATAATATGAATGAAATTTGGCAGTTTTTCCTCAATACTAAGATTAATGAAACAGAATTATGAAATAAAATGGAATATATCTTTCTCCCATCTTTTTTATTTTCTTCAGATCAAACGCCGAAACGACTCCGCAGGGAGACAAATACAAGAGAAGATATAATGTATATAGTATATTTCGTCCCCACACTGAGACCATCTTCAGTAGACTGGAATATTCAGTACAGTTTTATCTTTTTTTCCACGTGGATTTGCTTGTGTTGTTATACATTGGCTATCAGAATTTTGTGTGCAAATTAGACCTTTCATAATGCTTTAGAAAAAACATATAGTTTAAATTAATAATTTTTTTAATGTTAGTCTAATGTTAATTAGACAAATTAGAAAATTATTTGTTTTGTAGTTTTAATTAATTTTAAATCTTTCATCTTGTCTTTGAAAAACAGTTTTGATGCAGTTTCTGTATATTATTATTATTATTATTATAATCAAGGGGGAAGCGCTAAACCCGGAGGATTATACAGCGCCTGGGGGGGGGGATGTGGAAGGCATTCAGGCTTAATTCGGGGAACTGGAGCACAGATCCAATTCCCTAAATCAAGAGCCCCTCACCAACATCAAGGAACCTTCCTTGAGGGGAGTTTCTGTATAAGGAAGCAATACATCGCCTTCAGAAGGCTCTTATATACTGTTGAAGAGCTCTTGATTCATGGAATTAAGGCTATCATTTTCTTGGATCAAACGTTTATCAACAGAGCTCAGAGTTGCTCACCTCAGTGCCACTGACGGGCTTGAGCAGGTCGATAAGTTTGTCGTTGTAAAGCTCCATCATGTAGGTGCACACGTGGACCTCGTGTCTGGCTCTACTGCCCTCAGCCAGCTGGAAGAGTCTCTGGAAGGCCCTGGGTGCGATACCCGGGTTACCCTCAGTACCCAGCATGGTATACGTCTTGCCAGATCCCGTCTGCCCGTACGCCATGATAGTCACGTTGAACCCGTCCAGTGCAGACTGGATCAACGCCTGGAAAAGAGTTATAGGCCATCAGTACGCATGTATGACATGCACGTGTATTAATATATATGTATAGCTATACGTGTATAGCTGCACAATAAAAGAGGATTGCTATGAACCGCCTGGCTGCAAGTGCGCAAAACTACCACAGCGTAAAACGAAAGAATAGGATTAACTTAGTGTTATTGTGTGTTAACAAACTTCTTCAGAGTCTCTCTCTCTCATTTATCTATTTTTATATAGTGTATATATATATATATATATATATATATATATATATATATATATATATATATAAATATATATATATATATATATATATATATATCGTGCCGAATACGTAAAACTTGCGATTTTGGCTTAAGCAGCAACGCACTTCTTGCGAAATAGAGCAAACGAAAATTTGTGTATGCAATAATTTCTCAAAAATTATTCTGAACCTAACGATAAAAATATATTTTATTGTGTTTATTATTAAATTTATTGTAAACTTATATAAAATATATTTTGTTGGATTAGGCTAAAATGAATTACGCTTGTTATAACAAGGTTAGATAAGTTTCTTAAGGTTCTTTTGGTATAAAATCATTACTTTTTATATCAACATAAATGAAAAAATATATATCTTCAATAATTTCCCACTTGCAGATCTCAAGTTTGGCTAACCGGTTTTCCCTGAATTCCCTTAATAAGTCTTACCTTGTTCACACTGGTGCACTAATAGTGAGTTACACCAGGCGAACACTGGTGTTACGTCAGGTGTTGTTAACACGCGCGGCAGCACCTCTTGGCATAGCACCGTAACACTCAGTCATCGCATTTTATCCTTTCCTCAACTACGGGAAATCCACAGATGCTAAGCTCCAGCGATGCTGGGGATATGCTACTATATAATTTTTTTCACAGGATTTCCCCGGGTCTCTTGGTCGGTTGCGTTAAACTCCTTGATTAACGAAGGGTTTTCTTAACCCCGTGACTGATACATACAAGCCCTCTAGGAATGTCGTTACATTCCATCCTGAGTTCAACAGTAATACTCAATATTTAATAATATTTTAACCTGCCGGCCATCACCCACAGTGGCAGGGCGACTCCGACAGGAAAACTCATTCACCGTCATTCATTCAATAGCTGTCTTGCCAGAAGTGCGCAGAAATCACAGTTTACATGACCCACTGAACTGGTACATCCCCAGCCTTACTTCAGAGTACAGGCACTCTACTTCCCTGGAGTGATGAAAATTTATTTCTCTTTAAATCTGGATTACGCAGAAACGCATAGAGTAAATCCGGTTCAGTATTTCTTATGAGAACATTTCGCTCAAGAAGAGCTTCATCGAGTTATTCTTTTATTTTACACTGATGTTTGATACACTTCCAACCACGCGGTTTATAGTGGTTTGCCAAAAGTCTCCTTGGGCGAAACGTTATTTCAGAGGAACGCTACTTGAGCGAAGCGTTGCCTTACTAAAGATTTTTTTCTGCTCCGTCTTTGTATTGCCCACATTGTCTGCACTCAGGCTCCAATTACACTCAAACAACAACAACAATGTCCCCTCATTTATCTTCAGATTTTTAGTTAAGGGCTTTTATAAAGGTGCATCAGCTTCGCTACAAAGCTTCATTATCACTGAATTATTTGAGGCAATAAACCATGTGGGCCATTCAACGCGAGGAAGAGCTGAGACGACTTGATCCTATGTTCACTGTCCGCGAGACATACACGCTACCAGTGCTAAATGCTCATAGAAATTAATTGTGCCATGGTACATTATTCAGGAAATCGGAGATTTGTGAAGAATATCTTAATACGGGGTAAAGAACATAAGATGAGGAGAAATTAATTTACTGAGGTTGAGGACGGCTGGCCAGGTACACGAGGGTGGGGGAGGCACTGCCAATTGGATTTGAAATCAAACCCAGAGCAAACAACTCAGCGAGAAGGAAGGTTGAAAATTACCTGGTATTGTGTAAGGCCTCCCGGTTTAATGAAAAGGAGTGAAGTGTGAGCTTTAATTTCACACAAAAGTGCCTTAAATGAATCATTACCCTTTATACTAAAGACTATGAGTGTAGAGAGCCGGTATGAGTTGGCAAATATTGGTTCATGTGGTTCCGCTAAGGGAGGCTTCAACCAGTCTTCCTACTTGACAGCTATTGGTTCAGGGGGGTTGTGTTAAGGGAGGCTTCAACCAGTCTTCCTGCTTGGAAGCTTCAACCAGTCTTTCTACTTGACAGTTGTTGGTTCAGGGGACTGTGTAAAGGGAAGCTTCAACCAGTCTTTCTACTTGACAGCTATTAGTTCAGGAGGTTGTGTTAAGGAAGGCTTCAACCAGTCTTCCTGCTTTGCAGCTACTGGTTCAGGGGGTTCCGCCAGGGGAGATTTCAACCACTGTCTTCGTGATGATAAATTAGACACATGTGCAACTCTTAGGTATCTTTATTGAGGAAACGTTTCGCCACACAGTGGCTTCATCAGTCCATACAAAGGAGAATCTTGAAGAACAGGAGAATGAGGTAATCAGTCCCTCAACCTTGAGTCGATGTGGTCAGTCCATCAATCTTGAATAGAATACGGCATACGTGCTGAGAAGGAGCTTATAAACCGTTGGCAGGAGAGGTGCAGCAGTCATAGGTGGTGTAACATTTGTTCAATGTTGAAGTAGGTCGTGCCCAAGAATTAGGCAAGCGAAGAATTCCCAAGTATTAAGATCCCAAGAAGTTGCAGTGTCTGTCAGACACTGTCTTCGTGCTTGATCTGCATGTTGTAGAGCTGCAGGATCGTTGAGTCCAGCACCGTATTGCCCGTCACGCTAAAAGAGGCAGATCCGCCGAGTTTTCTTTGTTTATCCGAGGCGCGACCAACCAGCCAAACAATCACTCAGAGAGGCGGATCCCCAGGGCATTCTTACTGTATCCGAGAGCTGACAAACCAAAATGCCGAATTTAACCGCAAACCGATTCACTAAACATTTTTCATAAAAATTAAAAGAAGTTGAGATAATGTACCGTCTATTGAGGCTACGGATATAACAAGATAGATTTATAAAGCCTTGTTTAAGACACGTCAGTATTAACTCTTGTGTATAAAACCTACCGATGCTCTTGAGGTTCATGATCTTAAGAACCATAGTTGATGATATATCAGCTAACTATGACTGTAATCACAGCCAAATACGAATACGTTAACATGTTAAATATATTAAGACACAATTCTACTAAGTGTTCATATGATTACAATACGAATCCGCTAAGTGGTCATCTGGTTAACACATACATCCGAAAAATGGTTATCAGCAAAGTGTTCATCTGCTTAACACGCGAACCAGCTAAGCGTTCATCTGACTGAACCTAAAGCAGCGAGGGTCTTTCTGGCTAAAGTATCCGGGTGTGAAATAAGTCACAGCTTCGTAGCCTCTTGCCGGATGCAGGGTTGAAAAGATCTGGCCTTGACAATACTTCAAGAATAACCACTTATATTTCAGGTTCTTAAGGGAAACAAAAAGAATAAAAGTCACAGTGCCATGGCTGAAAAAATTCACAAGTAGCCCATGTTTATGAGCGAAAACTGAAAATGATCCGTTTGGATCCACACCTTAGCTGTTCAAGGTGAAGAACAGGACAGCTTGAAAGACACAAGAAAATAAATTTTTGTTGCAACACTTACATTGGTGTCTTGAAAGACCATGTCCTGGTCTTCGTGGGGCTGGAAGACTCGGTCGAAGAGGAAGGTCTTGAGGCCTCGCTGGGAGTTGAGGGAGAGGGTGAACTCGTCCTCTGCTGTGGCCACCACATCTGAGGACTCCCTCTCACGCTCGCTCTCGCTCAAGGGTCGAACTCGGCAGAACACACGGATTTTGCCTTTCATCTCCTCTACCTGTGGGCACGATGAGACCCAGAGTTATTGGTGGTGCTACGTGGAAAAATCTACTGATCTCAGGCGACGTGTTATAGGGAATTCACTGATGTAAGGTGACGTGTTTCTCTATTCTATGCAGTAACGTGTTGTTTATGAATTAGTAATTGTTATTGTTATTAAGGTCACATTATTATTATTATTTATTATTTTTTCTAATATAATTATTTTATTTAAATAATAATAATAATTATTTAATAATAATAATAATAATAATAATAATAATAATAATAATTAATAATAATAATAATAATAAATAATAATTAATTATTATTATTATTATTATTATTATTATTATTATTATTTAATGGGGAAGTGCTAAACCCGCAATAGGAGATCAGGTATGATCCGAGAATAAAAGGCTCGCTCCAAGTTTTCAGTTCAAGATCTAGGTTCGGACACTGATGCCATTTGAAAAGGGGGAACATAAATGACCCAGAGTCCCACTATACAGCAGACCCATGATCTCACTGTACCATTCTAACAGTGGTTCCCAGGTCTAATGTCTATCAACTACATTAGGATCATTAAGCGCGGATAAATGCAAACTCTCGGTATCTATAAAGCGAGAGATATACTCCTTTCGGTGTATATACAGAAAGAGATGCACACCTCTCGGTGTATATAGAGCAAGAGATGCACACCTCTCGGTGTATATAGAGCAAGAGATGCACACCTCTCGGTGTATATAGAGCAAGAGATGCACACCTCTCGGTGTATATAGAGCAAGAGATGCACACCTTTCGGTGTATATACCCTGTAAAGCAAGAGAACGAGAGAACTTAAGAGCACAGCATCCATCACCTGGTTATAGTACTTTTTCCTGAGGATTCTCTCCTTTGAATCTTAGCCAACACTCTGTTCTCATCCATAAGTTTGGCGAAGCGTTCCTCCAGCAGCGCCTGCCTCGTCGTCCTCTCCTCGTGCTCCTGCACCAGGCTCTGTTAAACACAAGTATTATATCATTTTACAAGAGACCTGTATGAAAATAAGAGACGCATTATTATAGCTTTTTGTTCTCTGTTAAAATAAAGACCGCCTATTATAGTAGCGCTTTTCGTTCTCGTATAAATAAGACGCAATTTATATGCTTTCGTTCTCTGTATAAAAATAAGACGTTATTATATAGCTTTTCGTTCTCGTATAAAAATGAGACGCTATTATATAGCTTTTTGTTCTATGTATAAAAATAAGACGCTATTATATAGCTTTTCGTTCTCGTATAAAAATAAGACGCTATTATATAGCTTTTCGTTCTCTGTATAAAAATAAGACGTTATTATATAGCTTTTCGTTCTCGTATAAAAATGAGACGCTATTATATAGCTTTTTGTTCTATGTATAAAAATAAGACGCTATTATATAGCTTTTCGTTCTCGTATAAAAATAAGACGCTATTATATCGCTTTTCGTTCTCTGTAGACTGTGAGAGAGTCTTTATACAGACACAAACATTTATCGCTATGGCATTCTCTTGTAGGGAAGGAACTCGAGGATCAGGCACCTTGAAGAGCTAAGTTCTAGGTATTTTGAATGATCATAGGTAATCAGCCATGCAAAATAGCTGAGAGCTGTTCACAGTGTGTATAGTGTCTGTATCTGGGCAAAATCTATCTATATGTTGTCACATCTGATCGTATCTCATCCCACATGCGCTGTAAGATCCATAAAGAATCACTGCTTACCAGGGAATCTTGAGGGAAGAATAATGAGCCACAATTCCGTGACTGGAACAACACAGAAATAACCCTCACTTAGAAGACTGAAATTTATGACGATGTTTGGGTCCAACTTGGACCACTACCTCTGTGTTGCTAGTTAATGGTCCAGGACGGTCGAAACTTAGTCATAAGTTTTAGTCTCCTAAGTGCAGGTCATTTGTGAATCTTGAAAGGGTGATAATAAAGAAGAAGAGCATCTCTTACACAGAAGAGGAGATGAAGATAGAGAGGTTCACACGTCTTCTTCACGTCTTTACAAAGTCACTCATGTCTTCTTGTCTCAGTTTTTGAAATTGTGTAAAACAATGACCGTCAAGACTACAGAGGGGCGGCGGCTGCTGCTGCCGCTGCCGCCGCCGCCGCCGCCGCCAGTTACAAGTGAGACAAAATTCTTTTGTTTTCTTCTGTAATTGTAGTTTTATTTGTACTTTCATAAGTGAAAGATTGGTCTTGATAAAAACATTTGCTGCACCTAGCGTTTAATAATAACTGGTCAGTGGCACAAACAAACCCGTATGGAGGCAACAAAACAGACAATGGGGGCTGTATATTTCTTCAGTCTGGTGAAGAGGACCTCAGAATGAGGACATAGTATAAAATACTTACCTTCTCTTTTACCTTACTTCAGTTTCTACCATATATCCATCATTTTTACCATCATCTTCAAGAGGGTTCTTTATGCTAATGAAGGGCTCTTGATCCAGGAAATTAGAGCTACCTACCTATTCTTTTGATCATATCTGTTGACTTCCATTCCCCAGGCACTTAATAACCCCTACATGTTTAGCGCCTCCCAGTGAACTTAGCAACATTAACAAGGTGATAAAGAGTTAATTATAAATTAACTAGCTTTACTCACCTTTTCCTTTAGTATCATTTCGTTGAGATTGGCCTTTAGCCTTTTATTCTCCTCGTTGAGTGTGTCGATGTCTAGTTTAAGCATGTTGTACTCCTCTTCCTTGTTAGTGAGGTACCTCTCAGCTGCCTCCAGCTTCTGTGTCGTCAGTTCAAGACGGTTCTCCATCTCTCTTATCGCTTTGTCGTGCTGCTTCGAGCTCTCGTTCTGAAGATTCTTCACCTCTGTTTCCAGGTCTGATATTCTCTTTTTGTATTCCTCTTCCTTGAGGTCGAACTCCGAACACAGCTGTCGTAGCTTTTGTGTGTCGTTTGTGACTTTGTAAGTGGCCTTGCGAAGCACCTTAACAACATCTGGGTCATCCACACCCTTTGCTTTCCCGTGTTCAGTCTTTCCGTTGTGGAGTAAAGCGCTTTCCTTGAGGCTTATGGAATCTTTGTTGATCTGGTAGGTGGCGGCGGGGTCGTGAATCTTGGTGGTGAGGTCTGAGAGACGAGACTTTAGGGCGAAGTTCTGTATACTCAGTTCATCTCTCGATTTCTCCAACTGGATCTGCGAATGTTGAAAATGTGAATAACTAAATGCTTTTGGTCTCTCTCTCTCTCTCACTCTCTCTCTCTCTCTCTCTCTCTCTCTCTCTCTCTCTCTCTTTGAAATAGAACCCTATATATGTTGCACACCCACACATGACACTTATCTCATATACGACATTCGTTGTAAAGAGAGACAAATGTAGTTATAAGGAATCATTTAGAGAAGATGTTTCACCCACATAGTGAGCTACTTTAAGTCACAAATAAATAAATGGTAAGAAATGTTGAGACGAGCCAGTGAGGTCCGAGTCAGGTCACGTTGACTGCCCAGCACTCGAGTAATTTTCTGGTAAGAGGTTCAGCTAAATTATGGAAAGAGTTGTTTAGGCTGAAACTGTCGGAGATATTGATGAGTGTAGATTCCAGGATTCTTCTCTTCTGGGTGTCGTCTTACTTAGCAATAAGAAGCGCACTGATTCAGTTTAACAAATGAGTAAGAATTATGGTGCATTGCACAAACGTGTTGTTTATTCTGCTGGCGTATTAGTGTTCTGAGATGCGTCTATGGCGTTGTCTGGATGTCTTTCCTACATGTATTTTGTCACAGTTTGTGCATGGGATTTTAAATACTCTTGAGATAGTTATGTTGATTGCTTTTGCCTAGTTATGTCTTGGATTGTAGCTGAGGTGGTGGTGACTATTCTGCATTAAGTTTGCAGATGGAGAAGATAATTGACAATTGAGTTCTTGAGAGAACTGTGTATCTTTTGTCGGTGGCGGCATCAGACCTGGGAAAGTTGTGAGCGAGTCGTCTGCAATCCCTGATGAAATACAAGGCATTCATTACTGAGGATAGGGAGAACTCTTGAAAAAAAAAACTTATTATAACACCGCATTTAATTTTGGCGTCGTGGTACGAACAGTAGTGGAGGAGATTATGTTGGTTGGTGGGTTTTTTGATGGATTTCGAATGGAAGTTCGCTACCAGACCTGCAGAACAAAACATCAAGATAAGGGACAGTATGACGTGAATATTAAGTTTTACCTGGTTAAGTTAGTGTCGGAGGATAGAGACATAAAATCCTCTCAGGGTGATGATAAATATGTCGTCTACGTAGTGAAGCCGAGTAAAGGAAGTGGAGATGCTGGTGGAAAAACGTTTGGCTTCTAAATATTCTGTTTAGAGGTTTATCTAGACAGCGCTTAATGGGGAATCCATAGGTAATCTGAAGACGTATTGAAGGAGAAGCACCTGAAGCCGACTAAGAATTCAGTGATTTCCATGAAGTGGTGGGCAGATACATTTTCTGGTGCAGGAGATCCATAGCCTTGAAGAGGGAGGTTACGTCCAGGCTGGAAAGTTTCTTATTTTTTATGTTGACGCTTTAGATGCGGTTGAGATCTCCAGAGGGTTTGAGATGTGAGCAGCTGATGGTGCTTAAGAGTTTGGCCAAGTGTTTAGTTAACCCTTAAACTGTCCAAACAGATATATGTTCACATGCATAGTGTTACAAAAGTAGATGTACATTTTTTACATATTTTAAAATATAACAAAAAAAACGTAGATCAAAGTTTTTTACAAGTTTTCAAATGTAAAAAAAAAAGAAGATCTACGTTTTTTACATACTTTCAGATGTTGAAAAAACGTAGATCTACGTTTGGACAGTTTAAGAGTTAATGTCCGCTGCTACGTGAAGGTCATTGCCTATTTCTGAAGAGATAGGTGAGAATGGGATCCAATATTTCTGGCTCTTCAGCAGACAGTGTATTCCAGCTGGTCTGGGGTTATTGGGGATAATATGGAGAAGTTTCTTTCCATATTCCAGGCGTTTTAAAATGTAGATGAACGTTTCGCAGAGCGAAATGTTCTGTAAAGAGCGTTAATATTTTTTAAGCGAGACGCAATAACTGATTTAAATGACTAAAAAGAGATACTTATAAGTATTGTTTCTTTACTTCTCGAAAACACACACTTGATCTCTCTCTCTCTCTCTCTCTCTCTCTCTCTCTCTCTCTCTCTCTCTCTCTCTCTCTCTCTCTATCTATCTATCTATCTATCTATCTATCTATCTATCTCAATCTTTATATAATTCAGCACAAGCAGTGGTGGAGACTCGATACTCCGTCCGCCAATAGGACACGAGGTACACAAACAAGTGTGGGTCTGGGGCATGTTCAGGTTACTACAAGCAAGGCTACCGTCACACCTGATAGAGGCTGCTATCGTAGCTCTCACCTTTCAAAGTGAAAGCAACGATAGCACACTTAACTGACTGCGACGGAAGTATTACTTACCAGTTATATATTTTGAGAGATCTCCAGGCTTTTAAATCACTTTAAATTTTTATATATATATGTCATAGTTTTACTCTATATGCTCTTTTATTACTATTATTATTATTATTATTATTATTATTATTTTAATATCACAAGGCGTTAAACCCGAATGGGTCTTACATCGCTGAACGGTAAATGAAAGAAAAGGGCGTGTACTGAGAGGAAGTGTAAGTGAGCGAGTCAAGAGTGCGAACTGTGTAAATATCTCTCTCTCTCTCTCTCTCTCTCTCTCTCTCTCTCTCTCTCTCTCTCTCTCTCTCTCTCTCCTCTCTCTCTCTCTCTCTCTCTCTCTCTCTCCTAATTCATGTGTACCTCGTCTTACTGCTGTCTGAAAAGAGACAACACATGCACATTCCCAGTGACTCACTATGCACGGTAGATATATCTTAAAAAAAAAAACTATCTCTGATAGAATAAACACGCCGTGGAAATGCTTGCCGCTTTTTTGACATGAAATTAGAGCTGTGATAATTCACGATTCACTGAGAGAGCTGACTTTAGACGACGTTTCAGTCAGTTCTGGACCATTATCTGCTCGTAGGAGGGACTAAAAAAAGTTGTCTAATATTTTCTCCCTTAAGTGTGAGTCGTTTGTGAATTGTTCCAGCCACGGTATTGTGGGTTTTTTGTGAATTGTTCCAGCCACGGTATTGTGGGTTTTTTGTGAATTGTTCCAGCCACGGTATTGTGGTTTATTTGTGAGTTGTTCCAGCCACCATACTCAATTCTATTATCGCAGATCAAGCCACATCTGACAACTGTAAGAATTGAACTAGGAGTATATAGGATTATATTATTGTACATAGGAGGATGTGGTAGTGTATGGGTGTATATTCGAGCACGTGGGTGTACATGGGAGTTCTTGAGAAAAGCAGATATGAAAAAGACTCTAATGGCTCCTTTCTCTTGACAAGGGCTAACAATAAACTAGCAACTTTTGACGATGTTTAGATAGCAGAGTTCATTGGAGCCAAACAGAGAATATGTAACCCCCACCTTTTCCATTCTTAGTAGTAGCTTGATAAGCAGTTATGTAACATGTTATCCGCTTAATAGTACCTTAATGGGCAGTTTTGTTGAGGGGGCGTCGTTCGCACCACAGGTATTTCTTTGAGAAACTGGCGTAAAGGCTTGATGCTGACAGACCTGGAGTTCGTATACAAAATTCAGAATAAGATTTTACTGGGACGTTTCGCTTAGGATAGAGCTTTAGCATAATTTGGTAAAAGCTCTACCCTGAGTGAGACTTAGTGGGGACGAATATTGGCTCTGTTTCCCCTGTCATACTCCATCACAGAGGATGGGTGTCTTACCTCAGTTGATGATATGAGGCAGTCGTATTCCACCATAAGTTCAGCTTGGTGGTTACGGGGAGGTGGTTACGGGGGTGAGGGAGGTGGTGATGAGGGTTAGGGAGGAGGGTAATTAAGCAAGAGTAACAGTGTAGGTCTCTACTCACCGTAACGACCCAATTATGAACCTAAGTCGCTTATTGCTATTACCGAGGTGTCTCTTGTAAGCTAAGGTGACACACACACACACACACACACACACAACCACAACACACACACACACACACACACACACACACACACACACACACACACCAGGACTAAGGCCAGGAGCTAAGACTCGACCCCTGCAACCACAAATAGGTGAGTACACACACACACACACCCCACACACACACACACACACACACACACACACACACACACACACCAGGAGCTAAGGGCCAGGAGCTAAGACTCGACCCCTGCAACCACAAATAGGTGAGTACACACAACAACACCCCACACACACACACACACACACACACACACACACACACACACACACACACACACACACACACACAGCCTGGATGTGGAATGGGTCACGTATTATGCTGTGGGTACTCAACCATTTATGCACTTACCCCTCAGCATAACCCAACATGATCTGGCATAACCCAGCATGACCCCAACATAACAAAACATGACTCAGGCTGGGCACTCACCAGGTTGTTGTTAAGTCTAGTAATCTCTTTAGCAGCGTCGAAGGGGACTTTGTCCAGACGATCCTTCTCTAACTGCAGTACGCGCATGCGCAGCTGACTGATGGTCATTTCTCGCAGCTGTTCACGAAAATGTAAAAATTTGTTGTCACATTTCTTTGAGATATTTAAAAAATGTAAGACATAATAACCAAGATAATCATATACCAAGATACAGTAAGATAACACCAGGTATACCATATCTAACAGGATGTATACCATATTTAAGATAATAGGAGGTATACCATATTTAAGATAACAGAAGGTATATCATATCTAAGATAACGGTTATACCATATTTAAGATAACAGGAGGTATACCATATTTAAGATAACAGAAGGTATATCATATCTAAGATAACGGTTATACCATATTTAAGATAACAGGAGGTATACCATATTTAAGATAACAGAAGGTATATCATATCTAAGATAACGGTTATACCATATTTAAGATAACAGGAGGTATACCATATTTAAGATAACAGAAGGTATACCATATTTAAGATAACAGAAGGTATATCATATCTAAGATAACAGTTATACCATATTAAGAAACAGGAGGTATACCATATTTAAGATAACAGAAGGTATATCATATCTAAGATAACGGTTATACCATATTTAAGATAACAGAAAGTATACCATATTGAAGATAACAGGTGTACCATATCTAAGATAACAGGAGGTATAGCATATCCAAAATAACAGAATTTATACCACATCCAAGATAACAGGAGGTATACTATATTTAAGATAATAGAAGGTATACCATATCGTAGACCTGCTATACATTGAAGTATATAATGTAGAATATACATTTTTTCCGTGTATACGGAGAATTATTTTGCAAGTACTTGCAGATACCCAGAGATCAGTGTTGCTAGGACACTAGCATGTTGAGGCTGTGCTAGGATACTAGCATGTTGAGGCTGTGCTAGGACACTAGCATGTTGAGGCTGTGCTAGGACACTAGCATGTTGAGGCTGTGCTAGGACACTAGCATGTTCAGCTGTGCTAGGACAACTAGCATGTTCAGGCTGTGCTAGGACACTAGCATGTTGAGGCTGTGCTAGGACACTAGCATGTTGAGGCTGTGCTAGGACACTAGCATGTTGACGCTGTGCTAGGACACTAGCATGTTGAGGCTGTGCTAGGACACTAGCATGTTGAGGCTGTGCTAGGACACTAGCATGTTGAGGCTAGTAGAAAATATTGAGGCTGATAGATGAATGCTAGGAAGCTAGAAAATTTCAGGTTGAGAGATAAGTGCTAGGAAACTGTAGTAAGAGTCATCCCACTTCATATAGTAAGACAGTAAGAGACATCCCACTTCATATAGTAAGACAGTAAGAGACATCCCACTTCATATAGTAAGACAGTAAGCGACATCCCACTTCATATAGTAAGACAGTAAGCGACATCCCACTTCATATAGTAAGACACATCCCACTTCATATAGTAAGACAGTAAGAGACATCCCACTTCATATAGTAAGACAGTAAGAGACATCCCACTTCATATAGTAAGACAGTAAGACACATCCCACTTCATATAGTAAGACAGTAAGAGACATCCACTTCATAAGTAAGACAGTAAGAGACATCCCACTTCATATAGTAAGACAGTAAGACACATCCCACTTCATATAGTAAGACAGTAAGAGACATCCCACTTCATATAGTAAGACAGTAAGACACATCCCACTTCATATAGTAAGACAGTAAGAGACATCCCACTTCATATAGTAAGACAGTAAGAGACATCCCACTTCATATAGTAAGACGGTAAGTGACATCCCACTTCATATAGTAAGACAGTAAGAGACATCCCACTTCATATAGTATGACAGTAAGAGACATCCCACTTCATATAGTAAGACGGTAAGTGACATCCCACTTCATATAGTAAGACAGTAAGAGACATCCCACTTCATGTAGTAAGACAGTAAGAGACATCCCACTTCATATAGTAAGACAGTAAGAGACATCCCACTTCATGTAGTAAGACAGACGCATCCCACTTCATATAGTAAGACGGTAAGTGACATCCCACTTCATATAGTAAGACAGTAAGAGACATCCCACTTCATATAGTAAAACAGTAAGAGACATCCCACTTCATGTAGTAAGACACATCCCACTTCATGTAGTAAGACAGTAAGACACATCCCACTTCATATAGTAAGACAGTAAGAGACATCCCACTTCATGTAGTAAGACAGACACATCCCACTTCATATAGTAAGACGGTAAGTGACATCCCACTTCATATAGTAAGACAGTAAGAGACATCCCACTTCATGTAGTAAGACAGACACATCCCACTTCATATAGTAAGACGGTAAGAGACATCCCACTTCATATAGTAAGACAGTAAGAGACATCCCATTCATTTTAGTAAGACAGACGCATCCCACTTCATATAGTAAGACAGCAAGAGACATCCCACTTCATATAGTAAGATAGTAAGAGACATCCCACTTCATATAGTAAGACGGTAAGTGACATCCCACTTCATATAGTAAGACAATAAGAGACATCCCACTTCATATAGTAAGACAGTAAGAGACATCCCACTTCATGTAGTAAGACAGACACATCCCACTTCATATAGTAAGACAGCAAGAGACATCCCACTTCATATAGTAAGATAGTAAGAGACATCCCACTTCATGTAGTAAGACAGTAAGACAATCCCACTTCATGTAGTAAAAAAAGAGACATCCCACTTCATGTAGTAAGACGAAACATCCCAGTTCTATAGTAAGATAGTAAGAGACATCCCACTTCATATAGTAAGAGTAATAAACATCCCACTTCATATAGTAAGACAATAAGAGACATCCCACTTCATGTAGTAAGACAGTAAGACACATCCCACTTCATATAGTAAGACAGTAAGAGACATCCCACTTCATATAGTAAGACAGTAAGAGACATCCCACTTCATATAGTAAGACAGTAAGAGACATCCCACTTCATGTAGTAAGACAGTAAGACACATCCTACTTCATATAGTAAAACAGTAAGAGGCATCCCACTTCATATAGTAAGACAGTAAGAGACATCCCACTTCATGTAGTAAGACAGTAAGACACATCCCACTTCATATAGTAAGACAGTAAGAGACATCCCACTTCATGTAGTAAGACAGTAAGAGACATCCCACTTCATGTAGTAAGATACATCCCACTTCATGTGTTAAGGCAGTAAGACACATCCCACTTCATGTGGTAAGACAGTAAGACATCCCACTTCATATGTAAGGCAGTAAGACACATCCCACTTAAATGTGGTAAGGACCAAGAGTAAGACAGTATCCCACTCATGTAGTAAGACAGTAAGACACATCCCACTTCATGTAGTAAGACAGAAACATCCTACGTCATGTAGTAAGACAGTAAGACACATCCCACTTCATGTAGTAAGACAGTAAGAAACATCCCACGTCATGTAGTAAGACAGTAAGACACATCCCACTTCATGTAGTAAGACAGTAAGAAACATCCTACGTCATGTAGTAAGACAGTAAGACACATCCCACTTCATGTAGTAAGACAGTAAGAAACATCCTACGTCATGTAGTAAGACAGTAAGACACATCCCACTTCATGTAGTAAGACAGTAAGAAACATCCTACGTCATGTAGTAAGACAGTAAGACACATCCCACTTCATGTAGTAAGACAGTAAGAAACATCCTACGTCATGTAGTAAGACAGTAAGACACATCCCACTTCATGTAGTAAGACAGTAAGAAACATCCTACGTCATGTAGTAAGACAGTAAGACACATCCACTTCATGTAGTAAGACAGTAAGAAACATCCTACGTCATGTAGTAAGACAGTAAGACACATCCCATTTCATATAGTGAGGCAATAAGAGACATCCCACTTCATGTTGTAAGAAAACTTTCGACCATCATCAAACGGTCGCCTCTTCCTCTTCCTCTTCCTATACTTCTTTTTTTTCTTCTTCTTTTTCCATCCACGTTGAGTGTGTGTTTACCTTGAGTTCGTCAACGAGTCGATCTGAGGACGCGATGGAATTAAGTGACCCCGAGGGAGTTGAGAATTGTCTCCTGTTCGATGTGCAGACTCTCCAGGTCACTGCCCACGGTCCTGAGGAAGCAAGACCAACATGTCAGAGTTGAAGATCTTAAAGACCCTCGTGTTGACCAGAGGCATTAAACGCAAGAACATGGGGTAGTAATTGGTGTTCTATACTCGCCCACAAATTGGGGATGGAAATTAGACAATGATTCGGTCTGTTACAGACTCTTATAGAGTTGCAAGCGTCTAGTTTTTATATAGAATTTGTAACTGGTGAATTATTTCAGCTACGGTAGCGTGGCTGTTAGTTCTTCAGTGATCTACATCTAATAATAGTGGCAGTCAAAGGGAGTTTTAAACTTCGTCATTATGTTATATTGATAATAAGGATAACGCAAAAAATATAAATAATAACGTAGGTATTACTGTTATATAGTGCCTTTCACCGAGGCAGGGTGTAAATGGATAAGGAAGATCCAAAAGGAATAGTCCACAGGATACCTCAGTCCACACTGGGTTATCACTTTTCACACGGCCCAGAATTTTTTTCTGTAGGCATGAAATTATGAAATAACACAACATAATCGTTTCAACTGCCAAGAATAGCTTCAACCTTTCTCTCAAAGAGAACGTTGTCTGAATTTCTTTTTGCATAATTCTGTATTGATTTCCCATTTCCATGACCTCCTCAGGGTTACGACCGTCTACTGACATTTCTTGTACAGAGGCAGGCCTAATAAACCCTTCGTCTCCATTCTCCTATTAACATCTTTACGCCACTAGAATTCCGACGAACCTTGCCAAAACCTTTCCCTTTCTCGCTTTTTAAGTGCACTCTTAAGTAGCACAAAAAACCGTTCATTCAGTGTTTTAAGCTTTTGACATTCAGCTGTGTTATTAAAAACATCACCACCTAACCCGACCCCGACTTCGCCTTATCGACTTCTGATTAACAGCTGCTTAGTGCTCTAATTTTCCTCCACTCAATTTAAGTGCGATTCTGGCCGGTTGCCCTTCCAAGTGCAAAAGTGGCCGCATCTTCCGGTCTACCCTGCTCCCTCTCCTTCCAAGCTTCACCTTCGTATATCGTTGGTCGAGGCGATGTTGCGACATTCCCATGTCGCCCTCCATGATAACCGTTTGTTACTTCCAGACTGCTACCATCGACCGCTTTGTTCCGGTCATGGAAGTTCTGGGGAAAAACATTAAATTTTCAGAATTATTCACGGGTAAATCTATCGAATAAACTGTCAGTGACTTCCTTCGTGTGTGTGTGGTGTATGTTGTTTTTTAAATCATTGCCCTCATGTTTTTTATGTTGTGTTGTGTGCGGGCAGCAACACGATCAGTGGGAAATTTTTTGCGAATCTGGGAGGCAGGTGAAGCAAGACATAAAAGTTTTTGGGTATTCCAATGAATGAAAGTCTATCCTAAATTTAAGGCACAGGGTCTCAAAAGACCTGGTGGGGACTCTCACAGTGCCTTAAAGTCTAGAAAGAACATTAACGACCGAAACAAAAGGATTTTAAGTTCGGGAGAGGAATCGTTTTTAGTACACCCTAGAACGGGAGACAGGCCGACATATCTGGAAGAACTCTTTCAGTAGAACGTTAATATCCACTTGTGCACACTTTGATCTTTACTCCAGACTAAAATAGCCTTTTTGAGAACAAAGGGGCAATAAGAAAGTTATCCTTGTTAATGGGCGGAGTAAGTCTAATGTAAAAGTCTAACCAGCGTTGTCGAGGCTCGATCTCCGTCCGTCATTCAACCTCCAATGCTTCTTCAATCAATTCAGGTTAATTATCCCTACCGGGGCAATTTCCTCGTATACGAAAAAATAGAGGCGTGTGTTTTAATATTTTCTTAACCCTTTCCTTTTAGATAAATTACTTGTGTGTGATGCCAGTGTGATTTCCCTTTGACAATTTTTAAAAAAGGCCAACCACTCTACAGAGATAGATGATGTGATGTGATATGTAATAATTTTATTATTATCCTATTATTATTATTATTATTAACCCCCTATTATTTTACGTAATATCATTACTCCCTTGATATTGAAGTGCTCTTCTTTCCCTTTAAGACTAGGTGGTCCTTTCCCAACCAGACTGAGGATGATTGCCCCATGTTTTGTAATATTTAATGTTCCCAATAGTATACTACATCGTCCCATATACTTGACCCCTCTCAACCTGATGTTGAACCACCCTGTCTAATTTTCGTCTTTTCAATTTATTTCCCCTATGTCCATCTCAAGCGTTAAAACAATCCATGAAAATAAATTGCAGTGAGCTTTATTTAATCCGCCTGGCGATTGTTTTTAATTGATTCGCTTCCGTTTGGCACTTTCACTTCGATAATGTTTGGATTTTCCAAAACTGTCTGGGTAATAAAAGAACACGTTTACAAAGGTTTAAATGTGTTTGTTTCTCTTTAATCCAGCTGACTAATCAGTCATTCCTAAGCATTTTTAACTGAAGGACCCGACCCTCCTGATACCTTGGACTTTGCTCCTAGTTCTAATAATAATTATAATAGATTCAAGAAGCCGAAAAAGTTTTGCTGAAGTTTGCAAGCTGGTGGTTCTTCCCTTCCTCCCTACTCTCCCTGAACTTGAGGCCTTGCGGTTCTACTTTCACGTTCCTGTACTGAAAGTCAATGCCACCTCCATTGCGGTGCGTGATGCTCAAGCGGTAGGCACGGATGAAGGATGGACGGTCGGATATAGATGGGTGTCGCCCCCTATAAACAGTGACACTGGGCCTCTACTTTAATGCGAATGAGACCTAATGCTCAGTGTTCAGTGACAGGGACATAAGCAGGCATCTTGTATTTTAACATCTCTATCAAAAATTTTTTTTCAAATGTTACTAACATAGCTCTAGCCCTTTATCTTTTACCCTGGCATCCCTGCATCTTTACCACGTTCCTCCGACTTTTTACCCATTTGAAATTTAACCCCCATTTACTCTCACATTTTAAAACTCCCGAGTTGTAAATTTAAAATCTCACTCTCTCACATCAACTTCTCTTTCCTGCATACCCTACTTATACTCCATTTTCATCATTTTTTTTCACATAATCCCTTTAATTAATACATTTATAGTCCCTCTTTCCTGCCATACTATCCTTCAACATTATTGCTACTTCTTTTAGCTCTAACTCTATTTGAAACCCTGACCTAATCCCATTTATTCCTTCCACTGAAACTTCCCAACCCCTTCCTGTTTTTTTCACTTAAGCCTCATCCACACCGGTCTTCATCTCTCACACATCCCCCCAATTTTTTTTTTTTTTGTGGCAAAGATTTTTTGGGGTAAAACTCTTAGTAACACGTTTTTACTGTAAGAATACTTCAAAATTTTTTCCCCAAGAAAACGTTTGTCTGAAGTTTCTTCGCATACTTCGTATTTTTTCCCCATTGCATGCCTCTCAGGGGTTTCGACCGCACGGGCAGTTTTTTTACACAGACGTAATAACAACGTCTTCTTTTCAAATTTTACTTATCACCATAACATTTTTCCCGACGAACATGCTAAAAACCTTCCCCGTTTAGTTTTTAAGTGAATCTTAAGTAGCAAAAAAAAAAAACAGTTTACTGGATGAATTTAAATTTTGACAGTCCAGCGATAGTGTATAACAAAACATCATACCTACCTGACGCCGACTTCGTCCATTTAAAACGCCTTCTGCACAGCCTGCGTAGTGCTTCATACTTCTCCTTTCCGTCATGCAAATGCGGGCGTCTGCGGGGGCTGCACCCTCCAGGGGCAAAAGGATGGCCGCATCTTCCGTTTGACCCCCCCCCCTCCCCCTTTAATGCCTCCTCCTTCGCTGCACGTCCGGGGGGCGAGGGGCGACTCTCGACCATGTCGCCGTCTTGACTACCGTCTGATACTTCCAACTGCCCCGCTCATGACCCTGGGGCCTGATCCCTGGAAAGTGTCTGGGAAGACAGTGGGGGGAATTCTCAAGTTATTAAGATGGTAAAATCTATCGATAACCTTCAGAAATTTTTTTGTGTGGTGTTGTGTGTGTGTGGTGTGTGGTGGGGGGGGGGGGTGGTGTGTGTGTGTGTGTATGTGTTGTTGTGGGGGGAGGGCACACGATCAGTGGGGGGAAGGGGTTTGGAAAGCCGGGGGGGCAGCGGTGAAGGGGAGAGAATAAAATTGTGTGGGTATGCCTAAAAAAGAAAAACTATCTATAAATTCTGGGGCAAAAAAAGGAGTGTTTTTAGAAAGACCTGGTGGAACTCACGTCCCGTGAAGTCTGGGGGAAAAAACGAAAAAGAGAAACAAAAGGATTTTTGGAATTTTTCCCGGGGCAGGAGGGAAAGTTTTTGAGGTAAATCAGGGAAGGGAGGAACAGAGCCGGGAAAAACGGGAAAACCCTTCATAGAACGTTAATTTCCCTGTGCAACACTTTGGTATCTTACTCCCGGGTAAAAAAATTTGTAGAACGGGGGCGGCTTTAAAAAAGTGAGATAACCACTTTAAGGGGGAGAAGTCGAGTGTAAAAGTCTCAGCGCAGGGTTGTGGGCCGATCCTCCGTCCCCAGTATCAACCTCCAGGGGTTTTCCCAAACATCAGGTCTGGGAGTCCGTCGGTGCAGGAAAAGTCACGAGACGGAAAAAAAAAGAGGACGTGTGGGGGAATTAATATTTCTTTAATTTTTTTAGAGATAAAATTATTTGTTGAAACAGTTGGTTTTTCTACTTTACAAGGGGGAAAAGCAGGGCCCCCCTCACTCTTACGGATGATAGAATGATGATGAGATAAAGATAAAATTTTATTATTATTATTATTATTATTATTAATTTTTTTATTTTTATTATTTTTAAAATTTTTTATTATTATTGTTTTTGTTGTTATTGAAAATGTGTAAGACTCTTCAAGACACGTGGTCTTCCCAAATTTAAGACGAGGACTGATTACCCAGGTTTTGTAATAGTTCCCACTGTCTCCCCTAGAACTATTACGTGCTATATACTTGACACGTCTCAACCTGAGTTGAGCACGTGTCTAATTTTTTGTCTTGTCGAATTTTATCCCACCATGTCCATCATCAGCGCAAAAAAACAATCATGAACAATAAAAAGGCAGGAAAAGCTGTCTATAATCCGCCTGGCTTTTGTTTTTAATTTTTTCGCTTCCGGATGGATTTTTGTATTTCAAAAATTTTTGGGGTTTTTAAAAATGTTTTGGGTAAAAAAATAACCGTTACAAATTTTTAATTGTGTTTGTTCCTTACTCTTCGTAAATCTCACGGGGACAATCAGTTATTCCTAAACCCTTTTTTGACTGAAGGGAAAAGCGCTGTAGATCCTTGTGGGTTTAGCTCTTATTTTGTTTAATTAATAATAATAGACTAAAGGGGAAAGCGGGAAAAAGTTTTGCGGAAATTAAAGTTGGGGGTTCTTCCCCTTCCCCCCAACCTCCCCCTTTGATGACCTGGAGGCTGGGGTTCTCCTTGTCAGGGTTTGGATGAAGAAAGTCAAACTCCAGCCTAGCGGGGTGAGACACAGCGGATGGGCGGATGGCGGATGGGGGACGGTGATAGATGGGTGTCGCCTACTTAACACAGTGCGAAGGACGGGGGGTTGTAAGGTGGGGGAATGAGCCCTCTGCTCAGTGTTTTCCCAAAATGGACAGAGGAAATAAGCAGGCCTCCACGATCTTAAAAACCCCTCGCCAAACCCCAAAAATTTATTTCTAGTCACAGTAGCTTCTTAAAATTTTGTTTTTTTTAAAAAAGTCTACCTGCATCTATTACCCTTACCTGCGGACTTTTACGTATCAGGAGATGGTCGCTGTTTACTCCAGCAGAATGTTGCTGGTGGTAATAGTTTGATGGATCACACAACTTTCCACTAGGCACTCGTCATTTTCGCCAGCACATTCCTTCACATAACTATGTGTTTGCTTGTCAGTTTTTTTCAAGTTATTCGGTTGCGTATTTAAAATATATTTGTCACATTCACCACTTCTATATAAAGAGAATTTAAGTATATTATATATATATATATATATAATATATATATATATATATTTATATATATATATATATATATTATATATATATATATATATACATAATATATATATATATATATATATATATATATATATATATATATATATATATATATATATATATATATATATATATATATATATATAGGTAAAACTGGTCAGTTAGCAAGAAAAGTAAGAAACACTTTCATTATTACTCACTCCATCACTGTCTTGCCAGAAGCGTGCGTGTACTACAGTTTAAAACCTGCAAAATTAAGACTCCTCCTTCAGGGCTCAGGCACTGTACTTTTCACCTCCCTGACTCAAGTCCGGCTAACCGGTTTCCCTAAATCTCTTTATAAATGTTACTTTGCTCACAGTCCAACAGCACATCAAGCCATAAGAAGTATTTGTCTCCACTCGCTCCTGTCTAACACGCTCACGCACAATTGCTGGAAGTCTAATCCCCTCGTACACAAAACCTCCTATACCCCCTCCCTCCAACCTTTCCTAGGCCGACCCTTAACCTACTTCCTTTCACTACAGATTTATACGCCTTCCAAGTCATTCTAATCTCCAAGCTACGGATTCTCTGCATAATGTTCGCACCACACATTGCCTCAGACATGACATCTCCACTGTGTCCAGCCTTGTTGTTGCAACATTCACCACCCATGTAAGAGCGTTGGTAAGACTATACTCCCTTACATTTCCCTTTTTTCTTCCATATAGATCCCCTCAAGAGAGGTTCCTTGAAGCTGGTGAGTGGCTCTTGATCTAGGGAAATAGAGCTGTGCTCCAGTTCCCTGAATTGAGCCTGAATACCTTTCACCCCCCCCCCACATGCGCTGTATAATTCTATGGGTTTAGCGCTCCCCGTGATTATAAGAATATTAACAGTAATGCATATAGATAACGCTCTTTGTCCCCAAAGACTGAACATCAAAATGGTATACAGTACCGACAGGTTTTTAGGTAAGACACATGTGCAACAGTTAGACATCTTTATTCCGAAACGTTTCGCCTACACAGTAGGCTTCTTCAGTCGAATATCAGTCTTCACATCTCTACTGCTCCTGCCTACTTTCTGTATTCGACTGAAGAAGCCTACTGTGTAGGCGAAACGTTTCGGAATAAAGATGTCTAACTGTTGCACATGTGTCCCCAAAGACTCTTCAGTGCACAACTCACCTTTTTCCTTCATCAGTTCCATGATTCACCTCATCTTTCATCGACTTATCTGTCGACAAGTCTACTCTCAGATATCTGAGCACATTCACTTCCTCCATCCTCTCTCACTCCTATCTCATATCCAATCTTCATCTTTCATCATCTTGCTCTTTCATATGTTCGCTTTTAATTTCCTTCTTACACACACACACACACACACACACACACACACACACACACACACACACACACACACACACACACACCTTGGAATGCAAGGCTTTATAAATATATTAGCAGACTTAAACATGAGAGTTACACAAGTGTTTGATCAGTCTTGGTTAAGACTTCTCTGGCCTCGCAGGTATTGTCTTAATTGTTATCCAGACTTTTACGACCTTCCATTTCATTCATTTCGTACTTTCCTCTTCACTGCCCATTTTTAATAATATAAATTTATCTGCATTTTTTTATGTCAGTAATATACATCCGAAGCTGCTGGTTCATGTGGTTTGTATTCTTTATAATAAAATAACCCTGAACCTACCACTGACTGTGTGTGTGTGTGTGTGTGTGTGTGTGTGGTGTGTTTCCTGATTATTTTAAGTACTTGTTGTTATTGTCTGTCCATCGTTCTGACTAACCTGTATGCGGAAGCTACGAAGAAAATTATTTAATTTTCAGTGCTTTAGAATTTCTCTCTCTCTCTCTCTCTCTCTCTCTCTCTCTCTCTCTCTCTCTCTCTACTCTCTCTCTCTCTCTCTTCTCTCTCTCCTCTCTCTCCTCTCTCTCTCTCTTTTCTCTCTATCTATCCATCTATCTATCTATATATATCTGTCTATCTATATATCTGTCTCAGCAGGTCGAATCTCCGAAAATCCATCTCATTGTTACAAAACGTTTTTTACATTTCTAAAACGTATATGTGTCGTGCCGAATAGGTAAAATTGGGATTTAGCAAAAAAACCTTTAAAAAATTAAGTCCTTTCAAAGATTTTTCTCTTTTTAAAATTTAAAAAGTATATATTTTTTTTTATGTTAATTAAAAATTTAATAATTTTGTCCAAAAAAGAACCTTAAAAAAACTTCCCAACCTTATTATACAGCGCAATTTAATTTAGCCTAATTCCAAAAAAATTTAAAATTTTTGATTACGTTTGCAATAATTTAAATAATAAACAAAAGTAATGATTATATTTTTTTCGTTAGTTCAGAATATTATGCGAAATTATTGCATACACAATTCTTTATTGCCTTATTCGGCAAGAAGGGGCATTGCTATTTAAGCCTAATCGCAAGTTTTCCCTATTCGGCAGCATCTAAAATGTCCAACTATCAGACCGCGACGACAGTGAACCCTTTGGTACAGGGTTCTCAAAAAAACATTTGAGGTGATTTTGCAGATTTGAACCCCTTTCCCCCTTTTCCATATTTACACACCTCTCTCGCACTCAGCCTTCCTTACTTTTAAGATGCTATATCGTGGCAGCCTGGGTGAGGGGAGGGGAGGTCTGATGGAAGCAGCCGGGTGAGGAGGAGTGTAGGTTCCTGATGGAAGAGCCTGGGAGGAATGGGCCTGGGGAGACCGGGTAGGGAGTGAGGTTCCTGTGGAGCGCCTGGGTTGAGGAGGAGTGAGGTTTCCTGATGGAAGAAGCTGGGTGAGGAGGAGTGAGGTTCCTGATGGAAGGCCGGCCTGGGTGAGGGGAGTGAGGTTCCGGATGGAAGAAGCTGGGGTGAGGAGAGTGAGGTCCTGATGGAGCGCCTGGGGTGAGGAGGAGTGAGGTTTCCTGTGGAAGCAGCCTGGGGTGGGAGAGGATTTGGGTTCCTGAGATGCAGTTTGGGGTGAGGAGGAGTGAGGTTCCTGATGGAAGCAGCCTGGGTGAGGGGGAAGTGAGGTTCCTGATGAAGCAGCTGGGGTGAGGAGAAAAGTGAGGTTCCTGAGGGAAAGCAGTTTGGGTGAGGAGGAGTGAGGTTTCCCTTGAGGAAGCAGCCCTGGGGTGAGGAGGGTGAGGGTTCCTGATGGAGGCAGCCTGGGGTGAGGAGGAGTGAGGTTCCTGATGGAAGCAGCCTGGGGTGAGGGGAAGTGGGTTCCTGATGGAGCAGCCTGGGGGGGGGGGGCCTCCCCCACCCCCGGCCCCCCCGGGTGGGGGAGGGGGGGGGGTTTCCTGATGGAAGCGCCTGGGGTGAGGGGATGAGGTCCTGATGGAAGCGCCTGGGGTGAGGGGGGGGGTTGTTTGAGGTTCCTGATGGAAGCAGCCTGGGGTGAGGAGGAGTGAGGTTCCTGATGGAAGCAGCCTGGGGTGAGGAGGAGTGAGGTTCCTGATGGAGGCAGCCTGGGGTGAGGAGGAGGAGGTTCTGATGGAGGCAGCTGGGTGAGGTGGAGGAGGTTCTTATGGGGGCCCACCCTGGGGGTGAGGAGGGGGGGTTTCCCTGAGGAGGCAGCCTGGATGAGGAGGAGTGAGGTTCCTTATGGAGGCAGCTGGGGGAGGAGGAGTGAGGTTCTGATGGAAGCAGCTGGGGTAGGGGGAGTAAGGTTTCCTAAAGGAAGAAAGGCCGGGGTGAGGAAGGAGTGGGTTCCTTATGGGGCCCAGCCTGGTTGAGGGGAGTGAGGTTCTGAATGGAAGCGCCTGGGTGAGGAGTGAGGTTCTGATGGAAGCAGCCTGGGGAGGGAGGAGTGAGGTTCCTTATGGAGCTGCTAGGGTGGGGAAAGGAGTGGGGGTTCTGAGGGAAAGCGGGCTGGGGTGAGGGGGGTGAGGTTCTGAATGGAACAAGCCTGGGTGAGGAGGTGAGTCTGATGGAAGCAGCCTGGGGTGAGGAGGAGTGGAGGTTCCTTATGGAGGCAGCTGGGGTGAGGGGGGTGAGGGGGTTCTGATGGAAGCGATGGGGTGAGGGTGAGTGAGGTTCGGGATGGAAGCGCTGGGGTTAAGGAGGAGTGAGGTTTTCCTGAGGGGAAGCAGCCTGGGGTGAGGAGGAGTGAGGTTCTGATGGAAGAGCTGGGTTGTGGAGGAGTGAGGTTCCTGATGGAAGCAGCCTGGGGTGAGGAGGAGTGAGGTTCCTGATGGAAGCAGCCTGGGGTGAGGGGGAGTGAGGTTCCTGATGGAAGCAGCCTGGGGTGTTAGGGAGGGGAGGTTCCTTTGATGGAGGCAGCCTGGGGTGAGGAGGAGTGAGGTTCCTGATGGAAGCAGCCTGGGGTGAGGGGGAGTGAGGTTCCTGATGGAAGCAGCCTGGGGTGAGGAGGAGTGAGGTTCCTGATGGAAGCAGCCTGGGGTGAGGAGGAGTGAGGTTCCTTATGGAGGCAGCCTGGGGTGGAGACATAGGATGTTACTGAGAGGCGGGGACTGGGGTGAGGAGGAAAGGTTTCCTGATGGAGGCGTTGGGTTGGGGAGGTGGAGGATACGCAGAGAGGCTTGCGTAGAGGAGTCTTCCCCGTACGAGGAACGAGGACGAAGGTCCCTGCTGTTCCCTTGACACAATCGTTTACCGCATGTCCTTAAAAATTAATGAGAAGTATTGAATATATATTATATATATATATATAAAATATATATATATATATATATATATTTATATATATATATAATATATTATATATATATATATATTATATATATTATATATATATATATATATTATATATATATTATATATTATATATTATTTTATATATATAATTTTATATATATATAATATATACATGATATTACAAATTATTTCCTAAATTCTACAGTTGCAGCAGCAGTACCTAGCACAGCAGCAGCTGTGTTAGGTACTGCTGCTGTTATACCTAACCCACCTTAAAGACTCTTCATGTCTACAACAAAAATAATAAAAACAAAATCTTTGCAAGTCAAGCAACACAAAAATGCGTAAGTTGGAAATGATTGAGATGAAATTTTTCTCGAAGCCAAAAACATCATTGTGGAAATCTCACTGGAAGCTGGAACAGCCCTCGACACCTTCACTCTGACCACCTCCTATGACACCAACACTCGAGTGCACACGCGCGCGTGCGTCCACTCAGGAAAAGGCTTGACACCGGAAGGAACCAGAGTGCGTTCACTTGAGTTTACCATGAAAACGCTTTTGATAGAATTCCCCATAAAATACTGATCTTGGAAAACACCAAAAAAGGCGAAATAAAAGGCAAGGTTATGTAATGGATGAGAGATTTTTGTGGAGAAGAAAAAATGCGTATAATGATAAGAGGGAAAACAAATGTCCTCCATTTAAAATGTTACCAGCGGAGTCCCACAAGGACAAGTCCTGGTGTCCATATTGTTTTAAAATGACATGTACCAGATCCACTAAATATCTATATTAATGTGCTTACAAATGATGCCAAAATATTTTCTAAAATAAGATGTGCAGATATCATTAAGTGTCCGTAATAAGACTTGGATTACAACACTGGACTGACTGATGGATAATGTTGACATCTGCAACGTATTCAAATGAGAAGAAACCGAAGATAAATAATGTGAAGACTATATACATTGAGATGCATTGCTGACAACCTGAGAACCAGTAATATACATGTATATAGTTAGTTTATCAGGTGATATAAATAATGAAACACTCCTGTCTTAAAATCAACACTCCAAAATGACCTGTTGTACAGATGATGACTTGATTAACGCGCTGCTCACGACGGATTTCAGAACTAAATTGTAAAATGTAGTTAAAGTGAAGTCAACACGTAAAAAATACATGTAAAAATGACAAAATACAGGTCCAGAGATACGGTACACAATGGCTTCCAAAGGTACGAGAGATGACCTGCCTGGAAACACTGGAAACATGCGACATTTCTTCGTTGGAAAAAAAAAAAAAAAAAGCGAGATGAAAATAAAGGTCAGTAAGGAAGACGATCATTAGCATGATCAACAAGGAAGATGATCATTAGCATGATCAACAAGGAAGATGATCATTAGCATGATCAACAAGGAAGGGGAAAATTTGCTGTCAAAAAGGGAAGACGTCATTACATGATCAAAAAGGAAGAGTCATTAGCAGTCAACAAGGGGAAGTACAATTGCATGTCAAAAAGGAAGACGTCATTAGATGATCAACAAGGAAGAGACAATTGCATGATCAAAAAGGGAAAGACGAAAATTCATATAACAAGAAGGACAATTGCATGATCAACAAGGGGCGATCATTACATGATCAACAAGGAAGATGACTTTTTGCATGATCAACAAGGAAGACGATCTTTAGCATGTCAACAAGGAAGATGAAAAAAAACATGATCAAAAAGGGAAGACTTTCACATGTCAACAAGGAAGATGACATTTGCAACAACAAGGAAATGATCTTGCATGATAAACAAGGGAAAGACGACAATTAGCTTTCAACGGGGAAGCGAAAAATTAGCATGATCAAAAAGGGAAAGATGACAATTAGCATGACAAAAAGGAAGCGAAAATTAGATGTCAAAAAGGGAAAGACGAAAATTAGAAGATTAAAAAGGAAGCGACAATTGATGATAAAACAAGGAAGATGTTTATTAGCATGATCCAAAAGGAAGACATAATTACTGACCCAACAAGGTAGACGTAATTTACATTAAAAAGGAAGCTATATTAACCGATCAACGAGGAAGAAACGGGGAAAATTGCTACCACAACCTAATTTTCCCCAAATGACCGGGAAAAACGTGTTTCCCTACACCCCTGCCCCCCTCACTGTCCACAACTCCCCCGCCCTCCCCCACCTGTACTCATGGAGCACCCCCCACAGACCATCTCCACCTACATCTTTCCCCCCCAACCCCCACGGCCCCTCCCCTCCAACGTCAAACGTTTACTTAATGGCCCTCAGGACTGTCTGGGAGGAACACAGCGCAAGGCCCCTTGAGTGAAACACAACAAACACACACCCCACAACACACAAACCCCAACCCCACACACACAACACACATCACACACACACACACACACACACACATACACACATATTTTTTTGTTTTGGGTTGATCTCATTACTGAAACCTTCTGGTAGTGGTATGTTTGTTGATTCTTTTAATGATGTTAAGAAGGTGATATCGTCCCTAGTGGTATTTTCGTCCTAGTGTGTTACTGGAGTAAAACTCCAGTTCTGGGCCTCACTTCTCCGGGTTACGCGATTGCTTCTGTCTGTTTCTCTTTGTAACACGTAAATTTTGTAGTCACTCCTGGGTCCCCCCAGATCATTTTTCCCTTTCTCGTTCCTCCAGATCATTCTTCTCTCGTGTCCTTTAGATCATTTCTCTTTATCCTCCAGTCATTTTCTCTCGTGTCCCCCAGATATTCTTCTTCGTGCCCTTTAGTCATTTTCTTCTTATCCTCCAATCATTTTTCTTCTGCCCTCCAGATCATTCTTCTCTCGTGCCCTTTGATCATTTTTCCCCTCTCTTATCCCCGATCATTCTTCTCTCTGTCCCCCAAATCATTCTTCTCTCTTTCCCCTTTAATTTCTTTCTTCCTTTTACCCTCCATATTTTTTTCTCCTTGCCCTTTCAGATCATTCTTCCTCTTGTCCTCCCAAAATCACTCCTTCGTGTCCTCCACCCTCCTTCTCTTTCATTCCTACCAAAAAAATGTCCCACTCTTCCCTCTCTTTCCTTTTTTTTTTTTACTTCATTCTCCCCCTTCTACCTCCACCAATTTTTATTGGAATTAGAGGGAAAAGGTTTTGGGTTTTCGGGGGCCGGGGAGGTGACCCCGTGCACAAAAAAGTTCACCAATCCCCCCCTCAATTAATTCCACGCGGGGCCAAAAAGAATAAATTGGCCCTTTTTTCCCCTTTTTATCTCCTTTTCCCTCCCCCCTCCTTCTTCCTCCCTTTTTTCTCCCCTTTACTTTCCTCTCTCCCTTTAAAAAAAAAAAAAAAAAAAAAAAAAAAAAAAAAAAAAAAAAAAAAAAAACCCCCAAAAAAAAAAGAAAAAAAAAAAAAAAAACCCAAAAAAAAAATAACCCCCCCCCCCCCCAAAAAAAAAAAAAAAATATTTTTATAAATAACCCCCCCCCCCCCCCCCAATTAAAATTATCCAATTTTTTAAAACCCCCTTTTTCCTTTTTACCCCTTGGAATTCATTCTCTCTCTCTCTTTTTCCCTCTCTCTCTTCTCTTTTCCCCCCTTCTCTCTCTCTCTCTCTCTCTCTCTCTTCTCTCTCTCTCTTTTTCTCTCTTTTCCCCTCTCTCTCTCTCTCTCTCTCTCTTCTTTTCTAATTACCACCAGTACGCACCACGTTCGTTTTTCCCGGGGCCAGCATTAGTTCAGTTTAAATTTAACAAACACCGTTCTTTTAAAGTCACACATCTTTAAAATAAACACCCCAACACGATTTCTTAATTTCACCCCCCACACTGGGGCTATCAGCCCAAAACCCCACAGCTACTAACGCCACGCACAATTCAATCTATCATTCCCCCCACTCATCTGTCAGTCTTGCCCACATCACTATAAAACCCCGCCCCCACCGTTATCATCCACCCCCCAACTCGATTGTCAGCCCCACGCTCACACTCGATCATCATTCACGACACACTGATCTGTCAGTCCCGCTACACTCGATCTTCAGTTCACGCCCACCCGATCTGTCAGCCCACCCACCTCGATCTATCAGTTCACAAACCACACTCGATCTGTCACCCACGCCCACACTCGATCTATCAGTCCCCTCACACTCGATTATCTTTTCACGCCACACTCGATCTGGCATCCACGCCACATTTTGCTGTCAGTTCCGCCACACTCATCTGTCGTCCACGCCCACACTCGATCTATCGCCCCACCTCACATCGATCATCAGTTCACGCCCACACTCTTCTGTCAGTCCACGCTCCATTTGATCTGTCAGTTCCGCCCACATCGATCTGTCAGTCCAGCTCACACCGATCTGCTCCACGCTCACACCGATCTGTCAGCCCACGCTACACTCGATCTATCAGTCCACGCTCACACTCGATCTATCAATCCCCCACACTCATTGTCGTCCCGCTCACACCCGATCTATCAGTCCACCCCCAACACCGTCTTTCAGTCTACCCCAATTCTTTCAGCCCACGCCCACATTCATCTATCTCCCCGCCCACATTCGATTATCATCCACGCTCAACTCATCATCAGCCCCAGCCCACACCGATCTATCAGTCTACGCCCAATCGATCTATCTTTCCACGCCCCATCGTCTATAGTCCACCCCATCTCGATCTTCATCTACGCCACTTTCGTCATCAGCCACCCCCACTCTCGATCTACAGTCTACCCCCCAAAATTGTCTATCGCCCCACGCCCACACACCGAGTCTTACTCCACGCCCACAGACTGTCCCCAATATCCATTATTTTATCCATGAGTAAAGCGTACTCCAGGTGCCTAAATATCCAAACTTTCAGGATTTTGACCTTTACAACGACGTAAACCCTAAATACAAACTGTTTCACATGATAAAATTAAGAATAATTGTTGGAAAATTCAAAAAAGTTATGAAGAAGAGAAGAGAGAGAGAGAGGGAGAGGAGAGAGGGGAGAGAGAAGAAAAGGAAGAGAGAAAGGGAAAAAAATATTTTTTGAAGTGACGAAATTTTTTTTTGGGATATTGTCCCTCTCTTTTAAATCTTCCTGCGAATCAGTAAAGGAATTAATTAGTATTGATGGTTTTTTGCAATACCTACGGGTTGATGCATAGATGCATGTACGCTTTTGGGTGTCTTTATGAGAAATGTTTAGCCAGGTGCAGGCTTTTAGTTGAATTAATGCGGTTGCAACATGAAGACAGAGGAAAAGTGGTGTTTTATGGTTAGTTCAAGTCGTGAGGGACGACCCCCATTAACAAGATCAGAGGGGGTGACCACCATCTCGGGGTAAGGGATGACCACCATCTACCGGGGTAAGGGGGTGACCACCCTCTAGCGGGGAAGGGGTGACCACCCTCTACAGGGTAGGGACGACCCCCATCTATCAGGGCTAAGGACTGACCACCATTACCGGGCTAGGGGACTGACCCCCCATCTGAGGGCTAAGGGATGACCACCATTACCAGGGTAGGGGGGCTGACCACACTACCGGGGTAAGGGACTGACCCCATCTAAAAGGGTAGGGAAAGACCCCCCTCAAAACCATGTTTTCAAGAAATGACTCATCTCACATTGGGAATTCAAGACAAATTTAGACCGGGTCGTTTTCAATAAAACTTACTCATCACCGTGGGAAAGGGAAAAAAACTTTACTCATCACCGTGGGAACGGAAAAAAACTTTACTCATCACCGTGGGAACGGAAGAAAACTTTTCTCTCACCGTGGGGAATCAAAAATTTTTGGGCTCACCAAAACCAGGAACTCGAAAAGAAATTTTTGATTCAGCAACGCTAACTGAAAATGGGGGAAAAACTACATGACTCGGGGAAAAAAAATACACTACTCAGGAACAAAATACACTGATAGGACAACATAACGGGCTCAGGGGAAAAAATACACTGGGGTCAGGGGAACAAATACACGACTCAGGGAAAAAAATACACGACTCGGAACAAAAATACACTGACCGGGAACAAATACACTGACTCAGAAAAATACACTGACTCAAGAAAACTACACTGACTCAAGAAAAAGACTACACTACTCAGGAGCAAAATACATACTCGGGAACAACATACACTGACTCGGAACAACTACACTGACTCAAGAACAACAAAACCCGATCAGGAACAATACACTGAGCAAGAAAGACATACACTGACCAAGAACACTAACGACTCAAGAAAAACATACCTGACTCAAGAACCAATACACGACCAAAAACGACATACACTGCTCGGGAACAACATACCTTTATCAGGGCAAAATACCGACTAGGGAAAATATCACTGACTCAGGGAAAAACATACACTGACGCAAAAACGACATACATAAACCCGGGGAAAAACATACACTGACTCAGGAACAACATACACTGACTCAGGAACAACTACCTGATCGGAAAAAACAACACTGACTCAGGAACAACATAAACTGACTCAAAACAACAACACGACTCAGAAAAACATCACTACTCAAGAAAAACATACACTGACTCAAAAAACAACATCACGACTCAGGAACAACATACACTGCTCGGAAAAACTTCACTGACTCAGGAACAACAAACACTGATCAGGAAAAAACATAAATACTAAGAACAACATCATGATCAGAAACAAAAAATCACTGACTCAAGAACAACATACACTACTCAAAAACAAACATGACTCAGGAACAACATCACTGACTCAGGAACAAATACAGACCGGAAAAAATTACCTGATCGGAACAAATAATGCTCAGGAAAAACATACACTGACTCAGGGAAAAATAAACACTGACTCAGGAACAACATACATGATCGGAAAAATACACGGGCCAGGAAAATATACACTGATCAGGGAAAAACATACACTGCTCGGAACAACATACACGATCAGGAACACATACATGATCGGGAACAATAACACTGACGCAAGAACGCATACACTGATCGGAACAAAAAATACCTGGGGCTCAGGAACAACATAAAATGACTCAAGAACATATACACGACTCAAAACAACTACACTGATCAAGAACAACATACACTGACTCAAGAAAACAACACGATCAGGAAATACACAAATCGGGAAAAATAAACGACTCGAACAAAAACACTGACTCAGGGAAAAACATACCTGATTCAAACAACAACCTGACTCAGAAACAACATACATGCCCAAAAACAAAATACACTGACCAGAAACAACTTTTCACTGGACTCAGGAACAATTACCCTGACTCAGGAACAAATACACGTCAGGAAAACATAACTGACTCAGAAACAAAATACACTGACTCAAAACAACATACAAACTCAAGAACAACATACAGATCAGAAAATACACTAACTCAGGGGAAAAAATACACTGACTCAAGAACAACATCATGAAATCAGAAACAACACTAACCAGGAACATAACACTGACTCAGGAACAACATACATGACTCAGGAAAAACATACACTGATTCAGGGAAAAACAACCTGTTTAGGAAAAACATACACTGACCAAAACAAATCACTGACCACGAACAAAATACATGACTCAGAACAAAATACACGACGCAAAAACGAATACACTACTCGGGGAAAAACATACACGACTCAGGGAAAAACATACATGCCAGGAACAACTACACGACCAGGAAAAAACATACACTGATAGGAAAATACATGACGCAAGAACGCATAATGATCAGGAACAAAATACACTGACCCGGGAAAAACATACACTGATCAGGAACAAAACACTGACTCAGGAAAACATACACTGATCAGGAACAACATAACTGATCAGGAACAACATCATTGACGCAAGAAAAGAATACACTGACCGGGGAACAACTACACTGACTCGGAACAAAAATACACGACTCGGAACAACATACATGACTCAGGAACAACATACACTGATCAGGAAAAACATACATGACCAGGAAAAAATACATGACTAGGAACAACTAACGACTCAGGAACAACTAACTGGTCGGAAAAAACTTCACGACTCATGAACAAACATACACGATCAAGAAAAAACTACCCCGACGCAAAAACGACTACACTGATCGGGAACAATACCCCTGATCAGGAACAAATACTCTGATCAGGAACAACATACCTGACTAGGAACAACAACAAGACTCGGAAAAACACAGACTCGGAACAAAATACACTGACTCAAGAACAAAAAATACACTGACGCAAGAAGACACACACGACTCGGAAAACATAACTGAGCAAGAAACGACATCACGACCGGGAACAATTACACTGGGGTCAGGAACAAATACACTGACTCGGAACAAAAATACACTGACCGGAACAACATAAAAGACTCGGGGAAAAAATACACTGCCGGAAAAATCACTGACGCAAGAACGACACACACTGACTCAGGAAAAAATAACTGACGCAAAAACGACTACAGACTCGGGAACAATATACATGTTTAGGAAAACATAAAACTGACTAGGAACAAAATACACTGACGGGAAAAACATACCTGACAGGGAAAAACATACACGACTCAGGAACAACATACACTGACGCAAGAACGACATACCTGACTCAGGAACAAATAACGACGCAAGAACGACTACACTGACTCGGAAAAACTACACTGACTCAGGAAAAACATACACTGACTCAGGAACAGCTAACTGACGCAAGAAAGCATACACTGATCAGGAACAACTCACTGACGCAAGAAAAGACATACACTGGGCTCAGGGAAAAATAATATCGGAACAATTCACTGACCAAAAAGCTTTTCAGACTCATTTAAATAAAGGTTGCTTCTGACTCACAAGTGACGACTTTTCATTACCGTTTTTTTTATCGTTCTACTCGTGAGGACGAGCTCTTTAACTCACTTCCCCCAAATTTCTAAAATAGAGAGACAAAAGAGACGAGGAAAATCTGAACTAAAAAAAACAGACAGATATAGGAACGAAGCCACAACAGCTACAGAACAGCAGCAACAGCAGCAACAGCAGAGCACAGCGAGCAACGCAGCAACAGCGCAGCTGCAGCAACACAGCAGCAGTAAACGCAACAGGCAGCAGTAGCACAAAAAAACAGAACCGCAACAGCAGCAGCAGTGCACAACGCAGCAGCGTAGCGCAACGCAGCAACGCAACAGGCAACAGCAGCAGAGCGCAACAGCCAAAAAAGCAAAACACATAGCAGCAGCTTTGCAACAGCAGCAAAAGCAGCAAGGGAGCAGCAACAGAGCAGCAGTACAGCAACAGCATCAGCAGTGGCAGCAACATAACAACCAGCAACACAGCCCAAACAGTAGCAGCAACATGCAGCGTAGCGCAACAGTAGAACAGCAGCAACAGCAGAGCGTAACAGCTGCAGTGAAAAAAACGCACAGAGCACTTTAAAACCCCCGGACTCAAAATCCCCACCCTCCTTTGGTGCAGGTACGTACTTCCCACTTCTGGGCTACAACATCCCCCCATCCTTCAGGGTACAGGCATGTACTCCCACCTCTAGGACACAACTTTTCCCACCCTCTTTTGGTGCAGGTTCTTTACTTCCCACTTCTAGGCTAAAACCCCTCCCCACCCCCTCCCCCGGGAAGGGGGTGTACTTTCCCCCCTCTAGGACTACAACATCCCCCCCATCTTTCAGATGAGGGATGTCTCCCCCCAGGATACGCATCCCCACCCCTCCCTTTAGAGTGAGGGACTGTACTTCCCACTCCCGGACCAAAAATCCCCCCCCATCCTTAGATGCAGGCATGATTCCCCCTCCGGCTACAAAAATCCCCACCATCCTTCAGGTTCAGGTGCTGTACTTCCCACTCCCGGAACAAATCCTTACCCATCCTTCAGAGTGCAGTAGTCTTCCCACCTCCCGGACAAAAAATCCCCACCCATCCCTTCAGAGTGCAGGCACTGTACTTCCCCCTCCGGATACAACTCCCACCTATTTTAGATGCAGGTACTGTCTTCCCCCCTCGGATACAACATCCCCACCCATCCTTTAGAGTGCGGCACTGTACTTCCCACCTCCCGGATACAACATCCCCACCATCCTTTTAGGTGCAGGCAAGACTCCCACCTCCAAGGGGTACAACTTCCCCCCCCATCTTCGAGTGCATGCACTGTAAATTCCCACCTCCAGGATACAACACCCCACCCATCTTTGGATGCAGGACTGTCTCCACCCCCAGGTACAAATCCCCCCCCATCCTTCAGAATGAGGACTTATTCCACCCCAGGGTTCAACTCCCCACCCATCCCTTCAGAAAATGAGGACTGTTTTTCCCATCCAGGTTTAAAAAATCCCCACCCATCCCCCAGAGTAAACACGACTTCACCCCGGTTTTCAAATCCCCCCTTTCGAGTGCGGACACTCCCCCCCCCCCAGGATACCATCCCCCCATTCAGGTGAGGGTGTATTCCCACCTCCGGATAAAAAATCCCCCCCCATCTTCAGAAGGCAGCCCCCCTGGTAAAACCCCCCCCACCTCCAGGATTAAAAACCCCAATCAAAACCCCCCCCATCCTTCAGGGCAGGGGACGTACTTCCACCCCAGGACTCAAAATCCCCCCATCCCTTTAGAGGCAGGCACTGTAATTTCCCCCCTAGGGAAAAAATCCCCCCCCTCCTTCGAGTGCGGCACTGTATTCCCACCTCCAGGATACAAAATCCCCACCCCCTCCTTCAGAGGGAGGGACTGTATTTCCCCCTGGAACAACATCCCCCCTCCTTTAAGTTTCAGGCACGTATTCCACCTCCAGGACACAACTCCCCCCCATCCTTAGAGTTCAGGCACTTTATTCCCCCCCCGGACACAACATCCCCACCCCTCCTTCAGAGTTCAGGCATGTACTTCCACCTCCAGGACCCCAACATCCCCACCCATCCCTTCAGAGTTAGGACTGTACTTCCCACTCCGGAACAACATCCCACCCATTTCAGAGTTTAGGACTGTACTTCCCCCCCTCCGGAAAAAAATCCCACCCATCCCTTTAGAGGCAGGATGTACTTCCCCCCTCCGGGGAAAAACTTCCCACCATCCTTCAGAGTCAGGCCCGTACTTCCCACCTCCAGGGGAAAAACACCCCACCCATCCTTCAGATGCAGGCACTTTACTTCCCACCCCAGGATACAACATCCCCCCCCTCCTTTAGAGTGCAGGGACTGTATTCCCACTCCCCGGATACCCATCCCCACCCCCTCCTTAAGTCAGGGGACTGTACTTCCCCCCCCAGGAACAACATCCCCCCTCCTCAGAGTTCAGGCACTGTACTTCCCACCCCAGGAACAACATCCCCACCCCCTCCTTTAAGTTCAGGGATGTACTTCCCCCCTCCGACCCAATCCCCACCCATCCTTCGATTCAGGACTGACTTCCCACCTCCAGGACCAACATCCCCCCCCCCTCCCCTTTAGATTTCAGGACTGTACTTCCCCCTCCAGGACCCCAACATCCCCACCCCTTCAAGTTAAGTACGGCCCCCCCCCTCAGGAAACAACATCCCCCCCATCCCCAGGTCGGACTGTACTTCCACCTCCAGGAACAAAATCCCCACCCCTCTTCAGGGCGGCACTGTACTCCCCCTCCGGCCAAACATCCCACCCATCCTTTAGAGTCAGGCACTGTACTTTCCCCCCTCCAGGATAAACTCCCCACCCATCCCTTTAGAGTTCAGGCACTGTACTTCCCCCCCTCCAGGCAAACATCCCCACCCATCCTTCGATTAAACACGTACTTCCCACCCCAGCACAACATCCCCACCCCTCCTTTAGGGTTCAGGCACTGTACTTCCCCCCTCCGGGCACAACATCCCCCCCCACTTCAGAGTTCAGGCACTGTATTCCCCCCTCCAGGACTCAACATCCCACCCTCCCTTTAGAGTCAGGCACTGTACTCCCACCTCCAGGGGGAAACATCCCCACCCCTCCTTTAGAGTCAGGCACTGTACCCCTTTTCCCCCCCCTTTTTCCCGGGACTTTAAAAACATCCCCACCATTTCAGAGTTCAGCACTGTATTCCCACCTAAACAAAAAGATAATTTTAAAGTCTTCGAATAAATTGAAACTGAATACGGCGTAGTTAGAAACTTATTATTTTGGGAAACTTTCTCTCTCTTTCCTTCTTGTTTCACCATTTGGAAATAGCCCCTTGATCTGCGTTTTCTCTGGTTTTGCAGTTTCTTTCTCAAAAAATTTTTCCCTTAAAATTTTCTCTCCATATTTTTTGTTGGTTCGCGTCATTTTGTTGGTTCTCTGGCAAGCTGGTACACAAGGGGTCATTTATTTTTTTCCGGATTTCGCTTTCTACGGTATGGCTGCTCAGCCCCCCTTACTAAACCAAAGTTGATGTTGGTGGGGTGTTGGTTGTGTGGTGTTGGTGTGTGGTGTGGGTGTTGTGTGTGTGTGTGGGGTTGTGTGTGTGTTTTTGTTTGTAAAATGTGTGTGTTTGTAAGTGTATCATACTTATTCTTGAAACTGGTACGATTGGGTTTTTCCACATTTTTTTTAGTGTTCTTTTTGTATCCTTAATGATATCGTAGGAAAATGTTGATAAGATACATGTGCAATACCTATGTGGGTTTTTTTTGAAGCAGACGTTTCGCCCCCAGTGGCTTTATCATTTTGTACAAAGTTTTGCTTCTTGCACTGTGTCCGGTCATAATCTCTGTATTATTTGAAAAAACATTTCTTGGCGAAACTCTTCATAAATAAAACTCATAGGTGTTTCACCCGTCTTTTTCACCTTCCTTTAAAATTTTTTGAACGTAAAAATAAAAAAGTATTGCTAACACCTTCAAAATTATCTGGTGTTAAAAGTCCATCTATGATCCCCTTTGCTTCATCCCGTCATACAGACCATGGGTTTCCCCTTCTAAGTGCTTCTGAGTATTTTGTATTCCGTAACAGTCTACCCTGTTTTTTTTTTCTTGTAAAAAGTCGTTTTGCTTATTCCTTTAGTCTCTCCTGATGGTGCATCTCCCCCTTTAGGGGCAATTTGGGTTGGGAACCATTGGACCCTTTATTGTTACTTCCTAATTGTACTCCCTAATTTTTAGTTGCGGGGGGCGGACTAGCCCTGGGCCCCCCCTCTTCACTGATCGTATGGGGTTTCCCCCTTTTTTGCTTTTCCGAGCGTATCGTACCTCTTCTTTAAAAATAGATGGTTCCTGCCTACATACTTTACTTGCTAGGTATTCCACTTTCGACAACTCTAGATGAAGAAATCTTCCAAAGTCCCCGTGACCCTCTGAGTTTCGCTTCCGTTGTGACCCCTTGCCCGTGTCCCCTCTTGGAAATCCCATCTTGTCCACCTTGTCTTTCCCCCCAGTATCTTGTATGTCGTTTATATGTCTCCCCTGACCCCTTTTGTCTCATGGGGGTGTGGTGTGGTGTGGTGTTGTGTGTGTGTGTTGTGTACATTGGGAGGAGGGGGGGTAACAGGTTATTGGAGTAATGACCAAGGCGTACAAGCAACACAAAACACAGACACACAACACACACCACACACACACACACACACACACAACACCACACACACACACACACACACTACCACACACACAACCACACATACCACACAACCACTCACACACACACACACACCAACAACACAAACACACCAACAAAAACACCACACACACACATACTACACACACACACACACCACAACAACACACACACACACACACAACACCACCACACACATACACCACAACACTCAACATACACCGCTCGGCGGCGGCATGACACGTTTGTGTACAAGTCATAACAAGGGAAAAATGTCCAGGATTGGTTAAAAAAAAGAGAACTTTCCACTGTAACAGATAACCTTTAAAATTAGCGATTATCATGAAAACACAAAGACTTGCTTTTGTTACATTTTAAAACGTTACTAACACTGTTACTTAACAGTTACATTAACCCCTTTACATTAACACTGTTACATTAAAAACTGTTTTATTAACACTGTTACATTAACACTGTTACATTAAACTGTTACATTAACCTGTTACATTAAAATGTTACATTAACACTGGTTTTTTTTTTTGTTAAGTTGTCTACAAACCGACGATAAATTTGATTTTTTTTAAAACTTTAACCGAGCAAAACTACTGGGCTGCTGCTGCTTTCTGCGCTGCTGCTGCTGGCCGCCGCCGCCGCCGCCCCGCCCCCGCCGCCGCCGCCCCGCCACTACTACACACTACTAACCACCACTATCCTATCTATACTATATACTCTATCTACCACTACTATATACTACTACTACACTACCCCACTACTACCTACTACCCTATACCCCCACTACTACTACCACTACTACTACTAATACCCCTACTACATACTACTACTACCACCCACTACACTACACTACTATATACTACCCCCTATCACACACACTACCCCTATACTTACTCCCCACTACCCCTTTACTTCTTTCATACTACTACCACTACTACCACTTCTATACTTCTACCCCTACTACTATATACACCATACTATCCTATAATACCCCATACTTCACTACTACCACTACTACCACTACTACCACTACTACTATACTATCTCTACTACTACTACAACTACTACTACTACCCCCACCACCACTACTATATACTCTACTACACTACTACTACTACTATACTATACTCACTACTACCCCACCACTACTATACTACTCTATATACTACTACTTATACTACACTATACTCTACTATACTACTACTACCATACTACCACTTCTACATTTATATAATAATACTATACTACTATATATACTACCACTAAAACTTTACTCTTCTATACTAATACTACTAATACAAAAAAATAAAATTATAAATTTTTATTTGTATGGTCGCCAATTAACAGTAAGAATTTTTTTGATATTTGTCTAGAAATTACGATTCCTTAACAACAAATTCGGTAATGTATTTTCCATTGGTTGTATTGGTTCATCAAGACACAGCAGTGTAATTATAATCAATTATCCATAATACACCTGTGTTTTTTTTTCTAAATTTAAAGTAAAAGTAATTTTTTTCAGGGGGAATTTTGTTTCATTAATTTCGTGTAGGTTTAAATGTTTTTAATTTCCCTATTTTGTTTCCTTTTGGGTTTTATTCT
>NC_069446.1:4239994-4259994 GCF_026875155.1 Cherax quadricarinatus
GTAGCGAAGGGAATACACTATTGTAGTATGAGGATACACTGCTGTAGTGAAGGGAATACACTATTGTAGTATGGGGATACACTGCTGTATGAAGAGAATACACTATTGTAGTATGGGGATACACTGCTATAGTGAAGGGAATACACTATTGTAGTATGGGGATACATTGCTGTATGAAGGGAATACACTATTGTAGTATGGGGATACACTACTATAGTGAAGGGAATACACTATTGTAGTATGGGGATACACTGCTGTAGTGAAGGGAATGCACTGTTGTAGTATTGGGATACACTGCTGTAGTGAAGGGAATACACTATTGTAGTATGGGGATACACTGCTGTAGTGAAGGGAATGCACTGTTGTAGTATTGGGATACACTGCTGTAGTGAAGGGAATACACTGTTGTAGTATGGGGATACACTGCTGTAGTGAAAGGAATACACTGTTGTAGTATGGGGATACACTGCTGTAGTGAAAGGAATACACTATTGTAGTATGGGGATACACTGCTGTAGTGAAAGGAATACACTATTGTAGGATGGGGATACACTGCTGTAGTGAAAGGAATACACTATTGTAGGATGGGGATACACTGCTGTAGTGAAAGGAATACACTGTTGTAGTATGGGGATACACTGCTGTAGTGAAAGGAATACACTATTGTAGTATGGGGATACACTGCTGTTGTGAAGATAATACACTATTGTAGTATGGGGATACACTGCTGTTGTGAAGATAATACACTATTGTAGTATGGGGATACACTGCTGTAGTGAAGATAATACGCTATTGTAGTATGGGGATACACTGCTGTAGTCAAGATAATACACTATTGTAGTATGGGATACACTGCTGTAGTGAAGATAATACGCTATTGTAGTATGGGGATACACTGCTGTAGTCAAGATAATACACTATTGTAGTATGGGGATACACTGCTGTAGTGAAGATAATACACTATTGTAGTATGGGATACACTGCTGTAGTGAAGATAATACACTATTGTAGTATGGGGATACACTGCTGTAGTGAAGATAATACACTATTGTAGTATGGGATACACTGCTGTAGTGAAGATAATACACTATTGTAGTATGGGATACACTGCTGTAGTGAAGATAATACACTATTGTAGTATGGGATACACTGCTGTAGTGAAGATAATACACTATTGTAGTATGGGGATACACTGCTGTAGTGAAGATAATACACTATTGTAGTATGGGATACACTGCTGTAGTGAAGATAATACACTATTGTAGTATGGGGATACACTGCTGTAGTGAAGATAATACACTATTGTAGTATGGGGATACACTGCTGTAGTGAACACAAAATAAGACGATGCAGACTGGGTCACTGGTCAACATTTGAGGAAAAATTCACTCGCCAAAATTAGATAAAGTATATTGAGCAAATTATATATAACAAAATATTTTGAAAGAAATATGCTGAAAAAACATTAATTAAAAAAGATTTGAAAGAAATATATATCGAAAATGCAGACTCTGTATATATTAGATAAAATAAAATAAATTGGGGCTAAAAGCATACTGGTAAATGAAAAATATATGGACCAAAATTTGAAAGTGGGTAAGAAATTAAACATTTTGGTGAAGTCAAGCCTATTGTAAATGTAATAAAGTTGGCAGAATTACCGACAATATGTAAAGTAAAAGGACACAAGTGCAACTAATGTGACATTTATTGTGGCAACGTTTCGCTCTCCAGGAGCTTTATCAAGCCATTGATAAAGCTCTTGGAGAGCGAAACGTTGCCACAATAAATGTCACATTAGTTGCACTTGTGTCCTTTCACTTTACATACCTATTGTAAATGTAGGATTCTGTCTTACCCAAAATAGATTATTTGTAGCAAGGTCTAGACTACCTTTATTACCATTATTCATGACCCTGAATTTCACACTACAGACGCGACACACAGAGACGGACAGTAATAGTGTATATGCAGTGCTTATAATAATAACCATAATTTTTAAAAGGGCGGACCATTTAGCCTGCGAAAGGTCTCCGTCAGATGACCAAAAGCTCTAGCTGCTGGTCATCATATGACTAAGATCCGCGTCAAGAAACACTTGTTCAGTTTGCTGGAAAATCTTACCTAACTTAGAAGCGGATCCAGGCATTGTCCAAGAGGGAGACCATCCTTGTTTGTGTCCAGGGGACGGAGGATGGTGATAGTCCAGGGGACGGAGGATGGTGATAGTCCAGGGGACGGAGGATGGTGATAGTCCAGGGGAAGGATTATGGTGATAGTCCAGGGGACGGAAGATGGTGATAGTCCAGGGGACGGAGGATGGTGATAGTCCAGGGGACGGAGGATGGTGATAGTCCAGGGGACGGAGGATGGTGATAGTCCGGGAGACGGAGGATCGTGATAGTCCGGGGGACGGAGGATGGTGATAGTCAAGGGGACGAGGATAGTGATAGTCCAGGAGACGGAGGATGGTGATAGTCCAGTGGACAGAGGATGGTGATAGTCCAGGGGACGGAGGATGGTGATAGTCCAGGGGACGGAGGATGGTGATAGTCCGGGGGACGGAAGATGGTGATAGTCCAGGGGACGGAGGATGGTGATAGTCCAGGGGACGGAGGATGGTGATAGTCCAGGGGACAGAGGATGGTGATAGTCCAGGGGACGAGGATAGTGATAGTCCAGGAGACGGAGGATGGTGATAGTCCAGTGGACAGAGGATGGTGATAGTCCAGGGGACGGAGGATGGTGATAGTCCAGGGGACGGAGGATGGTGATAGTCCAGGGGACGGAGGATGGTGATAGTCCAGGGGACGGAAGATGGTGATAGTCCAGGGGACGGAGGATGGTGATAGTCCGGGGGACGGAGGATGGTGATAGTCCAGGGGACGGAGGATGGTGATAGTCCAGGGGACGGAGGATGGTGATAGTCCAGGGGACGGAGGATGGTGATAGTCCGGGAGACGGAGGATCGTGATAGTCCGGGGGACTGAGGATGGTGATAGTCAAGGGGACGGGATAGTGATAGTCCAGGAGACGGAGGATGGTGATAGTCCAGTGGACAGAGGATGGTGATAGTCCAGGGGACGGAGGATGGTGATAGTCCAGGGGACGGAGGATGGTGATAGTACGGGAGACGGAGGATCGTGATAGTCCGGGGGACGGAGGATGGTGATAGTCAAGGGGACGAGGATAGTGATAGTCCAGGAGACGGAGGATGGTGATAGTCCAGTGGACAGAGGATGGTGATAGTCCAGGGGACGGAGGATGGTGATAGTCCAGGGGACGGAGGATGGTGATAGTCCGGGGGACGGAAGATGGTGATAGTCCAGGGGACGGAGGATTGTGATAGTCCAGGGACGGAGGATGGTGATAGTCCAGGGGACAGAGGATGGTGATAGTCCCAGGGGACGGAGGATGGTGATAGTCCAGGGGACGGAGGATGGTGATAGTCCAGGGGACGGAGGATGGTGATAGTCCAGGGGACGGAGGATGGTGATAATCCATGGGACGGAGGATGGTGATAGTCCAGGGGACGGAGGATGGTGATAGTCCAGGGGACGGAGGATGGTGATAGTCCAGGGGACGGAGGATGGTGATAGTCCAGGGGACGGAGGATGGTGATAATCCAGGGGACGGAGGATGGTGATAGTCCAGGGGACGGAGGATGGGGATACTCCAGGGGACGGAGGATGGTGATAGTCCAGGGGACGGAGCATGGTGATAGTCCAGGGGAAGGATTATGGTGATAGTCCAGGGGACGGAAGATGGTGATAGTCCAGGGGAAGGATTATGGTGATAGTCCAGGGGACGGAGGATGGTGATAGTCCAGGGGAAGGATTATGGTGATAGTCCAGGGGACGGAAGATGGTGATAGTCCAGGGGACGGAGGATGGTGATAGTCCAGGGGACGGAGGATGGTGATAGTCCAGGGGACGGAGGATGGTGATAGTCCGGGAGACGGAGGATCGTGATAGTCCGGGGGACGGAGGATGGTGATATCAAGGGACGAGGATAGTGATAGTCCAGGAGACGGAGGATGGTGATAGTTCCAGTGGACAGAGGATGGTGATAGTCCAGGGACGGAGGATGGTGATAGTCCAGGGGACGGAGGATGGTGATAGTCCGGGGGACGGAAGATGGTGATAGTCCAGGGGACGGAGGATGGTGATAGTCCAGGGGACGGAGGATGGTGATAGTCCAGGGGACAGAGGATGGTGATAGTCCAGGGGACGAGGATAGTGATAGTCCAGGAGACGGAGGATGGTGATAGTCCAGTGGACAGAGGATGGTGATAGTCCAGGGGACGGAGGATGGTGATAGTCCAGGGGACGGAGGATGGTGATAGTCCAGGGGACGGAGGATGGTGATAGTCCAGGGGACGGAAGATGGTGATAGTCCAGGGAGGAGGATGGTGATAGTCCGGGGGACGGAGGATGGTGATAGTCCAGGGGACGGAGGATGTGATAGTCCAGGGGACGGGGATGGTGGATAGTCCAGGGGACGGAGGATGGTGATAGTCCGGGAGACGGAGGATCGTGATAGTCCGGGGGACTGAGGATGGTGATAGTCAAGGGGACGAGGATAGTGATAGTCCAGGAGACGGAGGATGGTGATAGTCCAGTGGACAGAGGATGGTGATAGTCCAGGGGACGGAGGATGGTGATAGTCCAGGGGACGGAGGATGGTGATAGTACGGGAGACGGAGGATCGTGATAGTCCGGGGGACGGAGGATGGTGATAGTCAAGGGGACGAGGATAGTGATAGTCCAGGAGACGGAGGATGGTGATAGTCCAGTGGACAGAGGATGGTGATAGTCCCAGGGGACGGAGGATGGGATAGTCCAGGGGACGGAGGATGGTGATAGTCCGGGGACGGAAGATGGTGATAGTCCAGGGGACGGAGGATTGTGATAGTCCAGGGGACGGAGGATGGTGATAGTCCAGGGACAGAGGATGGTGATAGTCCAGGGGACGGAGGAATGGTGATAGTCCAGGGACGGAGGATGGTGATAGTCCAGGGGACGGAGGATGGTGATAGTCCAGGGGACGGAGGATTGGTGATAATCCATGGGACGGAGGAATGGTGATAGTCCAGGGGACGGAGGATGGTGATAGTCCAGGGGACGGAGGATGGTGATAGTCCAGGGACGGAGGATGGTGATAGTCCAGGGGACGGAGGATGGTGATAATCCAGGGGACGGAGGATGGTGATAGTCAGGGGACGGAGGATGGGGATACTCCCAGGGACGGAGGATGGTGATAGTCCAGGGGACGGAGCATGGTGATAGTCCAGGAAGGATTATGGTGATAGTCCAGGGACGGAAGATGGTGATAGTCAGGGACGAGGATGTTGATAGTCCGGGGGACGGAGGATGGTGATAGTCCAGGGGACGGAGGATGGTGATAGTCCAGGGGACGGAGGATGGTGATAGTCCAGGGACGGAGAATGGTGATAGTCCAGGGGACGGAGGACGGTGATAGTCCAGGGGACGGAGGATGGTGATAGTCCAGGGGACGGAGGATGGTGATAGTCCAGGGGACGGAGGATCGTGATAGTCCAGGGGACGGAGGATGGTGATAGTCCAGGAGACGGAGGATGGTGATAGTCCAGGGGACGGAGGATGGTGATAGTCCATGGGACGGAGGGATGGTGATAGTCCAGGGGACGGAGGGGTGGTGATAGTCCAGGGGACGGAGGATGGTGATAGTCCAGGGGACGGAGGATGGTGATAATCCAGGGGACGGAGGATGGTGATAGTCCAGGGGACGGAGAATGGTGATAGTCCAGGGGACGGAGGATGGTGATAGTCCAGGGGACGAAGGGTGGTGATAGTCCAGGGGACGGAGGATGGTGATACTCCAGGGGACGGAGGATGGTGATAGTCCAGGGGACGGAGGATAGTGATAGTCCAGGGGACGGAGGATGTTGATAGTCCATGGGACGGAGGATGTTGATAGTCCAGGGGACGGAGGATGGTGATAGCCCAGGGGACGGAGGATGGTGATAGTCCAGGGGACGGAGGATGGTGATAGTCCAGGGGACGGAGGATGGTGATAGTCCAGGGGACGGAGGATGGTGTATAGTCCAGGAGACGGAGGATGGTGATAGTCCAGGGGACGGAGGATGGTGATAGTCCAGGGGACGGAGGATGGTGATAGTCCAGGGGACGGAGGATGGTGATAGTCCAGGGGACGGAGGATGATGATAGTCCAGGGGACGGAGGATGGTGATAGTCCCAGGGGACGGAGGATGGTGATAGTCCAGGGACGGAGGATGGTGATAGTCCAGGGGACGGAGGATGATGATAGTCTAGGGGACGGAGGATGGTGATAGTCCAGGGGACGGAGGATGGTGATAGTCCAGGGGACGGAGGATGGTGATAGTCCAGGGGACGGAGGATGGTGATAGTCCAGGGGACGGAGGATGGTGATAGTCCAGGGGACGGAGGATGGTGATAGTCCAGGGGACGGAGGATGGTGATAGTCCAGGAGAACGGAGGATGGTGATAGTCCAGGGGACGGAGGATGGTGATAGTCCAGGGGACGGAGGATGGTGATAGTCCAGGGGACGGAGGATGTGATAGTCCAGGAGACGGAGGATGGTGATAGTCCAGGGGACGGAGGATGGTGATAGTCCAGGGGACGGAGGATGGTGATAGTCCAGGGGACGGAGGATGGTGATAGTCCAGGGACGGAGGATGGTGATAGTCCAGGGGACCGGAGGATGGTGATAGTCCAGGGGACGGAGGATGGTGATAGTCCAGGGGACGGAGGATGGTGATAGTCCAGGGGACGGAGGATGGTGATAGTCCAGGGACGGAGGATGGTGATAGTCCCAGGGACGGAGGATGGTGATAGTCCAGGGGACGGAGGATGGTGATAGTCCAGGGGACGGAGGATGGTGATAGTCCAGGGGACGGAGGATGGTGATAGTCCAGGGACGGAGGATGGTGATAGTCCAGGGGACGGAGGATGGTGATAGTCCAGGGACGGAGATGGTGATAGTCCAGGGGACGGAGGATGGTGATAGTCCAGGGGACGGAGGATGGTGATAGTCCAGGGGACGGAGGATGGTGATGGTCCAGGGACGGAGGATGGTGATAGTCCAGGGGACGGAGGATGGTGATAGTCCAGGGGACGGAGGATGGGATAGTCCAGGGGATGGAGGATGGTGATAGTCCAGGGGACGGAGGATGGTGATAGTCCAGGGACGGAGGATGGTGATGGTCCAGGGACGGAGGATGGTGATAGTCCAGGGGACGGAGGATGGTGATAGTCCAGGGGACGGAGGATGGTGATAGTCCAGGAGACGGAGGATGGTGATAGTCCAGGGACGGAGGATGGTGATAGTCCAGGGGACGGAGGATGGTGATAGTCCAGGGGACGGAGGATGGTGATAGTCCAGGGGACGGAGGATGGTGATAGTCCAGGGGACGGAGGATGGTGATAGTCCAGGGACGGAGGATGGTGATAGTCCAGGGGACGGAGGATGGTGATAGTCCAGGGGACGGAGGATGGTGATAGTCCAGGGACGGAGGATGGTGATAGTCCAGGGGACGGAGGATGGTGATAGTCCAGGGGACGGAGGATGGTGATAGTCCAGGGGACGGAGGATGGTGATAGTCCAGGGGACGGGGATGGTGATAGTCCAGGGGACAGAGGATGGTGATAGTCCAGGGGACGGAGGATGGTGATAGTCCAGGGACGGAGGATGGTGATAGTCCAGGAGACGGAGGATGGTGATAGTCCAGGGGACGGAGGATGGTGATAGTCCAGGGGACGGAGGATGGTGATAGTCCAGGGGACGGAGGATGGATAGTCCAGGGGACGGAGGATGGTGATAGTCCAGGGGACGGAGGATGGTGATAGTCCAGGGGACGGAGGATGGTGATAGTCCAGGGGACGGAGGATGGTGATAGTCCAGGGGACGGAGGATGGTGATAGTCCAGGGGACGGAGGATGGTGATAGTCCAGGGGACGGAGGATGGTGATAGTCCCTCCCGGAGACGAGATGTTTTATATATTTATTTTTGATATGCCATAAATGTTCATTTTCCTGGCAGTAACAGTTTAATGAGTAATCATTGTAAATCAAGAGGAATTTTTCTTACAAAAACAATGTCTTTAACAATGGTTCAATGGTCTGTCATAGTGGCCCACGGGAGGCCATGGTCCCCATCCTCTGGACCGCCCCTGGGACCGCCCCTGGACCGCCCCTGGACCGCCCCTGGGTCCGCCCCTGGACCGCCCCTGGGTCCGCCCCTGGACCGCCCCTGGGACCGCCCCTGGACCGCCCCTGGACCGCCCCTGGCCCGAGGACCATCAAGATGGAAGCAACCTTGGAGCAGACAACAGGGAGGGTGGAGTCTCAGTGCGGGTTCTTGGGACTGATATTCGCCACTCTGCAGGATGTGACTCATGTCTATTCTCTTACTTTTATTATTATTGGTTAAAAATTACGCATGCGTAGCCCTCGCCCCTTCCATTCCCTCTCTCCCGGCCCTTCCCCCTCCCCTCCTTCCCCTCCCTCCCTTCATTTACCTCCAGCAGTGCACTGGTCACTGGTCACTGGTCACTGGTCACCGCTCATTCAGTGTCATCGATGATTATTTCTTCGAATTTAGGTATTATATTCTACAGATTTAATGAATTTAGTGAGATCAGTTGGTATAATGGACAGTATCCTGCTGCAGGCTGATAGTGTTCTCTCATCGAATAAATGCTTCTTACCATAGACTGATAGCATCCATAAATAAGCTGAGAGCGTTTGCCAGAGACTGATAGCATCCTGCCATAACATAACAGCGTCTTTCTATAAACTAACAGCGTCTTGCCATAAACTGACAGCATACTGCCGTAGACTGACAGCTGAGTTGACTATCAACCCCGACCTTCAACCAAAACAACGCGTCTTTAAATTAATCGTGAACTTCAGTCAGTCAGGACAGAGTTGAATGGTTGATGATTGATCAAACTTACTAAAAGAGGTCATATATAGAATTTATTGCTGAATGTTCAACGTAAATAATATTGGTATGTAATAACGTCAAAGGTATATACATCGAGAAGTGTATATCTGTATATAGAGGCCAGAACGTTGTGTAGCTTTAAAAATAGGTTGGATAAATACATGAGTAAATGTGGGTGGGTGTGAGTTAGACCTGATAGCTTGTGCTACCAGGTCGGTTGCCGTGTTCCTCCCTTAAGTCAATGTGACCTGACCTGACTAGGTTGGGTGCATTGGCTTAAGCCGGTAGGAGACTTGGACCTGCCTCGCATGGGCCAGTAGGCCTTCTGCAGTGTTCCTTCGTTCTTATGTTCTTATGTTCTTATATATACCCCGAGAGTTTACATTAATCCCTCTTAGTTGTTAAAGTATCCTCGATTTGTGGTGAGCAATATACCTGAAGTCTTAACGACCCTCGTGGTAGTCGATAGTATTTAAACCCAATAAAGCAGTTAGTCATGATTACCTGGAGGTTACCTGGAGGTTATTCCGGGGATCAACGCCCCCGCGGCCCGGTCCATGACCAGGCCTCCCGATGGATCAGGGCCTGATCAACTAGGCTGTTACTGCTGGCCGCACGCAGTCCAACGTACGAGCCACAGCCCGGCTGATCCGGCACTGACTTTAGGTATCTGTCCAGCTCTCTCTTGAAGGCAGCCAGGGGTTTATTGGCAATTCCCCTAATGCTTGATGGGAGGCTGTTGAACAGTCTTGGGCCCCGGACACTTATGGTGTTTTCCCTTAGTGTACCAATGGCGCCCCTACTTTTTATTGGCGGCATTTTGCATCGCCTGCCCCGTCTTTTACTTTCGTAGGGAGTGATTTCTGTGTGCAGATTTGGGACCATTCCTTCCAAGATTTTCCAAGTGTAGATTATGATATATCTCTCCCTCCTGCGTTCCAACGAGTACAAGTCAAGTGCTTCCAAGCGTTCCCAGTAGTTAAGGTGCTTGACAGAATTTATGCGTGCAGTAAAGGATCTCTGTACACTCTCTAGATCTGCGATTTCACCTGCTTTGAATGGAGATGTTAATGTACAGCAGTATTCCAGCCTAGAGAGAACAATTGATTTGAAAAGGATCATCATGGGCTTGGCATCTCTCGTTTTGAAAGTTCTCATTATCCATCCTATCATTTTCTTTGCACGTGCGATCGTGGCACTGTTGTGATCCTTGAAAGTGAGATCCTCAGACATTACTACTCCCAGGTCCCTTACATTATTTTTCCGCTCTATTGTATGGCCGGAGTCAGTAGTATACTCTGTTCTAGTTATTATCTCCTCCAGTTTTCCATAACGGAGTAGTTGGAATTTGTCCTCATTGAACATCATATTGTTTACCGTTGCCCACTGGAAAACTTTGTTTATATCTTCTTGGAGGTTAACCGCGTCCTCAGCAGATGACAGCCTCATGCAGATCCTAGTATCATCCGCAAAGGATGATACGGTGCTGTGGTGTATATCTCTGTTTATGTCTGATATGAGGATAAGGAATAAGATGGGGGCGAGTACTGTGCCTTGTGGAACAGAGCTCTTCACTATGACAGCCTCCGATTTAACTCTGTTGCGTTAACCAAGGATAACTAGAGATAACTCAGTAACCTATTTTTAAACTTCTATTAAAACGATAATTGTTTGGTTAATGGTTTAAAGCCTGTATACTACTCTGCTAAGGTTGCAGGTAAACCTTTCGCCACCAGATAAAAATATTTTAATCACTGAAATAGGGATGAAAGTGAACTATCAGTATATATACGCTAAGAGAAATACACATCTCGTTAAAATTGTTCGAGTACTCTCGTCACAGGCAGCGAGTACCTTGCAGCCGTCATAAGAAGGCTGGATACTGTTTCAACGGAGCCGGAGAACGGGAATCGAGTCTTATTATTCTGTTCAGCTGCTCGTGACACCACTAATGCGTTCCGCGCGCTGCGTAAGTCCCTAGGCGTAGTACCTGAGTCACTGACAGTTGCATCCATTTGACACTTCCCTTTGCTGACGGCAGCAGCAATTACCCTAGGACTTCCCTTTATTGATAACTGTAGCATCTCCTTAGCCTTCACTTTGTCAGTAACAGCAGTAAGTCTTTCCTTTATTGACAACAGCAGTACGTCTTTCCTTTATTGACAACAACAATAACCCCTGAAACGTTCCTTCATTTTCAACAACAATAACGCCTTATCCAATAATAATATAACAAACCACAATTTGTTTGTACATGTACAATCACTAGGACGTGGTGAAGCCACACTCACAGTTCCAGACAAACATTTTAACTACAAACCTGCACGAGACTTCTTATGAAACTGCTCGAGTTTCTACATGGGGAAAAAAAAAAACAGGATTAGAGTAACCATGCTTCCTTTAATAAATGCCTTGAACATCACGTAAATGTATTTATTCGGACAGGAAAAATATATACAACATCAACGGGACTGTGTAGTAGTAATAATAATAATAATAATAATATCCTTATTTACTACAAGTACATGTACAAGGTATACAGGCCTAGCTGACATCAATGACATACTACTATATAGAAAGCCGTTTGTAATGAGGAATTTCGGGCAAATTAGGTCAGTTTTATCCCAGGATTCAATGTGATACCATGGAGGAGGTGGAAGTAATGGGCGCAACTCAACAAGGAGGAATATTTTGTGTTGGGGAAGATTTTTTGAAGCGGGAAGTCTCAAAACGAACTATCTAGGCGAGACAGCAAATTTAGCCAACCAGAAAATCAGATTAACCTTCTCCGATTCAAGGATATCCATTTGTAGGAACATATGTAACATATGGAACGAATGTAACATCCACTTACATCCAATTGCAAGACTAGAACGTTCCTTTTCCAGACCAGAACATCCACGCTTAAGACCAGAACATTAACTTTCAAGATCAGAACATTCACTTCCAAGAAGAACATCCATTTTCAGGTGTCAGTAATCCTGGTTATATAAGCATATGTCCTTCTATATTCAAGTATAGATACCTTTATCTACAAACCTATATATATATATATATATATATATATATATATATATTATATATATATATATATATATATATATATATATATAATATATGTATATGTATATATATATATATATATATATATATATATATATATATATATATATATATATATATATATATATATATATATATGCAATAAGATCACAGTAAACAGGTGATTTCAAAATATGCAAAACAACCACTCTGAAAGAATAGAGAAATTCCAAGCGCTTTCGTGACTACTCACATTATCAAGGAACTATGTATTGATAATGTGAGTAGTCACGAAACGCTTGGAATTTCTCTATTCTTTCAGAGTGGTTGTTTTGCATATATATATATATAAAATATATATATATATATATATTATATATATATATATATATATATATATATATATATATTATATAATATATCTTTTCCAACAAAAAGCTGACAGGAGGATTATTTAAGCTGTCTACCATGTATAAATGGGCCATTTTCTTTAGTATAAATATGCTCTCATCAAAGAAAACGAGTTATGAGAACGTAATACCCCTAACTATTTTCAATTACCCCTCAAGGAATGTTCCTTGATGTTGGTGAGGGGCTCTTGATTTAGGGAATTGGATCTGTGCTCCAGTTCCCCGAATTAAGCCTGAATGCCTTCCACATCCCCCCCAGGCGTTGTATAATCCTCCGGGTTTAGCGCTTCCCCCTTGATTATAATAATAATAATAATATTTTAAATTAACACCATCCCCTATTTATTTATTTTTTTTTTTATTTATTAACAATTTGAGCATACATACAGAGGTACAAAAAAATACAGATAAGAGCAGCATGCCAAAGCCACTTATACTATGCATAGCATTACGTGCTGGCTTAAAATTAACTAAGCAATGATGAAATCAGTGATAATACATTATTGTAAACAGATAACTATAAAGCACAAATGAGTATTACAAAGACAGGTCATATGGTTGCATGCATTGTTGTACATTCAGTCGTATGGAGTATTCTGTTAGTAGTGTATTTAAAAAATAATAAAGTTAGATTGGGTTTTAGGTTTAACATTTATGTGATATAATTGTGAGAAACATTTAAGATATACAATTTATAAGGTTCAGTTATTCAGTATTTAATTTGGTTTTGGGTGAGTAAGTGATCTTTGAGAAGAGACTTGAATTTATAAACAGGTAGTGTTTCTTTTATATTTACAGGTAATGAATTCCAGATTTTAGGGCCTTTTATGTGCATTGAGTTTTTGCATAGCGTGAGATGGACACGAGGAACATCAAAGAGTGATCTGTGCCTTGTGTTATGGTCATGTGTTCTGTTGAGGTTGGCAAGGAGATGTTTGAGGGGAGGGTTAATATCAGAGTTAAGTGTTCTATGTATGTAATAAGTGCAATAATAAGTATGGATGTTTTGTATGGTGAGTAGGTTGAGTGTTTTGAATATTGGTGGAGTGTGCTGCCTGTAGTGAGAATTTATCATCATTCTAACTGCAGCCTTTTGTTGGGTAATTAGTGGTCTGAGATGGTTAATTGTTGTTGAGCCCCATGCACAAATTCCATAGGTGAGATAGGGGTAAATAAGAGAGTGATATAGGGCCAGGAGGGCTGACTGTGGAACATAGTACCGTATCTTCGATAGTATGCCTACAGTCTTGGAAATTTTCTTAGAAATTTGTTGTATGTGTGTATGAAATTTGAGTCTATTATCAAGGTGGATTCCTAAGAATTTTCTTCGGATTTTTAACCCCGGAGGGTTAGCCACCCAAGATCACCCAAGAAAGTCCGTGCGTCATCGAGGACTGTCTAACTTATTTCCATTGAGGTCCTCAATCTTGTCCCCCAGGATGCAACCCACACCAGTTGGCTAGGTGAACGGGGACAGCAGGTGTAAACACGGCCAGTGTTTCCACCCGGCCGGGGATCGAACCAAGGACACTCAGTGTTGGAAGTGAGAGCGTTGCCTACCAGGCCACCGGACACTCTCAACTGGCTTTCTTGGATTGAAGATGATATTCTTGAGATTATTAACCTCGGAAGGTTAGTAACTCAAGATAACCCAAGGAAGCCAGAGTAATTTATTTTCGCCATGGCTCTTCAGGTACTCCTCCACGACGTACAAATAAGTTTATTTAGGTACAGGTACATATAATTACAGTTATCGTACCTTGTAACATATATGTAAATTACCTAGTTACATATATATAAATTACCTAATAACATATGTGTAAATTACCTAGTAACATGTGTAAATTACCTAGTAACATGAGATTAAGACACATGTGCAACATCTGGGTATCTTTATTGTAGACGTTTCGCCATCCAGTGGCTTTATCAATACAAATTCTAGGACATAACTTGAAGACAGTAGAACTATGTACAGAAGATGAGGTAATCAGTCCCTCAACCTAGGAGTAGGTGCGAAGAGCACCATAGTCGTGGAGATTCTGAAGCAGAAGAAAGGATCCTGGCGCTTATATAGTAACGTCAGGTGTAGCAGACGAGGGCATATTCACTGGTAGGCGGGATTCCCCAGTGGAAGTAGGTCCTTCCCAAAGAGATGGGTTAGTTGCAGTAGTAGTTGTCGTAGCCGTGAAGGTTATGTACATGTCCTCAGAATTAAGATTCCATGACCTCATCTTATGTACATAGTTCTACTGTCTTCAAGTTATGTCCTGGAATTTGTATTGATAAAGCCACTGGATGGCGAAACGTCTACAATAAAGATACCCAGATGTTGCAACTTGTCAGACTACCTAGTAACATATTTGTAAATTACCCAAAAGAGTCAAAATGACTTATTTCCATTGGAGTCCTTCACTTATTTCCATTGGAGTCCTTCACTTATTTCCATTGGAGTCCTTCACTTATTTCCATTGGAGTCCTTCACTTATTTCCATTGGAGTCTTTCACTTATTTCCATTGGAGTCTTTCACTTATTTCCATTGGAGTCCTTCAGTTATTTCCATTGGAGTCCTTCACTTATTTCCATTGGAGTAGTTTACTTATTTCCATTGGAGTCTTTCACTTATTTCCATTGGAGTCTTTCACTTATTTCCATTGGAGTCTTTCACTTATTTCCATTGGAGTCCTTCAGTTATTTCCATTGGAGTCCTTCACTTATTTACATTGGAGACTTCAGTTATTTCCATTGGAATCCTTCACTTATTTTCATTGGAACCCTTCACTTATTTCCACTGGAGTCCTTCAATTATTTCCACTGGAATCCTTCAGTTATTTCCACTGGAGTCTTTAAATTATTTCCATTGGAGTCCTTCAATTATTTCCATTGTAGTCCTTCACTTATTTACATTGGAGTCCTTCAATTATTTCCATTGGGGTCTTTCAGTCATTTCCATTAGAGTCCACTTATTTTCACTGGGGTCCCACAACAGTCCACTAACTCCTAGTTACCTATTTACTGAAAGGTGATCAGTCCATCTGCCTTGAAGACGTTCTGGAGGTGGTTAGTCCCTCAGCAGGTACTGACTACATGCATACACTGCACCTCAGTGAAGGCAGGCAGGTACTGACCATATTCATGCACTGCACCTGGAAAAAGTACTCACCGTTGAATTCCTTAGGTAAGTTGTTCTGGACGGCGGAGAGGACTTCAATCTGCGTCTCCAAGGAAGTTAACATGCAGTCCAAATTGGCCACTTGCTCGTAAAGCGACCGGATGCTCTCTGGACGACTGTCAGGACCAGACAACACCATAACATCAGTCAGTATTATTATTATTATTAGTAGTAGTAGTAGTAGTAGTAGTAAGTAGTAGTAATAGTAGTAGTAATACTAGTAGTAGTAGTAGTAATTATTATTATTATATTATTATTATTATTATTATTATTATAATTATTATTATTATTATTATTCATGGGGAAGCACTGAGCCCCTTAGAGTCATACAGCATTTGGGAAAAGGTAAAAGTTGAAGCAGACAAAAGTGCGCTAACACCCAGGTTCCTACTTACTGCTGGGTAAACAGGGGCAACAGGTGTATTGCCTAACGTCTCGACTTATACAGAGATCAAACCTGGGTCCTTCAGTTTTAGCCCAAGGCGCTTTCATGTGTGTGTGTGTGTGTGTGTGTGTGTGTGTGTGTGTGTGTGTGTGCACGAGAGTATTCGTTCACATTTGTATGTACAGAATTAGTGTATGTATGCGCGCGCTTGAACATGTATGGGTTCGACCACTGTTCCCTCTGTAGACACCTGCTTAACGGCACTGTCAGGTAAAAAGGAAGCAGTCTCCCGTTGCTAGTATTGCAGCCAGAACAGTTTTGCTGATGCGTGACGCGGCAACAGAAGGAACAGCAGCAGGAATAGCACTAGAAGTAGGAACGGCACCAACTTTAGAAACAGCAGCGGCAACAGGAACAGCGATGGCGGCTGCAGCAGCAGGAGCGACTACGGTTGCAGGTGCAACAGATGCAGTATAGACAGGTGGATCATCATCATCATGATGTGTGTTTCCCCAGCTTATCTAACATAAAGGTGTTGAGTGTAACGGAAAGGGAACTCCGCTTAAGTTCACACCATAACCACTTTACCTTTAAAGAGAAAGGTCCTTCTTGTGCTTTCACTCGACACTTTTCTATGATGGAAAGGCAAGTTTTCCTTTGTCGAGGAGAGATTTATTTTTGGTCCGGACTCTAAGGAAAGTTCATTCACTGGTTTTGTAAATCTTTTTGTATAAAATTTTGTCTGACGAGACAGCGTCGTAAGTTTAAGAGGAAAAAAATGTGGGCTCCACACGCTAAACCCGTGTGGGGCATTCACCTCAGTGAGGGGTGAAGGCTCGGTCTTCCGTCCGCAAACAGCGCCCCGGTCCCTGGTCATCCAGTCAGCGGAAAAGGTGTAGGTGTTATCTGGTGAGACCCTCGTGTATGTGTGTGTGTGTGTGTGTGTGTGTGTGTGTGTGTGTGTGTGTGACCTAGTTCATGTCTGCATAAATAACTCGTTACGATTATGACAAGATATAAACATGTAAATAATTCCTTACCATTGTAAGTTGTTCAACCTTTGTCTGTGGGAGGTTGATGAGCGTGAGCTGACGAACAAGAAAATGCTGTCTATTTCTGTGAGTAGTAGAATTGTAGCATTATCCTATAGATGATGGAGAGTCATATTCCATATCAATATTTAACGAGTGACTGTAAGAATTAGAATTCGAACCCAATAGCTACACTGCTAAAGATTCCTGCTACATTCACGACGAGAACAAGACAATAACAGATCATTGGCAGACGTCAGAGCTTCCACGTGATCTCACTCCGAGGACCAAAACGAACAGAGGCAGTAAAGGGGGTCACCTGAAATTAGGTCCTGCGCAGTCTTCAAAGTAACAGCACCTTCCACACGTCCCTCACCCACCACCCTAAACACCAATTATCAATACCTGGCGGAAATAAGTGGATGCAAGTGGCGGCACTATAAAAAAAAGAGTAATGGTTGTAAATAAAGTGAGGTGAAGGCGCGGTATCAGAAGCTCGCGGAAAAGACAGCAACAAACTGACACAGTCTGCAGTAGTCACACACACACAAGCACACATAAATACAAACATATACATGTGTGTATATATGCAAAAATCGCAAACAAACGATACAAGATGCAAACCAACCACAAGGGTAGTTGTAGCATAGCTCTAGACCTTCCGTGTTGGCGCTGGTATGTACTTCTTGAGGGCGAATTTTGAAATGATGTCTGGTTTCCATTGTCCATGTGATATGTTGAAATTGGGAGTGGTAGCTAGGAGGGCAGATTCTGTAATTTTGCAGAGCCTAGTGAAATACTAATCATTCGAGAATTTAGCTGCCCTTCCGTTCCCTTGATCAAACCTTAATATTTCCCACTTCCAGGGCGTTCTATGACACCCATGGATTTTGTATTCTCTAATAATATTAATAATAATAATAATAATAATGATAAATAATAAATAATAGTAATAATAAATATCCTTACTGGAGAGAAGAAATGAAAATGCCTGACACCTTATCTTTAATATACATAATTAAACCTAATTCACTATCTCAGGAAAGAGTGAGATTCTTGCTTCAAACTGCGCATATGACGCCATGAACGAGACCGAGTCTGTCAGTGACACTATGAAACTGATTTACTCTGAGAGGCCACAAATCTGCAATGGTCATTAAGAGCAAGTAGTGGTGGAGGCTCGATCCTCCATCTTCAGATACGCTACCTAAGTTGTTTTAAAAAGGAGACGGCACAGGGAATGGAGTGTTCATGTCAGAAGTGTATCTTACCTGGCTGATAGCAGCATCCTGGGAAACAACATGTGACTCTCCATTGCTTATTCTCTAATATTGATCCACGGTGGGTCAGTCAAGTGGTATTGATCGCGTATACTTGACTCATCACGCTCTCTTTTTCACATTGACTGAATATACCCTATTTTCCAGCATATAAGGTGCGCTTTTTTCCACAAAAAGTCTTGGAAATTCACCCGTCGCCTTATATACTAAAGGTCAGAGACAAGGGTTGGCTCTGGGTTATTCTTTAGTATAAAGTATCAGGGTGGTCAGCCCTTGATATGATTACTGATGCGCAGTTATGATACTTTTGTTGTGCGCCTTATATGCCGACAAATACTGTATGTTTAGGAGACGAGGGGAGACTACTGCATCACTGAAAGCTGGTCAAGGCAGCACTCGTAAAGAACTTCAAGACCTGAACTATACAAGACTGTCATCAAATGAACTGTAAGACTGAGAGTGCCAGGAAAGAATCCCTGTAATAAGTATTAAATTAAACTTTCAGCATGTATACACCAAGAGGCATACAAATCAGGATATATATATATATATATATATATATATATATATATATATGTATATATATATATATATATATATATATATATATATATATATATATATATATATATATATATTAAAACAATTTCATTTGGTTAGGTAAGAATCATCAAGAAACAGGACAAGTGTCTCATGACGCCACTGATACTGATGACCCGCCACTGAAGCTTTTGGTCATCTGGCCGAGGCCTTCCACTGGCTTACCCTTTAAAAATAATAATAGTTATATCATTATATTTCTTATCCTTGATATATAATATATACTTTAGAATATTTTAATTCTTAATAATAATTATATTTTCATTATTTCTTATGGTCTGCATTGTTATTATTATTGTTTTATTATTATTATTATTATTATTAAAAGAGCACAAACCAAACCCGTATGGGTATGTCACTTCCACACAAATGTGTTATTTTTAATTGTTTCTATGTTGTTAACTAACAAATACAGTGGACCCCCGTATAACGATCACCTCCCAATGCGACCAATTATGTAAGTGTATTTATGTAAGTGCGTTTGTACATGTATGTTTGGGGGTCTGAAATGGACTAATCTACTTCACAATATTCCTTATGGGAACAAATTCGGTCAGTACTGGCACCTGAACATACTTCTGGAGTGAAAAATATCGTTAACCGGTGGTCCACTGTACTTGATATCTTTTGTTTTTCTCGAGCACTTAACAAAATCTGTCCTCTGACTCCGACGTAACAAAAGTTGAAAGTAAAGTTTCTTCTATGTTTAACTTTTTTTTTTTAATATCCTTTGTTGATCTCAGCCATTGTTGTCTGTCAGTGTGTTAGTCATGGCTGTTGTTCAACTGACCTGTTGTTGTAGCGAAGATTGTGAGAAGTTGCCGTAATTACTGTTGTAGGTCTACTGCGTCAGTGTAATCAAATACTAGGACTGCTACTACTACTACTACTACTACTGCTACTACTACTACTACTACTACTACTACTACTACTACTACTACTACTACTACTACCACTACTACTACTACTACTGCTCTTATTGCTACTCTTACTACTATTACTACAACTACTACTAGTGCTATTACTACTACTACTACTACTACTACCACTACTACTACTACTACTGCTCTTATTGCTACTCTTACTACTATTACTACAACTACTACTAGTGCT
>NC_069446.1:4269994-4297494 GCF_026875155.1 Cherax quadricarinatus
TGTAGGAATGTATGCGCTTGTATGTAGGAATGTATGCGCTTGTATGTAGGAATGTATGCGCTTGTATGTAGGAATGTATGCCCTTGTATGTAGGAATGTATGCGCTTGTATGTAGGAATGTATGTGCTTGTATGTAGGAATGTATGCGCTTGTATGTAGGAATGTATGCGCTTGTATGTAGGAATGTATGCGCTTGTATGTAGGAATGTATGCGCTTGTATGTAGGAATGTATGTGCTTGTATGTAGGAATGTATGCGCTTGTATGTAGGAATGTATGCGCTTGTATGTAGGAATGTATGCACTTGTATGTAGGAATGTATGCGCTTGTATGTAGGAATGTATGCGCTTGTATGTAGGAATGTATGCCCTTGTATGTAGGAATGTATGCGCTTGTATGTAGGAATGTATGCGCTTGTATGTAGGAATGTATGTGCTTGTATGTAGGAATGTATGCGCTTGTATGTAGGAATGTATGCGCTTGTATGTAGGAATGTATTCGCTTGTATGTATGCGCTTGTATGTATGCGCTTGTATGTAGGAATGTATGCGCTTGTATGTAGGAATGTATGCGCTTGTATGTAGGAATGTATGCGCTTGTATGTAGGAATGTATGCGCTTGTATGTATGCGCTTGTATGTAGGAATGTATTCGCTTGTATGTATGCGCTTGTATGTAGGAATGTATTCGCTTGTATGTATGCGCTTGTATGTAGGAATGTATTCGCTTGTATGTATGCGCTTGTATGTAGGAATGTATGCGCTTGTATGTAGGAATGTATGCGCTTGTATGTATGCGCTTGTATGTAGGAATGTATGCGCTTGTATGTATGCGCTTGTATGTAGGAATGTATTCGCTTGTATGTATGCCCTTGTATGGGTTTTAGTTATTCTAACACAAACATGCCTGCAAAAACAAAGACGACAAAATTCCTTTATTAAGGTAATTAACACACATTTGCTGTCAAATTATATGCAGAGGCAGACCTGAGCTCGTGTAATAATATTTTCAGTTAATAATAATAATAATAATAATAATAATAATAATAATAATAATAATAATAATAATAATAATAATAATAATAATAATAATAATATCTTTATTTACCACAAGTACATGTACATGTTTGTCTAGGCCGAGTTACTCTGTTACTCTCCCCCCCCTCAAGGAAGGTTCCTTGATGTTGGTGAGGGGCTCTTGATTTAGGGAATTGGATCTGTTCTCCAGTTCCCCGAATTAAGCCTGAATGCCTTCCACATCCCCCCCCCCAGGCGCTGTATAATCCTCTGGGTTTAGCGCTTCCCCTTGATTATAATAATAATAATGTTACTCTCCCCGTCTCTCCTTGACACCACTACATGACAGGAAAAAATAAGTATTCGCTACCCCATTCGTAACTGTGTATTGCGGCTGCTGTCAGAGATCCTCGGGATCACTTCTCATCTATATATAATAACGCAGCAGCGCAGGCAAGCTGCTTCCGCTGCTGCTGCTGCTGCTGCTGCTGCTGCTGTTGTTGCTGCTGCTGCTGCTGCTGCTGCTGTCTGTTGTTGTTGCTGCTGCTGCTGCTGCTGCTGCTGCTGCTGCTGCTGCTGCTGCTGCTTTAGTTGCTGCTGCTGCTTTAGTTGCTGCTGCTGCTTTTGTTGCTGCTGCTGTTGCTGCTGCTGTTGTTGTTGCTGCTGCTGCTGCTGCTGCTGCTGCTGCTGCTGCTTTAGTTGCTGCTGCTGCTTTTGTTGCTGCTGCTGTTGCTGCTGCTGTTGTTGTTGCTGCTGCTGCTGCTGCTGCTGCTGCTGCTGCTGCTGCTGCTGCTTTAGTTGCTGCTGCTGCTTTAGTTGCTGCTGCTGCTTTTGTTGCTGCTGCTGCTACTGCTGCTGCTTTTGTTGCTGCTGCTGTTTTAGTTGCTGCTGCTGATTTAGTTGCTGTTGCTGCTTTAGTTGCTGCTGCTGCTTTTGTTGCTGCTCCTGCTGTTGCTGTTGCTGCTGCTGCTGTTGCTGCTGCTGCTGCTGCTGCTGCTGCTGCTGCTGCTGCTGTTGCTGCTGCTGCTGCTGCTGCTGATTTAGTTGCTGTTGCTGCTTTAATTGTTGCTGCTGCTGCTTTAGTTGCTGCTGCTGCTGCTGCTTCAACTGCTGCTGCTGCTGCTGCTGCTTCAACTGCTGCTGCTGCTGCTTCAACTGCTGCTGCTGCTGCTACTGCTGTGCCCTCAGGATAGACCCAGCGTCATCCCTGAATAGGTCATCATGTGACCAAGATTCGTGTCAGGGGATTTGTCCTTAACAAAAGCAATGGCAACCACTCCTGCTCGAAGTACTCTAGACAACTTGTGAACAGTGACTAGTTTACCGGGGCAGAGACCGAGCTGCAAAGATTTACCTCTTGATAGAAATACAACAATCTACGTAACTTAGAAATGCTCTCTACTCTTAATCTTGTCAGTTGCCCTTCAAATGAAGCAAATTCGTGAACTCTTCCATTGCGTGTGTGAACAGAGTGGATCTTTCCACCCTCTTCCCTCTTCTCTCTCTCTAAGCAGGTAAATGAGACAGTTCCTGACATTAGAGTCATAGCGTGCTGTTAACACTACTAGACTACTTTCCTTCACGCTAGGCAGGACTGGGTCACACAAGACGCTGGCTCATGCCACAGAACTTGGTCTCCCAGCTCAGGCTGACTGACTTCATCACTTCATGTGTGAAAACCATCCTGTGTGATGGTGAAGCACAAGAGAGTCCTCCCGTGGGGAAGAATATGCCAGAAAGTCTATCTTAAGTGATGAAGTATGACTGGAAAACCATCCTGTGTGATGGTGAAGCACAAGAGAGTCCTCCCGTGGGGAAGAATATGCCAGAAAGTCTATCTTAAGTGATGAAGTATGACTGGAAAACCATCCTGTGTGATGAAGTATGACTGGAAAATCATCCTGGGATGAAGCATTGCTGGAAAATCATCCTGGGATGAAGCATGGCTGGAAAATCATCCTGGGATGAAGCATGGCTGGAAAATCATCCTGGGATGAAGCATGGCTGGAAAATCATCCTGGGATGAAGCATGGCTGGAAAATCATCCTGGGATGAAGCATGGCTGGAAAATCATCCTGGGATGAAGCTTGGCTGGAAAATCATCCTGGGATGAAGCTTGGCTGGAAAATCATCCTGGGATGAAGCTTGGCTGGAAAATCATCCTGGGATGAAGCTTGGCTGGAAAATCATCCTGGGATGAAGCATGGCTGGAAAATCATCCTGGGATGAAGCATGGCTGGAAAATCATCCTGGGATGAAGCTTGGCTGGAAAATCATCCTGGGATGAAGCTTGGCTGGAAAATCATCCTGGGATGAAGCTTGGCTGGAAAATCATCCTGGGATGAAGCTTGGCTGGAAAATCATCCTGGGATGAAGTATGACTGGAAAATCATCCTGGGATGAAGCATGACTGGAAAATCATCCTGGGATGAAGCATGGCTGGAAAATCATCCTGGGATGAAGCATGGCTGGAAAATCATCCTGGGATGAAGTATGACTGGAAAATCATCCTGGGATGAAGCATGGCTGGAAAATCATCCTGGGATGAAGCATGGCTGGAAAAACTATCAGAATTTAAAAAATAAAAGACAAGTTTCTTCTGAAACAGTATTGCAATACATACATGGGAATTACTCCATTCAAATTCTGAGTTTGTATATTTTAGAATTAAAATTACGTTCAGTCCAGTTACGCTGCCACCCTGATCTGTTTGACATTTTGTAAGGTTAGAGTAAACTCTATTTTACTAACACATATTAAGGAAATATCCTACATTTGCTTGCAGCTCATAAGACTGTCTTTAGAGTGTGTTATCTTTACTGCTGGTAACCACTCTTTGGGACCTGGTTGCTGGGCCTTCTGTGTATCCATAAGCTCTTGCGGTACCATCGACAAGATGGGTATGGGGCGCACCGTAAACTAACCGCTTCGGTGGCAAAATATAAATTTAGTCTTATCACGCATAGATACTTTCCTGTCACACTTCATCGTACAGGAAAGTTTATCCAGTTGGGTTCACATTACGTGTGAACCTAGGTGTGCACGACGTGTGAACCTAGGTATGTGCTAGCCTAGGTGTGCACGACGTGTGAACCTAGGTATGTGCTAGCCTAGGTGTTCACGACGTTTGAACCTAGGTATGTGCTAGCCTAGGTGTGCACGACATGTGAACCTTCTGCAACCTGAGTGCCTTTTAGGAAGCTGGTGGGTAATGAGGTGAAGCTTCTGGTGTATGTGAAATCCTCTATCATGCACTCTGACCTAGCCATTGCCACAGCAGGAAAAACATGATGAAAAGTCCCCTAGTTTCTCCTCTCACACACCCACGGCCTTGGCGGAGGTAACTCTCTCTCTCTCTCCACATATATCAATCCCATCGTCAGTTCTGTGACTCATCTTCCACTTACAAGTCTCAGTACAGACACAGGTAAAAGTGACGATCGTTATTCGGTTTAGGAAAAGAAAATCAAGAGTCGACGATAGCGCCACACCTTTTAAAGCCTTAACCTTCATCTCACCTCTGCTTTCATCATCTCCGGAAATTTGAGAACATTCACTTTGTCTATTGTATTGTGATCCTTCTTTCCCATTCTGTTACACAGTATAATCGTCAATGCTATCCTTTAAAAGTTAAGACATTATCAACAAAATAGTCTTGATCTTATGACCCATAATTTGCTATTAGATTCAGAGTGTGGATTCTCCCTTGACATTTTTCCCTACACATTCTGCCTCTCATAACTTGTACTCAACTTTTCATATAGTTAGTCGATGCTTTTATGGTTCTGAGGATATGTCGGTAGCCCTTGAGGAAGTCTATCACTGTTAAGTTTCCTTGAAGTCAGCTTCCAGCTTGTGATCTTCATGTTGTCTCGTCAACTCTGCTGACTTCAGCATCATCTTGGTAAAGAGGAAAGTTCTCAGCATTTCGTTTATATCTGTTTTTTTTCCCAGTTGCATTTTAGAAGTTTCCTTCAGTAAGCTTATGCTGCACAAATTCATAAGTAAATATTTCCGATCTTTACTGATGGTTTGGTTGTTGTTCTGTTGTTTATCATTCTTCAAAGCCAAGAGGAAACTGGACAAGTTTCTTCACCAGTGCTAGATCATCCAAGCTGTGATGGATATGTGGGTCAACGGGCCATCAGTAGCAACAACCTGGTTGACCAGGCAAGCACCAAACGAGCCTGGCCCATAGCCGGGCTCCGGGAGTAGAAAAATTCTCGGAACTCGTCATAGGAATATCAAAGGTATATCTCTCTCTGGAAGCTTAAAAAATAATTTCCACAATCATGCTAGACCTCGCCTCTATGTCTGCCCAGGAAATACCAACCATATATAAAAAGTGAGGTCAGCTTTTTACCCCCGATCAACAATAAACTTTGTGGGCCCTTCGTCCAGCTGCATGATCAACAATGATCTTGTTGCCATTAATACACAACCAACTGCCGGCTTCCAGTCCTCTCACCCCCTGATAATAATATATTCCCCACTCACTGACACCAGTACTTATATCCCACTGTTTACCTCCAGTATATGTGCATCATCAATACCCTGTCCATAATGATACATAAAGCAAAATATCCTGTAAAGAACAAGAAGGCACAGTACCGTAACTGGAATAATACATTCTCCTATGTGCGGGTCATTTTTGCAAAATATCCTCACATACATGTGTCTCTGGCAAGTTCTGACTACAAGTATCTCCACATTCACATCTTTAACGAGGGTATCGAACGTGACTTTATGCACAACAAACTAATTTCAGTTTTTGTGGGGAATTATGCAGTTGTGTCTTGTGCAAGCGACCTGGAAGAGTCTCAACTGGGCTACTCATAATGTAAGCAACTTTTTATCTCTACTTTCCCTTGCAAGTTTGTTACTATTTGTTGGGGAAAATGAAAAAAAATAATTGATACACGAACGTACAGATTCAGACGTGGATAACAGACACATTCTTCGCACTTTCCTGAAGCAATTAATGTAAACAATGACATTCTTTTATCTCATTATTTATCGACAAGACACCGCCCCATTGTGTGGAAGTGTGTCACACCACAGTTGTCATGATATAACACAATATACTGAATACTCTCCATGCTTTATTAAAGATGTCAGTCCTCCTCTCAACATACACTAATGGTTAGAATCATAACCATAATTTTTAAGGAGTAAGCCAGCGGAAGGCCTTGGTCAGATGACCAGCAGCTCCAGCTGCGGATCATTATATGACTAAGACCCGCGTCAGGAAACACTTAAGGTGTCACCCCTTCTCTCAGCATCACTGATTTTTCTTTGAGTGCTTCTTACCGTTGATCATTGATAGAGCTCACAGATAACAACCGCAGGGATTCATTTCTCAGGCGGGCAAGACGAATGGGCAAGTTTCCTTACATCCGCTAGCCTTGTTTACCTGTCAGACAGTTGGTACATAAAAGTTAGTCAGTTATTATGGGTTGTCATCCCATGATGAAAATAAGCCGCCGTACCTGTCTTTATTGCGTTATCCTCTAGAGTTACATAACCCATGCATATCTTGTTTTCTTCTTCTTTTCTTCTTCTTCTTCTTCTTCTTCTTCTTCTTCTTCTTCATTAAGTTCAATTATTTTAACCAGGTAATATTTTTAAGAAGAAAAAACTCGCTTTCGTGGTGTTTTGGGTATTTATGTTCCATTTCCGAGGGCGAGGCATCGGTGGATTCTTTACCCCAGTGGCTAATTATAGATGGGGAATCATAGGTGGTCGGTGACCCGCCTTTGACAGAAGGCGGATGGGTAGGCAAGTAGGTGGGTTTACAGAAGGTGGGTAGGTACACGCTAGGCGGTAAAAAGGATAGGTTGTTCAGACAGCAGACTATTGGAGGAAATACCGCACCTCTGCTGTGCATTGTCTGTGTGGAATGTTGATGAGGAGACTGGATCTGTCAGGTGTCAGGATGTTGAAAATTCTCACCACGAGAAATAATAATAATAATAATAAATAATAATAATAATTTCTATTTTCAAAAATTTTATACCACATATTGAATGGTTATTCTGATGTATATTACATTTTACAAAGTTAGAACAAGAAGGAACTACGTTTACCTATGATGATTAACATTGTGAATGGCACTTACACAAGCTCAGTGGAAGGATGAAGACGTAATCATGGAAAAAAAAATCATAACCACTCACAAATGCCACAGGAAAATGAACTACAACAGTTGTCGTCAATGCAAATTATGGGTAAATAAGCAATTCAAGCACTATAATTTGTGATGTAGCATCGTAAAGGTCAATATAGCGTAGCAGAGTGATGACCAGAGTAGTTGGCGAGGGAGACCAGCTGGCATTGCCAAATGTTGTTAGAAAAAACTAACGAGAGAATTTTCTAAACATGCTTGAACAAGTTTCAAAACGTGAAAATATTGTGAAATATCTGGGTTTTTGTTTCGTATATTTTATAATTTTGCTAGTTTTTATAGAGCAAATTTTGTTAAAAAATTAACCACAAAACAGTTAGGTGTAAATGAAAAGATGTGCGCAGATGCAAGTTGCGCAGATGAAAGTTGCGCAGATGCAACTTGCGCAGATGAAAGTTGCGCAGATGCAAGTTGCGCGGATGCAAGTTGCGCAGATGCAAGTTGCGCAGATGCAGATGCAAGTTGAGCAGATGCAAGTTGCGCAGATGCAAGTTGCGCAGATGCAGATGCAAGTTGAGCAGATGCAAGTTGCGCAGATGCAGATGCAAGTTGAGCAGATGCAAGTTGCGCAGATGCAAGTTGCGCAGATGCAGATGCAAGTTGAGCAGATGCAAGTTGCGCAGATGCAGATGCAAGTTGAGCAGATGCAAGTTGTGCAGATGCAGATGCAAGTTGAGCAGATGCAAGTTGCACAGATGCAAGTTGCGCAGATGCAGATGCAAGTTGAGCAGATGCAAGTTGTGCAGATGCAAGTTGCGCAGATGAAAGTTGCACAAATGCAAGTTGCGCAGATACAGATGCAGGTTGCGCAGATGCAAGTTGCGCAGATGCAGATGCAAGTTGAGCAGATGCAAGTTGCGCAGATGCAGATGCAAGTTGAGCAGATGCAAGTTGCGCAGATGCAGATGCAAGTTGCGCAGATGCAAGTTGCGCAGATGCAGATGCAAGTTGAGCAGATGCAAGTTGCGCAGATGCAGATGCAAGTTGCGCAGATTCAGATGCAAGTTGCGCAGATGCAAGTTGCGCAGATGCAGATGCAAGTTGAGCAGATGCAAGTTGAGCAGATGCAAGTTGCGCAGATGCAGATGCAAGTTGAGCAGATGCAAGTTGCACAGATGCAAGTTGCGCAGATGCAGATGCAAGTTGAGCAGATGCAAGTTGTGCAGATGCAAGTTGCGCAGATGAAAGTTGCACAAATGCAAGTTGCGCAGATACAGATGCAAGTTGCGCAGATGCAAGTTGCGCAGATGCAGATGCAAGTTGAGCAGATGCAAGTTGCGCAGATGCAAGTTGCGCAGATGCAGATGCAAGTTGCGCAGATGCAAGTTGCGCAGATGCAGATGCAAGTTGAGCAGATGCAAGTTGAGCAGATGCAAGTTGCGCAGATGCAGATGCAAGTTGAGCAGATGCAAGTTGCACAGATGCAAGTTGCGCAGATGCAGATGCAAGTTGAGCAGATGCAAGTTGTGCAGATGCAAGTTGCGCAGATGAAAGTTGCACAAATGCAAGTTGCGCAGATACAGATGCAAGTTGCGCAGATGCAAGTTGCGCAGATGCAGATGCAAGTTGAGCAGATGCAAGTTGCGCAGATGCAAGTTGCGCAGATGCAGATGCAAGTTGCGCAGATGCAAGTTGCGCAGATGCAGATGCAAGTTGAGCAGATGCAAGTTGAGCAGATGCAAGTTGCGCAGATGCAGATGCAAGTTGAGCAGATGCAAGTTGCACAGATGCAAGTTGCGCAGATGCAGATGCAAGTTGAGCAGATGCAAGTTGTGCAGATGCAAGTTGCGCAGATGAAAGTTGCACAAATGCAAGTTGCGCAGATACAGATGCAAGTTGCGCAGATGCAAGTTGCGCAGATGCAGATGCAAGTTGACCAGATGCAAGTTGCGCAGATGCAAGTTGCGCAGATGCAGATGCAAGTTGAGCAGATGCAAGTTGCGCAGATGCAAGTTGCGCAGATGCAGATGCAAGTTGAGCAGATGCAAGTTGCGCAGATGCAGATGCAAGTTGAGCAGATGCAAGTTGCGCAGATGCAAGTTGCGCAGATGCAAGTTGCGCAGATGCTAGCACAATTCAACATAACACGTCATTAAAAGATTATCAACAATGACGGATGTGTTATCGTTTGATGAGGGTAACACATCACCTTAAGGTTAGTACTCAACAGTCCGTCGTACTCTGCATCCATTTTGTACCTCTGTAATGTTATGACTACCGCCCACAGCATGTATACGAGGTACATCATGAACCTATGAGATTATCTACATAATAATTGGAGTCAACTTATCCAGTACCTAGCATACACATGACATGATGTGAACAGAAAAACAAATTATCTTAGAAAGATTAGACTACACAGACACAGAGAAAAACTGAAAAGCTTCTTGGCTTTACCAGCTTTCAAATGTTCCCAGAAGACACGAAACCTGCGTCTTTGTCTCGTTAAGGACACTGAAATTTATGACTCATTAAAGCAACTTGGTGGTTGTTTATATTACCCTTAGGACTTGAAGACTGAATTAAGCGTAGGTGGAGCGGTTTACCGTGGGTCTGGTGGTTTGGCGTGGGTTTGGTAGTCTGGCGTGGGGCGGCAGGTGTACAAAGAGAGGTTCCTCTGCAAGTCATTTCCGACGCACCTTGACAAGAAGCCTGGATGAGGCTCCCAGCCTCTCACAGGATATCGGCGACTCTGTTATTGCTCTGTCTTTCCGAGGACACGGGCAGGAAGAATTATTATTGTGCCTCGTTAAGGTTAGACTATCGTAGCCACCTGCTGTAGTATTTCCGCATCCTGTCGAGATCTTACTGCAGCTGTCAGATTTTTCACACACACCTGGTGCAGCAGCATCTATATCCTAGGAGTCTAACTTGATTCTTTCTCTTCGTTCTTTCAAACACACTTCCCGTCACCCAGACTTGCGTCTTAAGTTAAGTATACAAGAAGATACGTCGGGTTGCGTGCGGCCAACAGTAACAGCCTGGTTGATCAGGCCCTGATCCACCATGAGTCCTGGTTACAGATCGGGCCGCGGGAGCGCTGACCCCCTAAACCCTCTCCAGGTACACACACGCACACACACACACACACACACACACACACACACACACACACACACACACACACACACACACACACACACACACACACACACACACATACACACACACACACACACACACACATGTGGCAGCCCAGACTTTGCTCTTTTGGAGAGTGAAGTTTATAGGTTCGAATCCTCTGGTGATCTGAGATAAAGCATTTGTAAATAGTTTATGCTATAGGCGCGTACGGATGTATTCTTATACTTATGTATACATATGAATGCTTATTCGTGTACATATGCAGTATATGTATGTGTGTATGTATGTGAGTGCTTAAGTTTGTTCATTTATACCTGTAAGTTTTTGTGTACTTGTGAACGTATGTATGTATGTATACATGTGAATGTGTATATACCGGCGTATAAACCTGCACAGTTCAGTCTTCGAGTATGTAGATTTGTTAGGAGTCTTTGTGCTTACAGCAGTCAGTACCCAACCAGAAAAACCCAGGTTCGTTCCTCGCTTAAAACGCGAGGTATAGACAAGTTTTCTTACACCTGCTAGCTTGCTCACATGGCAAATACAGTTGTGCAGCAGGTGTGTTATTCGTGTGTTATGTGCCGTGTTCTGTTCTCGTGTGCAGGAATGTGTCGATCAAAGAATCCAGAATGTGTCGATAACAGTCTAGAATGTGTAGATCACAGAGTCTAGAATCTGTAGAACCCAGAGTTCAGAATGTGTAGATCACAGAATCCAGAATGTATAGATCACAGAGTCCATCCAATAAGAGCACTCGCTGTGCCATATCACACTACAGGACTATAGGGCCGTCTACGGCACCATACACCAGCAGTTGCCTCTTGCCTCGCTCCTGCCTCAGTTCCTATGGCACAACCGAACCCATGATCATAAGCTCCTGATACCTCGTACAGGATTTCTTTTCCTGGACGAATGTTATGACTAAGAACAACCAAAAAAAAAATAATGGTAATGCCATACCTTTCTACGAGCTTCCTAGCCTTGTTACCGCCCATGGTTGTCTCCCAGGTATCGAGGTTGGCCTGCACCAGCGCCCGCTCGATGGAGTAACCCTGGCGCTTAGCCTCTACCACCTGCAGCTCCTTCATCAGGGACTCCGGCAGGAGGCGCCTCGGCTCCTTCACGACACCAAGCAGGAACTCGTACTTTTGCTGCCACCCACTTAACACCTGCCAGAGAAAAATAAGAACATAACATAAGAAAGGAGGAACACTGCAGGAGGCCTGTTGGCCCATACTAGGCAGGTCCTTTACAATCCATCCCACTAACAAAACATTTTCCCAACCCAATTTTCAATGCTACCCAAGAAATAAGCTCTGATGTGCAAGTCCCACTCAAATCCAACCCCTCCCACTCATGTACTTTTTTTTTTTTTTATTATCACACTGGCTGATTCCCACCAAGGCAGGGTGGCCCGAAAAAGAAAAACTTTCACCATCATTCACTCCATCACTGTCTTGCCAGAAGGGTGCTTTACACTACAGTTTTTAAACTGCAACATTAATACCCCTCCTTCAGAGTGCAGGCACTGTACTTCCCATCTCCAGGACTCAAGTCCGGCCTGCCGGTTTCCCTGAACCCCTTCATTAATGTTACTTTGCTCACACTCCAACAGCACGTCAAGTATTAAAAACCATTCGTCTCCATTCACTCCTATCAAACACGCTCACGCACGCCTGCTGGAAGTCCAAGCCCCTCGCACACAAAACCTCCTTTACCCCCTCCCTCCAACCTTTCCTAGGCCGACCCCTACCACGCCTTCCTTCCACTACAGACTGATACACTCTTGAAGTCATTCTGTTTCGCTCCATTCTCTCTACATGTCCGAACCACCTCAACAACCCTTCCTCAGCCCTCTGGACAACAGTTTTAGTAATCCCGCACCTCCTCCTAACTTCCAAACTACGAATTCTCTGCATTATATTCACACCACACATTACCCTCAGACATGACATCTCCACTGCCTCCAGCCTTCTCCTCGCTGCAACATTCATCACCCATGCTTCACACCCATATAAGAGTGTTGGTAAAACTATACTCTCATACATTCCCCTCTTTGCCTCATGTACTTATCCAACCTAAATTTGAAACTACCCAAAGTCCTAGCCTCAATAACCCAACTAGGTAGACTGTTCCACTCATCAACTACCCTATTTCCAAACCAATACTTTCCTATGTCCTTTCTAAATCTAAACTTATCTAATTTAAATCCATTACTGCGGGTTCTCTCTTGGAGAGATATCCTCAAGACCTTATTAATATCCCCTTTATTAATACCTATCTTCCACTTATACACTTCGATCAGGTCTCCCCTCATTCTTCGTCTAACAAGTGAATGTAACTTAAGAGTCTTCAATCTTTCTTCATAAGGAAGAGGATTTTGATGTACTAGTGAGGATTTTCAAGTTGTCCTTTAAGTCGTTAAATAATAATAATAATAATAATAATAATAATAATAATAATAATAATAATAATAATAATAATAAAAGTTGATAGTGATGTTTTATGATACTAAAACCATTATTGGCAAATTAAATTATTTTTTTATTTCTTTGCATAATATACAGTGTGTGATTTATGTTATAAAATATTGGTAAGTACAAAGAAAGTAACTAATATGCTTGAGTATTTCAGGCAGACTAATACTGATGCTTACATACTACCTAAGGGACACGTAAGTTCCCCCGTCTTCTAATAACATGTTCATTTTTCCCCTATAATCTACCTTGTCCATAATTACTATCGTATTTACTTTGCTTTGGTAAGGTGAAGTTAGAGCGAAGCTCAGACCTGTGTTGCTTTGATGCTGTTGTAGGGCTCTTGATTCACAAAATTCGAGCTAGCATCCTTTTTATTTGATCAAAAGCCCTTGACTGGCATAAAGGTATCTCTCCCTTCCCCATCCTTGAAGGGTCGGTGTTCAGCCTGCTACGTAGCTCAGTGTAGTGTGTTCGGCTGACATCTAAAAGTACCCAGGTGGAACCCCGGGTGAGGCAGAGCGTAAAGGAAAGTTGTGAATTGTGTGGGTTATCCTGGGTTAGTGCCCTCCCCCACTTCACCCACCCAGAACAAAATCGTAAGATTCATCCTGGGGCTGGGACCAAGAGAACATGTAGGCCAGGATGAATTACAGCAGTTGGATATGCTGAATGTTGAAGACAGAGTAAAACAACTGAAGCTAAATCATGTTTATAAAATTGCTCACAAACAGTGTCCAGAATATCTTGCTGTCAATTTTGTCAAGGTTGGGAACCGCAGCAATCATAGTACTAGGGGGAGAGAGCACAACTTTGTAGTACCCACAGTCAGTGGCCAGGCTTCAAACACCTTTTAAATTTTTACAGCAATAAAGGAATGGAACAAACTACCCCCACATGTCAAAGCCAGTCATAGCATGAACCAGTTCAAGAAAACTGCCAAAAGGTGTCTGATGAATGTAGCTACAGAAAGGAGGGGAATGGGTTTCTATTTTTTATCTAACAACTGTAAATTTTACCTTATTCCTAGTAAGACCCCCCGTATTGTAGATAGTCTTAATGACCCTCGTGTAGTAGATAGTCTTTTTAGTATGATAATAAGATGTTATCTTCATTATAGAATAATAAGAAAATATTATAACCTTTATATTATAATAATAAGGTAAAAGGACCCCAATGGAAATAAGTCACTCTGTCTGACTTTTTTGGGTTATCCCAGGTTCTCTACACATATGCTGCTATGTATGATAATTCTATGTAACTGTATTTGTGTATACCTAAATAAACTTACTTACTTATTCGTCCAGGAGGGTACAAGTCAGAAGAGCTGCCTCCTCCTCCTCCTCCTCCTCCTCCTCCTCCTCCTCCTCCTCCTCCTCCTCCTCCTCCTCCTCCTCCTCCTCCTCCTCCTCCTCCCTCCTCTTCCTCTTCCTCTTCTCTTCCTCCTCCTCCTCCTCCTCCTCTTCCTCCTCCCCTCCTCCTCCTTCTCCTCCTCCTCCTTCTCCTCCCCCCTCCTCCTCCTCCTCTCCTCCTCCTCCTCCTCCTCCTCCCTCCTCTTCCTCTTCCTCCTCCTCTTCCTCCTCCTCCTCCTCCTCCTCCTCCTCCTCCTCCTCCTCCTCCTCTTCTCCTTTCCCCCTCCTCCTCCTCCTCTTTCCTCCTCCTTCCTTTTTTCTTCTTTCCCCCCCTCTTTCTCCTCCTCCTCCTCTTTCTCCTCCTCCTCCTCTTTCTCCTCCTCCTCCTCTTTCTCCTCCTCCTCCTATCCTCCTCTCTCTCCTCCTCCTCCTCCTCCTCCTCCTCCTCCTGCTTTTCTTTCGCTTTCTCTTCTTCCTCCTCCCTCCCTCCTCCCGGTGGCCTGGTGGCTAAAGCTCCCGCTTCACACACGGAGGGCCCGGGTTCGATTCCCGGCGGGTGGAAACATTTCGACACGTTTCCTTACACCTGTTGTCCTGTTCACCTAGCAGCAAATAGGTACGTGGGTGTTAGTCGACTGGTGTGGGTCGCATCCTGGGGGACAAGATTAAGGACCCCAATGGAAATAAGTTAGACAGTCCTCGATGACGCACTGACTTTCTTGGGTTATCCTGGGTGGCTAACCCTCCGGGGTTAAAAATCCGAACGAAATCTTATCTTATCTTATCTTATCTCTTCCTTTCGCTTTCCTTCTTATAATCTCAGTAGTACCACCTGCAAATGTTCCATCCACAGAAAACGATCTTTCGCATCACTATCATAGTAACAGAAAACGGCTTTGTAATGGTAAACCTTAGTAATTTTTAAAATGAGACTCGGCTCATATTTTCACTAACTCTGCCAACCTTATAAGTTATGTATCCAACATTTGCACGAATCCTTCAACCTTTGACAAAAAAGGAAACATTCATATGCGTGCATCACCTGGGCCTGATTCCTGAATCCCACTGTTTATACACCATAAAGAAATGCAAAACTTCAATACATTAGTTTCAGGTTAAATTCTCGGAGGCCAATTAAATTAAACATCTTTGACAGGGTACTGAAACATCAGCTTACTAAGTTTATGAAAATTTATGACCTACGCAACCCCAGTGAGCAGAGGTTTAAAAAATGGAGTTTATGCTTGTCACTGCTATTAGATAAAACGACAAAATCAATGAAGCTTAGGAAGAAATAAAAAACAGTAGCAATGGTAAGATAAGATTTCGTTCGGATTTTTAACCCCGGAGGGTTAGCCACCCAGGATAACCCAAGAAAGTCAGTGCGTCATCGAGGACTGTCTAACTTATTAACATTGGGGTCCTTAATCTTGTCCCGCAGGATGCGACCCACACCAGTCGACTAACACCCAGGTACCTATTTTCTGCTAGGTGAACAGGACAATAGGTGTAAGGAAACGTGTCGGAATTTCCACCCGCGGGGAATCGCACCCGGGCCCTCCGTGTGTGAAGCGGGAGCTTTATCCACCAGGCCACCGGGCCATGGTGGATATGAATCTCTGGGAAAGAATAGGACAGATGTAATCATGGAGTGAGGACCCATACCAGTGAAGTTAATGAGTATAACTACAAATGTAGGGACATGGATTTTCAAATTTTTAGCATATAGAAAATAGAATTTTAGCAAAGTTCTATATCAATGAACTCATAAGAAGCCCAAGACATTGTCCTGGCACCTTAATGTTTTCATCATCAATGTGGATAAAAGTACAATCCCCATATTCGTACACCTTTGGTAAACGATCCTTTTCGTAACCCCAGCTCCCCGTAGGCATGCAAAGCGAAAAGGGGGTAGTGGGGAGAGTGCAGGATCCCCACACTGGAAATCGCCCCCCAGGGGGGGGGGGGGGGGGGGGGGGGGGGGGGCGGCCCAGCACTAGACTGTGCCAACCATTGGCAAAAACCCAGGGCCCCTGGGGCTTCCACCCCAGGAAGGGCCCCCGATAATGGGCTGTTTCCGACTTTTTGCAGAAAACCCCAAAACGGGGTGGGGGAAACCACACGGGTAGGGCCCAGATAAAAGGGCTTTTTCCAGCCCCGGGTTTGGCCCAGACACGGACTGTACCAGCCCCGGGTAGGGGCCCAGATAATGGACTGTTTTCCCGCCCCGGGGAGAACCCAGACACGGACTGTAACCCCCGGCCCCCCCGGGTAGACCCATATATTTTTAAATGGGACCCCCCCCTTGGCAGGACCCAAACTAGACTGTACCAGCCCTTTGGGAGAACCCCCGACACTGGACTGTAACCCGCCCGTGTAGGGCCCCGATTTCCAGACTGTACAAACCCTTGGCAGAACCCAGAATTGGGTAGGAAAAGGGTGGGCCCAGAAAAACTGGAAATGTACCAGCCCCGGATAGGACCCATAACTGGACTGTAAACCCGCCCTTTGGGAGGGCCCCGACCCGGACTGTACCAAACCCCGGGAAAAACCCAATAATGGACTGTTTTCCCGCCCCGGGTAGGCCCAGACACGGACTGTACCAGCCCCCGGTAGGGAAACCCCTATATTTTTACTGCACCACCCTTGGCAGGACCCAATACTAACTTTTACCAGCCGTTGGCAGAAACCCCGACATTGGGTAGGACCGGGGAGACCCCGACACTTTACTGTACCCCACCGGGGGAGGGCCCATGTACTGAATTTTGGGCCCGCCCTTGGCAGGACCCAGACGCTTTACTGTAAACCCGCCCCGGGTAAGGGGCCCAGATAATGGACTGTTTCCAGCCCCCCGGGGAAGGGCCCCGACACTGGAATGTGCCAGCCCCCCGGGTAGGAACCCCCTATATTGTACTGCACCACCCTTGGCAGGACCCCCCCTGGGGGGGGGGGGGGGGGGGGGGGGCCCCCCCCCGATACTAGACTGGGCCCGCCCTTAAAAAAGGAGGGGCCACCCGCCCCTGGACCCGGGACCCCCCCGGGTAGGACCCAAAACTGGGCTGTACCAAACCCTTGGGAAACCCGGGCTTGGGTAAAACCCCCGGGAGGGGAACCCCGAAACTGGACTGTACCACCCCGGGTAGGACCCAAACCTGGACTGTACCAGCCCTTGGGGCAATTAACCCCCGGAAACCCGAAAAGTACCAGCCCCGGCAGAACCGAAAACTGGACTGTACCAGCCCCGGGCAGGACCCAGACACTGGATGTACCAGCCCCGGGCAGGACCCAGACACTGGACTGTACCAGCCCGGGCAGGACCCAAACTGGACTGTACCAGCCCCGGGCAGACCCAGACACTGGACTGTCCCAGTCCCGGCAGGACCCAGACACTGGACTGTACCATCCGGCAGGACCCAAACACTGGACTGTCCCAGCCCGGGCAGGACCCAGACACTGGACTGTACCAGCCCCTGGCAGGACCCAGACACTGGACGTACCAGCCCCGGCAGGACCCAACACTGGACTGTACCAGCCCCGGGCAACCCAGACACTGGACTGCACCAGCCCCGGGCAGGACCCAGACACTGGCTGTACCAGCCCGGGCAGGACCCAGACACTGGACTGTACCAGCCCGGGCAGGACCCAACACTGGACTGTACCAGCCCCGGGCAGGGCCCAGACACTGGACTGTACCAGCCCCGGGAGGCCCAAACACTGGACTGTACCAGCCCGGGCAGGACCAGACACTGACTTACCAGCCCCGGCAGGACCCAGACACTGGACTGTACCAGCCCCGGGCAGGACCCAGACACTGGACTGTCCCAGCCCGGCAGGGACCCAGACACTGGACTGTACCAGCCCGGGCAGGACCCAGACACTGGACTGTACCAGCCCCGGCAGGACCCAGACACTGGACTGTACAGCCCGGCAGGACCCCGACACTGGACTGTACCAGCCCCGGGCAGGACCAGACACTGGACTGTACCAGCCCCGGCAGACCCAGACACTGGACTGTACCAGTCCCGGGCGGACCCAGACACTGGACTGTACCAGCCCCGGGCAGGACCCAGACACTGGACCTGTACCAGTCCGGGCAGGACCCAGACACTGGACTGTACCAGTCCCGGGCAGGACCCAGACACTGGACTGTACCAGCCCCGGGCAGGACCCAGACACTGGACTGTACCAGCCCCGGGCAGGACCCAGACACTGGACTATACCAGCCCCGGGCAGGACCCAGATACTGGACTGTACCAGCCCCGGCAGACCCAGACACTGACTGTACCAGCCCCGGGCAGGATCCACACACTCGACTGTACCAGCCCCGGGCAGGACCCAGACACTGGACTGTACCAGTCCCGGACAGGACCCAGACACTGGACTGTACCAGTCTCGGGCAGGATCCACACACTGGACTGTACCAGCCCCGGGCAGGACCCAGACACTGGACTGTACCAGTCCCGGGCAGGACCCAGACACTGGACTGTACCAGTCCCGGGCAGGACCCAACACTGGACTGTACCAGCCCCGGGCAGGACCCAGACACTGGACTGTACCAGCCCCGGGCAGGACCCAGACACTGGACTGTACCAGCCCCGGGCAGGACCCAGACACTGGACTGTACCAGTCCCGGGCAACACCCAGACACTGGACTGTACCAGCCCCGGGCAGGACCCAGACACTGGACTGTACCAGCCCCGGGCAGGACCCAGACACTGGACTGTACCAGTCCCGGGCAGGACCCAGACACTGGACTGTACCACCCCGGGCAGGAAACCAGACACTGGACTGTACCAGCCCCGGGTAGGTCCCAGACACTGGACTGTACCAGTCCCGGCGGACCCAGACACTGACTGTACCAGTCCCGGCAGGACCCAGACACTGGACTGTACCAGTCCCGGGCAGGACCCAGACACTGGACTGTACCAGCCCCTGGCAGGACCCAGACACTGGACTGTACCAGTCCCGGGCAGGACCCAGACACTGGACTGTACCAGTCCCGGCAGGACCCAGACACTGGACTGTACCAGCCCCTGGGCAGGATCCACACACTGGACGTACCAGCCCCGGCAGGACCCAGACACTGGACTGTACCAGCCCCGGGCAGGATCCACACACTGGACTGTACCAGCCCCGGGCTGACCCAGACACTGGACTGTACCAGCCCCGGGCAGGATCCACACACTGGACTGTACCAGTCCCGGGCAGGACCCAGACACTGGACTGTACCAGTCTCGGGCATAACCCAGACACTGGACTGTACCAGCCCCGGGCAGGACTCCACACACTGGACTGTACCAGCCCCGGGCAGGACCCAGACACTGGACTGTACCAGCCCCGGGCAGGACCCAGACACTGGACTGTACCAGCCCCGGGCAGGACCCAGACACTGGACTGTACCAGCCCCGGGCAGGATCCACACACTGGACTGTACCAGCCCCGGGCAGGACCCAGACACTGGACTGTACCAGCCCCGGGCAGGACCCAGACACTGGACTGTACCAGTCCCGGGCAGGACCCAGACACTGGACTGTACCAGCCCCGGGCAGGATCCACACACTGGACTGTACCAGCCCCGGGCAGGACCCAGACACTGGACTGTACCAGCCCCGGGCAGGATCCACACACTGGACTGTACCAGCCCCGGGCAGGACCCAGACACTGGACTGTACCAGCCCCGGGCAGGATCCACACACTGGATCGATCTCACAACCTTGTGAAGCCAGACTGCTCACCTGCCTCCCGCCGTGTGCGCCTCCACATTCCACTGTGTGTGTTCCAGACTGGATTGACTTGCTTGCCATTACTTTCCATGGTATTTATTTAGATTCTCATGTCTTCCTATCCCGTTTTCCTGTTTCTTCATGGCATTTACATTTTTTTTTTTTTAATTTTTATAACTTTCTCATAGTTTTTCATCAATCTTCATAGAATTTCACAGTTTTTTCGTGCTTAGTTTTTCAGGTTGGCAGAGTTTTTCATAACTATCTCTAGAGTTTTTCATGGTATTTATTCTTATAGACTTTTATAGAGTTTCATGACTTGCCGTCGTTTTCGTGACCTTTTTCCTGACTTTTACAGCCTTATATATCACTTTTAATATCTTCTCATAAATTTCTATTGATTTCTTATTTCTTATTAACTTTCGCTGTGTTTCTTTAGCTCTCCATAACTTTATTGAGCTTTCTTAGCCTTTTCATAGCTTATCCGTAGCTTTTCCTGGTTTTTCATGGCGTTCCTTAGCTGATTCATGGCTTTCCCTGGCTTTTCTTTGGGGCTTTCCATGCATGTTCCTGGCTTTCCATGCATGTTCCTGGCTTTCCATGCATGTTCCTGGCTTTCCATGCATGTTCCTGGCTTTCCATGCATGTTCCTGGCTTTCCATGCATGTTCCTGGCTTTCCACGCATGTTCCTGGCTTTCCACGCATGTTCCTGGCTTTTCACGCATGTTCCTGGCTTTCCACGCATGTTCCTGGCTTTCCACGCATGTTCCTGGCTTTTCACGCATGTTCCTGGCTTTTCACGCATGTTCCTGGCTTTCCATGACAACTCATGGTTTTCCATGATTTTCTTTGACTTTATGATGTAGAAATAAAAAAAATATATATTTTGTTAAGAAAGTAATGTCTAACAATATGCTGGAAAACATTTTTAAAAATAATATATTTTTTTTAAATAATTCGGGTTTTCATAAATAAATAACTTTGAAGAAGAAATTTTGGACGACGTTTCGGTCCCTTCTGGACCATTGTCATGTCACAAATGAGATGGAAAATGGAGAAGAACCCCTCCCCCCATTGGCAATAAACTGCTCAACGCCTCCCTTTCTTTCTGAAATTCTCAGGTTTATTTGCAAGTTTTCTATATTTTCATAGCCCTGCCGTGGACCGCTCGGGGGTCCGTGGACCCCAGTTTCAGAACCAACGCCCTAGACAGTAAGACTAGCAACTCTAATTGCCCACAAACACCCACTTTCCTTCTGGCCAAGAAAGTGTAACCTCCTGTGTTCCGCCCACTGCCCACACCTGCCCACCCACATCATCCTTTTGTCACACCTGCTTGGCACACCTGCCTTGTAACATCCGCTCGTAACATATTAGGTAATGTGAGTTGGTTACTTATCGTGCACTTGCAAACTAACTTCTGACCTCCGTGAATATCTGTATGTACACAAGTACTCGTTTCTCACGATCGAATAGCCTGTGCTCGATCCTGGTGCGGAAGATGACCCATAGAGGATTAGCGCTTGTATCATAGTACAATAATCCAGGAGCGTGAGGGAGACGTGGGCGTGATCCCTCGCGTACATGACTGGTACACCATACTGTCAAGATGAAGAATTAGACACATGAGATACGTGGATGTTGTTCATGTGTCTAATTCTTTATGAGCCCTCGTACCTACTACCCCTGTTCACCTAGTAGTAAGTAGGTGCCCAGATGTTGGCCGGCTGTTTAGGGTGGTATTCCCGGGTTAGCTTAGAGACTGGTGAGGTTTCAACTAAGCTTAGGTATACCTCAGAGAAGGCTGAGACTTGAACTAAGCTGAGGAAGGTTAACAGTTTTTAGCCTATGAATTCAGCAGTGTAAACAAAATAACTTGTCACACCCAACACACATTTCTGTGTGTGGGTGTTGACCCAGACACAGGAATCTGTGTGTGAAACATGTGAACTTTCAACTCAACTTATCTGGAATCACTTGACTCGGAAGTAGCAGCCTTTAGCTGCGTCATGCAGCAACAGTGGTTTATTATAAGAGTTTCACATCTGAGACATGTTGCATTAGCCGCTACTGTCCCTCCCACAACATAGAATATATATACGTATATATATATATAATATATAATATATATATATATATATATATATATATATATATATATATATATATATATATATATATATATATAGTATACAAACATAATCTCCCAGTCTATAGCAGGATTCGGACCTACATACTCTGCATCACAGTACGTAGTACTTTCTCCACTAGGCCAGAAGGTACTACGTACTTTGACGCAATGTAGGTTCGAATCCTGCTGTGGACTGAGAGATAATGCTTATAAATAATTTCGCCTGCTTGTGAATTGTTAAACATATATAGCATATATGCAGTCCTGTATCCTTCAAAACTAAATTAATACAGGAAAAGTCGTAATGAACGACTCGAGGAGTCGGAGAATATTCTGGATTAGTTCCCTTATACCGATGATTTTCTCCCATCACCCTCCACCTGGCAGCCCTCTACCTGGCAGCCCTCCACCTGGCCACCCTCTACCTGGCCGCCCCTCCACCTACCGCCCGAAGAACACACTGACACAGACATTCGTCGACAAAGAACAAGGCACAATACCGTGACTGGGACAATACACAAATAACCCGCACATAGCAGAGAGAAACCTACGACGACGTTTCGGTCCGACTTGGACCACATACAAAGTCACACTAACACAAAAAGTGAGGGAGCCAGTATGTATAGGTGAGGGGGACAGGGACAGGACCAGGAGAGGAAGAAAAAGAAGTGGTGGTGATGATAAGGCTGGTAGTGGATGTAACAGTGGTAGTTGAAAGTAAGGAGAGTAGTTTTAGTGGCACAATACATAGAAAGGGAGTGAAAGGTGAATGGCGGCAAAAGTAATGGTAGCAATAGTGGAATGGTGGACGTAGTAGTAGTAGTAGTAGTAGTAGTAGTAGTAGAAGTGGGGTAAGTCTAAGGACAAGAACAAGGAGCACTGCAGGAGATCTACAGGCCAACAAGGGATTAGACCAGAAACACAGGGGAAAGGGGTGGGGGAACTGAAGGGCAGAACAGATATAGGGAGAAGAAAAGAAAACAAAAAAAGAAAAATGGGAAAAAATAGGAAAGGAGTAAAGGTAGGGAGAGGAGGAGAAGAAGAAAGGATCATGTCAAGTCACGAGTGTTCTAAAGTTTGGAGCATTTAATAATGTAATGAGAAAGGAAGACATCTACAGAGACAAAGCCACGACTAAGATTCATACAAGGAAGGTTGTGTGTAAGGTATGATTCAACAAGACAGCGACTCTGAAGGCTACTATTACTTACTGTTGCTACCATTACTTTTGCCTCCATTCACCCTTTACTATCTTTCCATTTCTTGTGCCACTAAAATTACTCTCCCTACTTTCTACTCCCTACTTTCTACTCCCACTACTACTTCTACTACCAGCATTACTATTACTACTACTTCTTTTTCTTCCTCTCTTGGTCCCTTCCCTGTCCCCTCTCCTGTATATATACTGGCTTCCTCACTTTTCTTATTAGTGTGATTTTGTAAATCGTCTAAATCGGACCGAAACGTCGCCGTAAGCTTCTCACTCCTATTTGTGGGTTATTGTATTCGTCAACATTGAGGTGAACATTGGCAGTATCCTGGGAGTCGCTGTGAGGGTCGCGTGCTGCGCCTCCTCCTCCTCAACTTAAATGGAAAAAATCGAAACTGAAAGCGAACATTAAAGCTCAACAGAATAATAGCCGAGAACAGCAACGCTAAAGCTGGAAACAGAAGTTTGAAATACAAGCAATTATGCTGAAAATTTAAGCTTAAAATATATATTTTTTTTAATTCTGAATTCCTGATTAATTTAATAATAATAATAATATTAGTAGTAGTAGTGGTAGTATATTAATAGTAATAGTAGTAGTATATTAATAGTAATAGTAGTAGTATATTAATAGTAATAGTAGTAGTATATTAATAAAATAACAGTAGTAGTAGTAATATAATTATTACTATTATCATCATTTGTAGTAGTAGTATTATGATTATCACAATTATTATTGTTATTATTATACAGCTGTCAGAATACATGAGTATGATCTATCATACTGGCCTGCGGTTACACTGTATGAGTGTGATCTATCATACTGGCCTGCGGTTACACTGTATGAGTGTGATCTATCATACTGGCCTGCGGTTACACTGTATGAGTGTGATCTATCATACTGGCCTGCGGTTACACTGTATGAGTGTGATCTATCATACTGCCTGCGGTTACACTGTATGAGTGTGATCTATCAATACTGGCCTGCGGTTACACTGTATGAGTGTGATCTATCATACTGGCCTGCGGTTACACTGTATGAGTGTGATCTATCATACTGGCCTGCGGTTACACTGTATGAGTGTGATCTATCATACTGACGTGCGGTTATACTGTATGAGTGTGATCTATCATACATGACGTGCGGTTACACTGTAGAGTGTGTATCTATCATACTGACGTGCGGTTATACTGTATGAGTGTGATCTATCATACTGACGTGCGGTTACACTGTATGAGTGTGATCTATCATACTGACGTGCGGTTATACTGTATGAGTGTGATCTATCATACTGACGTGCGGTTATACTGTATGAGTGTGATCTATCATACTGACGTGCGGTTACACTGTATGAGTGTGATCTATCATACTGGCCTGCGGTTACACTGTATGAGTGTGATCTATCATACTGGCGTGCGGTTATACTGTATGAGTGTGTCTATCATACTGGCCTGCGGTTACACTGTATGAGTATGATCTATCATACTGGCGTGGCGGTTACACTGTATGAGTGTGATCTATCATACTGGCCTGCGGTTACACTGTATGAGTGTGATCTATCATACTGGCGTGCGGTTATACTGTATGAGTGTGATCTATCATACTGGCCTGCGGTTACACTGTATGAGTGTGATCTATCATACTGGCCTGCGGTTACACTGTATGAGTGTGATCTATCATACTGGCCTGCGGTTACACTGTATGAGTGTGATCTATCATACTGGCCTGCGGTTACACTGTATGAGTGTGATCTATCATACTGGCCTGCGGTTACACTGTATGAGTGTGATCTATCATACTGGCGTGCGGTTACACTGTATGAGTGTGATGTATCATACTGGCGTGCAGTTACACTGTATGAGTGTGATCTATCATACTGGCCTGCGGTTACACTGTATGAGTGTGATCTATCATACTGGCGTGCGGTTACACTGTATGAGTGTGATCTATCATACTGGCCTGCGGTTACACTGTATGAGTGTGATGTATCATACTGGCGTGCAGTTACACTGTATGAGTGTGATCTATCATACTGGCGTGCGGTTACACTGTATGAGTGTGATCTATCATACTGGCCTGCGGTTACACTGTATGAGTGTGATCTATCATACTGGCGTGCAGTTACACTGTATGAGTGTGCTCTATCATACTGGCGTGCGGTTACACTGTATGAGTGTGATCTATCATACTGGCCTGCGGTTACACTGTATGAGTGTGATCTATCATACTGACGTGCGGTTATACTGTATGAGTGTGATCTATCATACTGGCCTGCGGTTACACTGTATGAGTGTGATCTGTCATACTGGCCTGCGGTTACACTGTATGAGTGTGATCTATCATACTGGCGTGCAGTTACACTGTATGAGTGTGATCTATCATACTGGCGTGCAGTTACACTGTATGAGTGTGATCTATCATACTGGCCTGCGGTTACACTGTATGAGTGTGATCATACATACTGGCGTGCAGTTACACTGTATGAGTGTGATCTATCATACTGGCCTGCGGTTACACTGTATGAGTTGTGATCTATCATACTGGCGGTGCAGTTACACTGTATGAGTGTGATCTATCATACTGGCGTGCAGTTACACTGTATGAGTGTGATCTATCATACTGGCCTGCGGTTACACTGTATGAGTGTGATCTATCATACTGGCGTGCAGTTACACTGTATGAGTGTGATCTATCATACTGGCCTGCGGTTACACTGTATGAGTGTGATCTATCATACTGGCCTGCGGTTACACTGTAAAGAGTGTGATCTATCATACTGGCGTGCGGTTACACTGTATGAGTGTGATCTATCATACTGGCGTGCAGTTACACTGTATGAGTGTGATCTATCATACTGGCGTGCAGTTACACTGTATGAGTGTGATCTATCATACTGGCGTGCAGTTACACTGTATGAGTGTGATCTATCATACTGGCGTGCGGTTACACTGATGAGTGTGATCTATCATACTGCGGTGCAGTTACAGTGTATGAGTGTGATCTATCATAACTGGCGTGCGGTTCACTGTTGAGTGTGATCTATCATACTGGCGTGCAGTTACACTGTATGAGTGTGATCTATCATACTGGCGTGCGGTTACACTGTATGAGTGTGATCTATCATAGCTGGCGTGCAGTTACAGTGTATGAGTGTGATCTATCATACTGGCGTGCGGTTACACTGTATGAGTGTGATCTATCATACTGGTTACGTAACAGCGAGGTAAAAAGCATTTTCCGTAACTCCTCAGTTGCGGAACAGTTGTCATTACCGTGACGTATGTGTCATTATGGTGATTATATAATATTATTTATATATATTATATATATATATATATATATATATATATATATATATATATATATATATATATATATATATATATATATATATTCGTGCCGAATATGTTAAAACTGGTCAATTAGCAAGAACTCATTTAAAAAATTAAGTCCTTTTCTAAAATTTTCTCTTATACGTTTAAAGATATATTTTTTTCATTAATGTTGATGTAAAAAATTATAATTCTGCACCAAAAGGAACTTAGAAAACTTACCTAACCTTATCATAACAAGCGCAATTTATTTTAGCCTAACCCAACTAAATATATTTTAGATTTGTTTACAATAATTTAATAATAAACAAACACAGTGAAATATATTTTTTTCGTTAGGTTCAGAATGATTTTGGCGAAATTATTGCATACACAAATTTTCACTTGTCCTATATGGCAAGATGACCGTTGCTATTTAAGCCAAGATCGCAAGTTCTGCCTATTCGGCACGACATATATATATATATATATATATATATATATATATCAATCTTTGTTTATTCATTTATTCCAGCTCAACAGAAAGCTACAGTGGAAAGTAATCTTAAATTTACTCAGGTATAATTGAAAGTTATGCAGGTAATGAACATAGCATGACCACGCTAAAAGGGAACGTGTACGTACGTACACGTACGAAGTATTGTAGACGAAATGCCGAGTATTGAGAGTTAATATATGTGACTGAACGATTGTCTTGATGTTAGGAGGGCTCACAGTGACACCGTGCCCAGAGATAGAGCTCGCCTCGTATTTTTCTCTAAATGAACTGTCACATACGGGTAAATGAGAGTAGGAATGGTGCACACACACACACACACACACACACAAGTATGGGACGCGATATAAAAGTGAGGAGACTTTTGTCTTCCTCCGCAGCTCTCTCTATTGTTAATGTTGTTATTGTTTCTTATGTTGATGTTATTGTTGACGCTGCTGTTATTGATGCTACTGTTATTGTTGAAGCTGCTTTTGTTGTTGACTCTACTGTTGT
>NC_069446.1:4302494-4477494 GCF_026875155.1 Cherax quadricarinatus
ATATGTATGTATAGTTGTGGGAGATGTAACTGTGGGAGTAACAAGTTGAAGAGATGTGGGAAATTGAAGGTACAGTAATGGAGGGTACAGGTGTGGAAGGCACAGGTGTGGAGAGTATATATATTATATATATATATATTATATATATATATATATAATATATATATATATATATATATATATATTATATATATATATATATATATATATATATATATATATAATTCTTTCTCAACTTCGTGGGTAAATGCGCTGAGAATTGCGTGTGTCGAGTCACGGTTCACTGCTCGTAACTACGTGGTCTGAGAGAACCAGCCCTTCCCTACCTACCTTGGTTATCATCATCATTATTATTATTATCGTTACCCTCACTATAATTATCGTCACCTTCACTGCAATTACGTGTCATTGTTGTTGTTGATACCATCATCATTACCACCATCGTTACTGTATTTGTTGTTGTTGTTACTGATGTCTATCTCTATCATTATTATCACCATTATCATTATTATCATTGCCATCATCATCATCATCATCATCATCGTATCTGTGAATGACATTCTCAAGGTCACTATCAGGTACATTCTGGAGCTGAGTCATTTATTGCCTGTTCCTGTCTCCTACACCACCATCACTATCACCACCATCACCACTATCACCATCACTATCACCACCACCAACACTATCACTATCACAACCTCCAACACCAGCACTACCACCACTACCAACACTGCCATCATTATCACCACCACCAACACTGCCATCACTATCACAACCACCAACACTACACTACCATCACTATCACCACCACCAACACCACCATCACTGCCACCACCACCAACACCACCACCACTGTCACTGTCATTATCACCACACTATTATCACCACCATCATCACCATTATCACCACCACCACCACCATCATCACTATTATCACCACCACCAACACCACCACCACTGTCACCACCCCCCAACACCACCACCACTGTCACTGTCATAATCACCATCACCACTATCACCACCACCACCATCATCACCATTATCACCACCACCACCATCATCACCACTGTCACCACCACCATCACTGCCACTTCACGAATTCGAGAAGTTCCAGAGAACTGGAACCCTCCCGATCCAGAGAACTGGAACCCTCCCGATCCAGGAGCTGAAACCCTCCCGATCCAGAGAACTGGAACCCTCCCGATCCAGAGAACTGGAACCCTCCCGATCCAGGAGCTGGAACCCTCCCGATCCAGAGAACTGGTACCCTCCCGATCCAGGAGCTGGAACCCTCCCGATCCAGGAGCTGGAACCCTCCCGATCCAGGAGCTGGAATCCTCCCGATCCAGGAGCTGGAACCCTCCCGATCCAGAGAACTGGAACCCTCCCGATCCAGGAGCTGGAACCCTCCCGATCCAGGAGCTGGAACCCTCCCGATCCAGAGAACTGGAACCCTCCCGATCCAGGAGCTGGAACCCTCCCGATCCAGAGAACTGGAACCCTCCCGATCCAGGAGCTGGAACCCTCCCGATCCAGGAGCTAGAACCCTCCCGATCCAGGAGCTGGAACCCTCCCGATCCAGGAGCTGGAACCTTCCCGATCCAGGAGCTGGAACCCTCCCGATCCAGGAGCTGGAACCCTCCCGATCCAGGAGCTGGAACCCTCCCGATCCAGGAGCTGGAACCTTCCCGATCCAGGAGCTGGAACCCTCCCGATCCAGGAGCTGGAACCCTCCCGATCCAGGAGCTGGGATGAATGTGATTCTTTGAAGAAAAACTAAACTTCAGATCATTGGAAGAACGAAGAATCGGGGTAGATATGACCACAACATAAGAGATACTTAGTGACGAACATAGTGAACAAGAACAAACTTATATGGGGAGAAACAGGCACCAGATTGCATAACTGAACACACAGAGAGACCACAGATGTTCAGAAATAGTTCTTCACTGTGAGTACAATGAACAAGTGAAACGATCTGTATTAAGTAGTGGTGGAAGGTAGATTCCTTGCACAGTTTCAAAAGCAGGAACGACAGTGACCTCGGAGGTTAGAAATTGAATAAATCGGTCGAAGTTTGTGAGGCGTAGCCCGGGTTGATGAGCCAGAACCATCGCTTGAATGTATAGGGGAGTACAGTTACACACACACAGCGCCATCTACTTAACGTATAAAGCAACACGTGTAAGAGTAGGGGGAGAAAAAGGATGTATCCAGCCTACCTACTAATTAGGAAGGGAGGAGTAGGAAGGGAGGAGTAGGGAGAAAGAGAGGGGAAGAATAAATAAGGACAGGGGAGTAGATAGGGGGAGGGCGTGAGGAAGAGCATGTGAGAATTCAAGGTTGAGAAGTAGAGAGGAAGTGAGGAGTGGGAGATGTAAGTGTATGTATAGTTGTGGGAGATGTAAGTGTGGGAGTACAAGTTTAAGAGATGTGGGAAATTGAAGGTACAGGTATGGAGGATGCAAGTGTGGAGGGTACAGTTGTGGAGGGCACAGGTGTGGAGAGTACAGATGTGGAGGGTTCAGGTGTGAAGGATACAGATGTGAAGGGTACAGGTGTGGAGGGCATAGGTGTGGAGGGTACAGGTGTGGAGGGCACAGGTATGAAGGGTACAGGTGTGGAGGGTATAGATGTGAAGGGTACAGGTGTGGAGGATACAGATGTGGAGGATACAGTTGTGGAAGGTACAAGTATGAAGGGTACAGGTGTGGAGGGTACAGATGTGGATGGTACAGGTGTGGAGGGTACAGGTAAGAAGGATATAGTTGTGGAGGGTAAAGGTGTGGAGGGTACATGTATGAAGGGTACAAGTTTGGAGGGTACAGATATGGAGAGTACATGTGTGAAAGGTACAGGTATGAAGGGTACAAGTGTGAAGGGTGCAGGTGTGGAGGGTATAAGTGTGGAGGGTACAGGTGTGGAGGGCACAGGTGTGGAGGGTACATGTATGAAGGTGCAAGGGTGGAGGGCACAGGTGGAGGGTACAGTGTGGAAGGTACAGGTATGGAGGGTACATGTATGAAGGGTGCAAGGGTGGAGGGCACAGGTGTGGAGGGTACAGGTGTGGAAGGTACAGGTATGGAGGGTACATGTATGAAGGGTGCAAGGGTGGAGGGCACAGGTGTGGAGGGTACAGGTGTGAAGGTACAGGTATGGAGGGTACATGTATGAAGGGTGCAAGGGTGGAGGGCACAGGTGTGGAAGCGAGTGAATGTTAAAGTTACACAGGTATGATACGGAGTGATGTGCAGCTGCAGGAACTGTATGCGTGAGAGACACAGGCTTGGCAGGTGTGAGGAGCACAGGTGTAGGATTGTACAGGTGTGTATGGGTGCAAGAGAACATCAACAAGGTTGCCAGGCGTCGCTACACACAGTCCTGCTCCACTTGGCCAGGTTTTTCCATATTCGTTACTGAAATCAGTCAAGCTTCTCTCTACCTGACTGAGATATCGTGTGGTGGTGCGTGATAACTTTTGTGGTTGTGTGTGTGTTCGTCTGAGACCGTGTTTACTCACCTGGGGGTTGTACTCTGCCTGGTTGTACACACGGTGGAGGGGGGGTTGTACTCACGTTGTCCTCGCCTAGTTTTACTTGGCTGGTTGTGCTTACCTAGTTGTCCTCAGGTTAGGTTAGGTGAAGTTTGTCAGGAAACAGGACAGCAGTTATCATCAACAAACTGGAGAACATCGACTGTAACTGCAGATAGGTGCGCTCTCTCTCTCTCTCTCTCTCTCTCTCTCTCTCTCTCTCTCTCTCTCATACGCACGTCATTACAACAGGGCTCCGTACGTCATATTTATCACATTTTCGCTTGTAGATGGGCCTCATCTTAATTGTAAATTTGTGCTCACTTACGTGTTCTCTCAAGTGTTCGCTCAAGTGTTCACGTAAGTGTTTCCTCAAGTGCTGGTTGAAGTGTTCATTTAGACGTCATGTAAGGCTCATCCTGTGCATGAGCTCTTCTTGGAACAACGTTTTTCTCTGTATAGAGCTTTATAAAGCCTTACTGCATAAAGCTCTACATAAGTGAAACGGTTCTCCGATAAATGCTGTTGAACGCGTGTTTTGTCCTCAGTATTGGTGAGAGTGCGACACTGGGATCCAGTAATGCAGGTAAGTGGAGCCTTGATTGTTCCTCAGGTGTTCCGTTTCTCCGGCTGGGTTTCTCTCTGTGTCACGGAGGTGGAGGTCGAGAGGCGGCTCAGAGGCAACAACTTTCACAAGCACGGCGTTGGTCGGCCCTCACGCTCACGGCCAACCGGACACCTCCATCATAACTTGTTACCTCCAACATAACTGGACACCACCAGCATAACCTGATACCTCCAACTTAAGTAGACACCTCCAAAAGTATAAGTCAACACCTCCAACATAAGCGAACACCTCCAGCATAACCAGATAATATAATTTCCAAATCTCGTAAGAACAAACTAATGACAACAATTTGCATCAGACAGTCACCTGGACCCCAAAAAAATCCGTGGAGAGTAAAAAGCCCGGGCATAATCGTCGTCACGGGTAAATATTCAAGGTCTTCCGTGTATATATATAAAAATTCTATATTGTTTTTCGCTTTACACCAAAATTAGACTTCAACCAGAAAATTCATGAATGGTGGAATGAACGACTTCAGTCCAGTTAACATAATCATGCGATGTTTGGGGGACGGAAAGAATATATGGAAAATTAAATGCCATTTACGTAAGAGAAAAAAAGTAGAAAAGAAAAGCCGAAGATAAAATAGATCTGGAAATAATGAGTACCAGTAATGTGTCTCCCGAGTAACAACAACATTGACTCTGAGGGAAGTTGACAAGGACAGGTTTGAAGCTCTCTTACTGTGGGCTGTGGTTCATACGTCGGTTTGCGTGCGGCCAGTAGTAACAGCATGGTTGATCAGACCCTGATCCACCACGAGGCCTGGTCTCAGACCTGGCCGAGGGGGGGCGTTGACCCCCAAAACCCTCTCTAAGTATTTCCAGGTATACACCACACCGGCGACTCTTACTTGAGAACGTAACGTCTGTGTGACGCTGTTCTCGTGGCTGTGTGACGCTGTTCTCGTGGCTTTGTGACGCTGTTCTCGTGGATAATACAAAATGAAAGTAACGAATGACATTTAAACGAGTTCCTGGACTGGGAGTAACTAGTTCCTGGACTGGGCGTAACTAGTTCCTGGACTGGGAGTAACTAGTTCCTGGACTGGGAGTAACTAGTTCCTGGATTGGGAGTAACTAGTTCCTGGACTGGGAGTAACTAGTTCCTGGATTGGGAGTAACTAGTTCCTGGACTGGGAGTAACTAGTTCCTGAACTGGGAGTAACTAGTTCCTGGATTGGGAGTAACTATTTCCTGGACTGGGAGTAACTAGTTCCTGCGCTGGGAGTAACTAGTTCCTGGACTGGGAGTAACGAGTTCCTGGGCTGGGAGTAGCGAGTTCCTGGGCTGGGAGTAACTAGTTCCTGGGCTGGGAGTAACTAGTTCCTGGGCTGGGAGTAACTAGTTCCTGGGCTGGGAGTAACGAGTTCCTGGGCTGGGAGTAACTAGTTCCTGGGCTGGGGAGTAACTATTCCTGGACTGGGAGTAAACTAGTTCCTGGGCTGGGAGTAACGAGTTCCTGGGCTGGAGTAACTAGTTCCTGGGTGGGAGTAACTAGTTCCTGGGACTGGGAGTAACTAGTTCCGGGCTGGGAGATACCTAGTTCCTGGGCTGGAGTAACAAGTTCCTGGGCTGGGAGTAACTAGTTCCTGGACTGGGAGTAAACTAGTTCCTGGGCTGGTAGTAACTAGTTCCTGGCTGGGAGTAATAGTTCCTGGGCTGGAGTCAGTAACTAGTTCCTGGGCTGGGAGTAACTAGTTCCTGGGCTGGGAGTAACTAGTTCCTGGGCTGGGAGTAACTAGTTCCTGGCTGGGAGTAACTAGTTCCTGGGCTGGGAGTAACAAGTTCCTGGGCTGGGAGTAACTAGTTCCTGGCTGGGAGTAACAAGTTCCTGGGCTGGGAGTAACTAGTTCCTGGCTGGGAGTAACTAGTTCCTGGGCTGGGAGTAACTAGTTCCTGGGCTGGGAGTAACTAGTTCCTGGGCTGGGAGTAACTAGTTCCTGGGCTGGGAGTAACTAGTTCCTGGGCTGGGAGTAACTAGTTCCTGCGCTGGGAGTAACGAGTTTCTGGGCTGGAAGTAACAAGTTCCTGGGCTGGGAGTAACAAGTTCCTGGGCTGGGAGTAACTAGTTCCTGGCTGGGAGTAACTAGTTCCTGGGCTGGGAGTAACTAGTTCCTGGGCTGGGAGTAACTAGTTCCTGGGCTGGGAGTAACAAGTTCCTGGGCTGGGAGTAACAAGTTCCTGGGCTGGGAGTAACAAGTTCCTGGGCTGGGAGTAACTAGTTCCTGGCTGGGAGTAACTAGTTCCTGGGCTGGGAGTAACTATGTTCCTGGGCTGGGAGTAACTAGTTCCTGCGCTGGGAGTAACGAGTTTCTGGGCTGGGAGTAACAAGTTCCTGGGCTGGGAGTAACAAGTTCCTGGGCTGGGAGTAACTAGTTCCTGGCTGGGAGTAACTAGTTCCTGGCTGGGAGTAACTAGTTCCTGGGCTGGGAGTAACTAGTTCCTGGGCTGGGAGTAACTAGTTCCTGGGCTGGGAGTAACTAGTTCCTGGGCTGGGAGTAACTAGTTCCTGGGCTGGGAGTAACTAGTTCCTGGGCTGGGAGTAACTAGTTCCTGGGCTGGGAGTAACTAGTTCCTGCGCTGGGAGTAACGAGTTTCTGGGCTGGGAGTAACAAGTTCCTGGGCTGGGAGTAACAAGTTCCTGGGCTGGGAGTAACTAGTTCCTGGGCTGGGAGTAACTAGTTCCTGGCTGGGAGTAACTAGTTCCTGCCTGGGAGTAACTAGTTCCTGGGCTGGGAGTAACTAGTTTTTTTGGGCTGGAGTAAACTAGTTCCTGGACTGGGAGTAACTAGTTCCTGGGCTGGGAAGTAACTAGTTCCTGGGCTGGGAGTAACTAGTTCTGGGGGGCGGGAGTAACGAGTTCCTGGGCTGGGGAGTAACTAGTTCCTGGGCTGGGAGTAACTAGTTCCTGGGCTGGGAGTAACTAGTTCCTGGGCTGGGAGTAACTAGTTCCTGGGCTGGGAGTAACTAGTTCCTGGGCTGGGAGTAACTAGTTCCTGGGCTGGGAGTAACGAGTTCCTGGGCTGGGAGTAACTAGTTCCTGGGCTGGGAGTAACTAGTTCCTGGGCTGGGAGTAACGAGTTCCTGGGCTGGGAGTAACTAGTTCCTGGGCTGGGAGAGTAACGAGTTCCTGGGCTGGGAGTAACTAGTTCCTGGGCTGGGAGTTAACTAGTTCCTGGGCTGGGAGTAACGAGTTCCTGGCTGGGAGTAACTAGTTCCTGGCTGGGAGTAACTAGTTCCTGGGCTGGGAGTAACGAGTTCTGGCCTGGGAGTAAATAGTTCCTGGGCTGGAGGTAAACGAGTTCCTGGGCTGGGAGTAACTAGTTCCTGGGCTGGGAGTAACGAGTTCCTGGGCTGGGAGTAACAAGTTCCTGGGCTGGGAGTAACTAGTTCCTGGGCTGGGAGTAACTAGTTCCTGGGCTGGGAGTAACTAGTTCCTGGGCTGGGAGTAACGAGTTCCTGGGCTGGGAGTAACTAGTTCCTGGGCTGGGAGTAACGAGTTCCTGGGCTGGGAGTAACGAGTTCCTGGGCTGGGAGTAACTAGTTCCTGGGCTGGGAGTAACGAGTTCCTGGGCTGGGAGTAACTAGTTCCTGGGCTGGGAGTAACGAGTTCCTGGGCTGGGAGTAACAAGTTCCTGGGCTGGGAGTAACTAGTTCCTGGGCTGGGAGTAACTAGTTCCTGGGCTGGGAGTAACTAGTTCCTGGACTGGGAGTAACTAGTTCCTGGGCTGGGAGTAACTAGTTCCTGGGCTGGGAGTAACTAGTTCCTGGGCTGGGAGTAACTAGTTCCTGGACTGGGAGTAACTAGTTCCTGGGCTGGAAGTAACTAGTTCCTGGACTGGGAGTAACTAGTTCCTGGGCTGGGAGTAACAAGTTCCTGGGCTGGGAGTAACTAGTTCCTGGGCTGGGAGTAACTAGTTCCTGGGCTGGGAGTAACTGTTCCTGGACTGGGATAGTAACTAGTTCCTGGGCTGGAGAGTAACAAGTTCCTGGGCTGGGAGTAACTAGTTCCTGGGCTGGGAGTAACTAGTTCCTGGACTGGGATAGTAATTAGTTCCTGGCTGGGAGTAACTAGTTCCTGGGCATGGGAGTAACTAGTTCCTGGGCTGGGGAGTAACTAGTTCCTGGGCTGGAGAGTAACTAGTTCCTGGGCTGGGAGTAAACTAGTTCCTGGGCTGGGAGTAACTAGTTCCTGGACTGGGAGTAACTAGTTCCTGGGCTGGGAGTAACAAGTTCTGGGCTGGGAGTAACTAGTTCCTGGGCTGGGAGTAACTAGTTCCTGGACTGGGAGTAACTAGTTCCTCGGACTGGGAGTACTGTCCTGGCTGGAGTAACTAGTTCCTGGGCTGGGAGTAACTAGTTCCTGGGCTGGAGTAACTAGTTCCTGGGCTGGGAGTAACTAGTTCCTGGGCTGGGAGTAACTAGTTCCTGGGCTGGGAGTAAACTAGTTCCTGGCTGGGAGTAACTAGTTCCTGGGCTGGGAGTAACTAGTTCCTGGGCTGGGAGTAACTAGTTCCTGGGCTGGGAGTAGTAACTAGTTCCGGCTGGAGTAACTAGTTCTGCTGGGAGTAACTAGTTCCTGGGCTGGGAGTAACAGTTCCTGGCTGGGAAGTAACTAGTTCCTGGGCTGGGAGTAACTAGTTCCTGGGCTGGGAGTAACTAGTTCCTGGGCTGGGGAGTAAACTAGTTCTGGGCTGGAGTAACTAGTTCCTGGCTGGGAGTAACTAGTTCCTGGGCTGGGAGTGTAACTAGTTCCTGGGCTGGGAGTAACTAGTTCCTGGGCTGGGAGTAACTAGTTCCTGGGCTGGGAGTAACTAGTTCTGGGTGGGAGTAACTAGTTCCTGTGGCTGGGAGTAACTAGTTCCTGGGCTGGGAGTAACTAGTTCCTGGGCTGGAGTAACGAGTCCTGGTGGATAATAGTTCCTGGGCTGGGAGTAACTAGTTCCTGGGCTGGGAGTAACTAGTTCCTGGGCTGGGAGTAACTAGTTCCTGGGCTGGGAGTAACTAGTTCCTGGGCTGGGAGTAACTAGTTCCTGGGCTGGGAGTAACTAGTTCCTGGGCTGGGAGTAACTAGTTCCTGGGTGGAGTAACTAGTTCCTGGGCTGGGAGTAACTAGTTCCTGGGCTGGGAGTAACTAGTTCCTGGGTGGGAGTAACTAGTTCCTGGGCTGGGAGGTAACTAGTTCCTGGGCTGGTCTATCCTGCTGGGAGTAACTAGTTCCTGGGCTGGGAGAGTAACTAGTTCCTGGGCTGGGAGTAACTAGTTCCTGGGCTGGGAGTAACTAGTTCCTGGGCTGGGAGTAACTAGTTCCTGGGCTGGGAGTAACTAGTTCCTGGGCTGGGAGTAACTAGTTCCTGGGCTGGGAGTAACTAGTTCCTGGGCTGGAAGTAACTAGTTCCTGGGCTGGGAGTAACTAGTTCCTGGGCTGGGAGTAACTAGTTCCTGGGCTGGGAGTAACTAGTTCCTGGGCTGGGAGTAATAGTTCCTGGGCTGGGAGTAACTAGTTCCTGGGCTGGGGAGTAAACTAGTTCCTGGGCTGGGAGTGAACTAGTTCCTGGGCTGGGAGTAACTAGTTCCTGGGCTGGGAGTAACTAGTTCCTGGGCTGGGAGTAACTAGTTCCTGGGCTGGGAGTAGTAACTAGTTCCTGGGCTGGAGTAACTAGTTCCTGGGCTGGGAGTAACTAGTTCCTGGGCTGGGAGTAACTAGTTCCTGGGCTGGGAGTAACTAGTTCCTGGGCTGGGAGTAACTAGTTCCTGGGCTGGGAGTAAACTAGTTCCTGGGCTGGGAGTAACTAGTTCCTGGGCTGGGAGTAACTAGTTCCTGGGCTGGGAGTAACAGTTCCTGGGCTGGGAGTAACTAGTTCCTGGCGTGGGAGTAACTAGTTCCTGGGCTGGGAGTAACTAGTTCTGGGCTGGGAGTAACTAGTTCCTGGGCTGGGAGTAACTAGTTCCTGGGCTGGGAAGTAACTATTTCCTGGGCTGGGAGTAACTAGTTCCTGGGCTGGGAGTAACTAGTTCCTGGGCTGGGAGACTATTCCTGGTGGAGTAACTAGTTCCTGGGCTGGGAGTAACTAGTTCCTGGGCTGGGAGTAACTAGTTCCTGGGCTGGGAGTAACTAGTTCCTGGGCTGGGAGTAGTAACTATTTCCGCTGGGTACAGTTCCTGGGCTGGGAGTAACTAAGTTCCTGGCTGGGAGTAACTAGTTCCTGGGCTGGGAGTAACTAGTTCCTGGGCTGGGGTAACTAGTTCCTGGGCTGAGGGAGTAACTAGTTCCTGGGTGGAGTAACTGTCCGGAGCTGGGGAACTAGTTCCTGGGCTGGGAGTAACTAGTTCCTGGGCTGGGAGTAACTAGTTCCTGGGCTGGGAGTAACTAGTTCCTGGGCTGGGAGTAACTAGTTCCTGGGCTGGGAGTAACTAGTTCCTGGGCTGGGAGTAACTAGTCCTGGCTGGAGTAACTAGTTCCTGGGCTGGGAGTAACTAGTTCCTGGGCTGGGAGTAACTAGTTCCTGGGCTGGGAGTAACTAGTTCCTGGACTGGGGTAAGTAACTAGTTCCTGGGCTGGGAGTAACTAGTTCCTGGGCTGGAGTAACTAGTTCCTGGGCTGGGAGTAACTAGTTCCTGGCTGGGAGTAACTAGTTCCTGGGCTGGGAGTAACTAGTTCCTGGGCTGGGAGTAACTAGTTCCTGGGCTGGAGTAACTAGTTCCTGGCTGGGAAGTAACTAGTTCCTGGGCTGGGAGTAACTAGTTCCTGGGCTGGGAGTAACTAGTTCCTGGGCTGGGAGTAACTAGTTCCGGCTGGAAACGTTCTGGTGGGAGTAACTAGTTCCTGGGCTGGGATAACTAGTTCCTGGGCTGGGAGTACTAGTTCCTGGGCTGGGAGTAAATAGTTCCTGGGCTGGGGATAACTAGTTCCTGGGCTGGGAGTAACTAGTTCCTGGGCTGGGAGTAAACTAGTTCTGGGCTGGGAGTAACTAGTTCCTGGGCTGGGAGTAACTAGTTCCTGGGCTGGGAGTAACTAGTTCCTGGGCTGGGAGTAACTAGTTCCTGGGCTGGGAGTAACTAGTTCCTGGGCTGGGAGTAACTAGTTCCTGGGCTGGGAGTAACGAGTTCCTGGCTGGGAGTAACTAGTTCCTGGGCTGGGAGTAACTAGTTCCTGGGCTGGGAGTAACTAGTTCCTGGGCTGGGAGTAACTAGTTCCTGGGCTGGGAGTAACTAGTTCCTGGGCTGGGAGTAACTAGTTCCTGGGCTGGGAGTAATAGTTCCTGGCTGGGAGTAACTAGTTCCTGGCTGGGAGTAACTAGTTCCTGGGCTGGGAGTAACTAGTTCTGGGCTGGGAGTAACTAGTTCCTGGGCTGGGGTAGTAACTAGTTCCTGGGCTGGGAGTAACTAGTTCCTGGGCTGGGAGTAACTAGTTCCTGGGCTGGGAGTAACTAGTTCCTGGGCTGGGAGTAACTAGTTCCTGGGCTGGGAGTAACTAGTTCCTGGGCTGGGAGTAACTAGTCCTGGGCTGGGAGTAACTAGTTCCTGGGCTGGAGTAACTAGTTCCTGGCTGGGGTAACTAGTCTCCTGGGCTGGGAGTAACTAGTTCCTGGGCTGGGAGTAACTAGTTCCTGGGCTGGGAGTAACTAGTTCCTGGGCTGGGAGTAACTAGTTCCTGGGCTGGGAGTAACTAGTTCTGGGCTGGAGTAACTAGTTCCTGGGCTGGGATGTAACTAGTTCCTGGGCTGGGAGTAACTAGTTCCTGGGCTGGGAGTAACTAGTTCTGGGCTGGGAGTAACTAGTTCCTGGGCTGGGAGTAACTAGTTCCTGGCTGGGAGTAACTAGTTCCTGGGGGAGTAACTAGTTCCTGGGCTGGGAAGTAACTAAGTCCTGGGCTGGGAGTAATAGTTCCTGGGCTGGGAGTAACTAGTTCCTGGGCTGGGAGTAACTAGTTCCTGGGCTGGAGTAACTATTCTGGGCTGGAGTAACTAGTTCCTGGGCTGGGAGTAACTAGTTCTGGGCTGGGAGTAAACTAGTTCCTGGCTGGGAGTAACTAGTTCCTGGGCTGGGAGTAACTAGTTCCTGGGCTGGGAGTAACTAGTTCCTGGGCTGGAGTTAAACTAGTTCCTGGGCTGGGAGTAACTAGTTCCTGGGCTGGGAGTAACTAGTTCCTGGGGCTGGGAGTAACTAGTTCCTGGCTGGGAGTAACTAGTTCCTGGGCTGGGAGTAAACTAGTTCCTGGGCGGGGAGTAACTAGTTCCTGGGCTGGGAGTAACTAGTTCCTGGGCTGGGAGTAACTAGTTCCTGGGCTGGGAGTAACTAGTTCCTGGGCTGGGAGTAACTAGTTCCTGGGCTGGGAGTAACTAGTTCCTGGGCTGGGAGTAACTAGTTCCTGGGCTGGGAGTAACTAGTTCCTGGGCTGGGAGTAACTAGTTCCTGGGCTGGGAGTAACTAGTTCCTGGGCTGGGGTAACTAGTTCCCGGGCGGGAGTAACTAGTTCCTGGGCTGGGAGTAGTAACTAGTTCCTGGGCTGGGAGTAACTAGTTCCTGGGCTGGGAGTAACTAGTTCCTGGGCTGGGAGTAACTAGTTCCTGGGCTGAGAGTAACTAGTTCCTGGGCTGGGAGTAACTAGTTCCTGGGCTGGGAGTAACTAGTTCCTGGGCTGGGAGTAACTAGTTCCTGGGCTGGGAGTAACAGTTCCTGGGCTGGGGAGTAACTAGTTCCCTGGCTGGGAGTAACTAGTTCCTGGGCTGGGAGTAACTAGTTCCTGGGCTGGGAGTAACTAGTTCCTGGGCTGGGAGTAACTAGTTCCTGGGCTGGAGTAACTAGTTCCTGGGCTGGGAGTAACTAGTTCCTGGGCTGGAGTAACTAGTTCCTGGGCTGGGAGTAAAGTTTGGGCTGGGAGTAACTAGTTCCTGGGCTGGGAGTAACTAGTTCCTGGGCTGGGAGTAACTAGTTCCTGGGCTGGAGTAACTAGTTTCCTGGGCTGGGAGTAATAGTTCCTGGGCTGGGAGTAACTAGTTCCTGGGACTGGGAGTAACTAGTTCTGGGCTGGGAGTAACTAGTTCCTGGGCTGGGAGTAACTAGTTCCTGGGCTGGGAGTAACTAGTTCCTGGGCTGGGAGGTAACTAGTTCCTGGGGCTGGAGTAACTAGTTCCTGGGCTGGGAGTAACTAGTTCCTGGGCTGGGAGTAACTAGTTCCTGGGCTGGGAAGTAACTAGTTCCTGGGCTGGGAGTAACTAGTTCCTGGACTGGGAAGTAACTAGTTCCTGGGCTGGGAGTAACTAGTTCCTGGGCTGGGAGTAACTAGTTCCTGGGCTGGGAGTAACTAGTTCCTGGGCTGGGAAGTAACTAGTTCCTGGGCTGGGAGTAACTAGTTCTGGGCTGGGAGTAACTAGTTCCTGGGCTGGGAGTAACTAGTTCCTGGGCTAGGGAGTAACTAGTTCCTGGGCTGGGAGTAACTAGTTCCTGGGCTGGGAGTAACTAGTTCCTGGGCTGGGAGTAACTAGTTCCTGGGCTGGGGTATAACTAGTTCCTGGGCTGGGAGTAACTAGTTCCTGGGCTGAGGAGTAACTAGTTCCTGGGCTGGGAGTAACTAGTTCCTGGGCTGGGAGTAACTAGTTCCTGGGCTGGGAGTAACTAGTTCCTGGGCTGGGAGTAACTAGTTCTGTGGCTGGGAGTAACTAGTTCCTGGGCTGGGAGTAACTAGTTCCTGGCTGGGAGTAACTAGTTCCTGGGCTGGGAGTAACTAGTTCCTGGGCTGGGAGTAACTAGTTTCCTGGGACTGGGAGTAACTAGTTCCTGGGCTGGGAGAGTAACTAGTTCCTGGGCTGGGAGTAACTAGTTCCTGGGCTGGGGAGTAACTAGTTCCTGGGCTGGGAGTAACTAGTTCCTGGGCTGGGAGTAACTAGTTCCTGGGCTGGGAGTAACTAGTTCCTGGGCTGGGAGTAACTAGTTCCTGGGCTGGGAGTAACTAGTTCCTGGGCTGGGAGTAACTAGTTCCTGGGCTGGGTAGTAACTAGTTCCTGGGCTGGGAGTAACTAGTTCCTGGGCGTGGAGAGTAACTAGTTCCTGGGCTGGGAGTAACTAGTTCCTGGGCTGGGAGTAACTAGTTCCTGGCTGGGAGTAACTAGTTCCTGGGCTGGGAGTAACTAGTTCCTGGGCTGGGAGTAACTAGTTCCTGGCTGGGAGTAACTAGTTCCTGGGCTGGGAGTAACTAGTTCCTGGGCTGGGAAGTAACTAGTTCCTGGGCTGGGATGTACTAGTTCCTGGGCTGGGAGTAACTAGTTCCTGGCTGGGAGTAACTAGTTCCTGGGCTGGGGAGTAACTAGTTCCTGGGCTGGGAGTAACTAGTTCCTGGGCTGGGAGTAACTAGTTCCTGGGCTGGAGTAACTAGTTCCTGGACTGGGAGTAACTAGTTCCTGGGCTGGGAAGTAACTAGTTCCTGACTGGGAGTAACTAGTTCCTGGGCTGGGAGTAACTAGTTCCTGGGCTGGGAGTAACAAGTTCCTGGGCTGGGAGTAACTAGTTCCTGGGCTGGGAGTAACTAGTTCCTGGGCTGGGAAAGTAAACTAGTTCCTGGGCTGGGAGTAAACTAGTTCCTGGGCTGGGAGTAACTAGTTCTGGGCTGGGAGTAACTAGTTCCTGGGCTGGGAGTAACTAGTTCCTGGGCTGGGAGTAACTAGTTCCTGGCTGGGAGTAACTAGTTCCTGGCTGGAGTTAACTAGTTCCTGGGCTGGGAGTAACTAGTTCCTGGGCTGGGAGTAGTACAGTTCCTGGGCTGGGAGTAACTAGTTCCTGGGCTGGGAAGTAACTAGTTCCTGGGCTGGGAGTAACTAGTTCCTGTGGAGAATGTTCCTGGCTGGGAGATAACTAGTTCCTGGCTGGGAGTAACTAGTTCCTGGGCTGGGATGTAACTAGTTCCGGCTGGATAACTGTTCTGGGCTGGGAGTAACTAGTTCCTGGGCTGGGAGTAACTAGTTCCTGGCTGGGAGTAACTAGTTCCTGGGCTGGGTAGTAACTAGTTTCCTGGGCTGGGAGTAACTAGTTCCTGGGCTGGGAGTAACTAGTTCCTGGGCTGGGAGTAACTAGTTCCTGGGCTGGGAGTAACTAGTTCCTGGGCTGGGAGTAACTAGTTCCTGGGCTGGGAGTAACTAGTTCCTGGGCTGGGAGTAACTAGTTCCTGGGCTGGGAGTAACTAGTTCCTGGGCTGGGAGTAACTAGTTCCTGGACTGGGAGTAACTAGTTCCTGGACTGGGAGTAACTAGTTCCTGGCTGGGAGTAACTAGTTCTGGCTGGGAGTAACTAGTTCCTGGGCTGGAGTAAACTAGTTCCTGGGCTGGGAGTAACTAGTTCCTGGGCTGGAGTAACTATTCCTGGGCTGGGAGTAATATGTTCCTGGGCTGGGGTAACTAGTTCCTGGGCTGGGAGTAACTAGTTCCTGGGCTGGGGAGTAACTAGTTCTGGCTGGGAGTAACTAGTTCCTGGGCTGGGAGTAACTAGTTCCTGGGCTGGGAGTAACTAGTTCCTGGGCTGGGAGTAACTAGTTCCTGGGCTGGGAGTAACTAGTTCCTGGGCTGGGAGTAACTAGTTCCTGGGTGGGAGTAACTAGTTCCTGGGACTGGGAGGAGTAACTAGTTCCTGGGCTGGGAGTAACGAGTTCCTGGGCTGGGAGTAACTAGTTCCTGGGCTGGGAGTAACTAGTTCCTGGCTGGGAGTAACTAGTTCCTGGGCTGGGAGTAACTAGTTCCTGGGCTGGGAGTAACTAGTTCCTGGGCTGGAGAGTAACTAGTTCCTGGGCTGGGGAGTAACTAGTTCCTGGGCTGGGAGTAACTAGTTCCTGGGCTGGGGAGTAACTAGTTCCTGGGCTGGGAGTAACTAGTTCCTGGGCTGGGAGTAACTAGTTCCTGGCTGGGAGTAACTAGTTCCTGGGCTGGGAGTAACTAGTTCCTGGGCTGGGGAGAACTAGTTCCTGGGCTGGGAGTAAGTAACTAGTTCCTGGCTGGAGTAACTAGTTCCTGGGCTGGGAGTAACTAGTTCCTGGGCTGGGAGTAACTAGTTCCTGGGCTGGGAGTAACTAGTTCCTGGGCTGGGAGTAACTAGTTCCTGGGCTGGGAGTAACTAGTTCCTGGCTGGGAGTAACTAGTTCCTGGCTGGGAGTAACTAGTTCCTGGGCTGGGAGTAACTAGTTCCTGGGCTGGGAGTAACTAGTTTCCTGGGCTGGGAGTAAACTAGTTCCTGGGCTGGGAGTAACTAGTTCCTGGGCTGGGAGTAACTAGTTCCTGGGCTGGGAGTAACTAGTTCCTGGACTGGGAGTAACTAGTTCCTGGGCTGGGAGTAACTAGTTCCTGGGCTGGGAGTAACTAGTTCCTGGGCTGGGAGTAACTAGTTCCTGGGCTGGGAGTAACTAGATTCCTGGGCTGGGAGTAACTAGTTCCTGGGCTGGGAGTAACTAGTTCCTGGGCTGGGAGTAACTAGTTCCTGGGCTGGGAGTAACTAGTTCCTGGGCTGGGAGTAAACTAGTTCCTGGGCTGGAGTAACTAGTTCCTGGGCTGGGAGTAACTAGTTCCTGGGCTGGGAGTAACTAGTTCCTGGGCTGGGAGTAACTAGTTCTGGACTGGGAGTAACTAGTTCCTGGCTGGGAGTAACTAGTTCCTGGGCTGGGAGTACTAGTTCCTGGGCTGGGAGTAACTAGTTCCTGGGCTGGGAGTAACTAGTTCCGGGCTGGGAGTATACTAGTTCCTGGGCTGGGAGTAACTAGTTCCTGGGCTGGGAGTAACTAGTTCCTGGGCTGGGAGTAACTAGTTCCTGGGCTGGAGTAATAGTTCCTGGGCTGGAGTAACTAGTTCCTGGGCTGGGAGTAACTAGTTCCTGGGCTGGGAGTAACTAGTTCCTGGGCTGGAGTAACTAGTTCCTGGGCTGGGGAGTAACTAGTTCCTGGGCTGGGAGTAACTAGTTCCTGGGCTGGGAGTAACTAGTTCCTGGACTGGGAGTAACTAGTTCCTGGGCTGGGAGTAACTAGTTCCTGGGCTGGGAGTAACTAGTTCCTGGGCTGGGAGTAACTAGTTCCTGGGCTGGGAGTAACTAGTTCCTGGGCTGGGAGTAACTAGTTCTGGGCTGGGAGTAACTTAGTTCCTGGACTGGGAGTAACTAGTTCCTGGGCTGGGGAGTAAACTAGTTCCTGGGCTGGGAGTAACTAGTTCCTGGGCTGGGAGTAAACTAGTTCCTGGGCTGGGAGTAACTAGTTCCTGGGCTGGGAGTAACTAGTTCCTGGGCTGGGAGTAACTAGTTCCTGGACTGGGAGTAACTAGTTCCTGGGCTGGGAGTAACTAGTTCCTGGGCTGGGAGTAACTAGTTCCTGGGCTGGGAGTAACTAGTTCCTGGGCTGGAGTAACTAGTCTGGGTGGGAGTAACTAGTTCCTGGGCTGGGAGTAACTAGTTCCTGGCTGGGAGTAACTAGTTCCTGGGCTGGGAGTAACTAGTTCCTGGGCTGGGAGTAACTAGTTCCTGGGCTGGGAGTAACTAGTTCCTGGACTGGGAGTAATATTCCTGGCTGGAGTAACTAGTTCCTGGGCTGGGAGTAACTAGTTCCTGGACTGGGAGTAACTAGTTCCTGGGCTGGGAGTTAACTAGTTCCTGGGCTGGGTAGTAACAGTTCCTGGGCTGGGAGTAACTAGTTCCTGGCTGGGAGTAACTAGTTCCTGGCTGGGAGTAACTAGTTCTGGGCTGGGAGTAACTAGTTCCTGGGCCTGGGAGTAACTAGTTACCTGGCTGGGAGTAACTAGTTCCTGGGCTGGAGCAGTTCGAGTAACTAGTTCCTGGCTGGGGACAGTGGTGGGTAACTAGTTCCTGGCTGGGAGTAACTAGTTCCTGGGCTGGGAGTAAACTAGTTCCTGGGCTGGGGAGTAACTAGTTCCTGGGCTGGAGTAACTAGTTCCTGGGCTGGGAGTAACTAGTTCCTGGGCTGGGGAAGGGGAGTAACTAGTTCTGGGCTGGGAGTAACTAGTTCCTGGGCTGGGAGTAAACTAGTTACCTGGCTGGGAGTAACTAGTTCCTGGGTGGGAGTAACTAGTTCCTGGGCTGGGTAGTAACAGTTCCTGGGCTGGGAGTAACTAGTTCCTGGGCTGGGAGTAACTAGTTCCTGGGCTGGGAGTAACTAGTTCCTGGCTGGGGAGGGGGGGTAACTATGTTCCTGGGCTGGGAGTAACTAGTTCCTGGGCTGGGAGTAACTAGTTCTGGGCTGGGAGTAACAGTTCCTGGGCTGGGAGTAAAACTAGTTCCTGGATGGAGTACGTAGTACTAGTATAGTTCTGGGCTGGAGTAACTAGTTCCTGGGCTGGGAGTAACTAGTGTTCTGAGGCTGGAGTAACTAGTTTCTGGGGAACCTGGGTGGAGTAACTAGTTTCCTGGGCTGGGGAGTAACTAGTTCCTGGGCTGGGAAGTAACTAGTTCCTGGGCTGGGAAGTAACTAGTTCCTGGGCTGGGAGTAACTAGTTCCTGGGCTGGGTAGTAACTAGTTCCTGGGGCTGGGATAATAGTGGATGAGTAACTAGTTCCTGGGCTGGGAGTAACTAGTTCCTGGGCTGGAGTACTAGTTCCTGGGCTGGGAGTAACTAGTTCCTGGCTGGGAGTAACTAGTTCCTGGGCTGGGAGATAGTAGAACTAGTTCCTGGCTGGGAGTAACTAGTTTCCTGGGCTGGGAGTAACAAGTTCCTGGGCTGGGAGTAACTAGTTCCTGGGCTGGGAGTAAACTAGTTCCTGGGCTGGGAGTAAATAGTTCTGGGCTGGGAGTAACTAGTTTCCTGGGCTGGGAGTAACTAGTTCTGGCTGGGATAACTGTTCTGGCTGGGGTAGTAACTAGTTCCTGGGCTGGGAGTAACTAGTTCCTGGGCTGGGAGTAACTAGTTCCTGGGCTGGGAGTAACTAGTTCCTGGGCTGGGAGAGTAACTAGATTCCTGGGCTGGGAGTAACTAGTTCTGGGCTGGGTAACAGTCCTGGGCTGGAGTAACTAGTTCCTGGGCTGGGAGTAACTAGTTCTGGGCTGGGAGTAACTAGTTCCTGGGCTGGGAGTAACTAGTTCCTGGGCTGGGAGTAACTAGTTCCTGGGCTGGGAGTAACTAGTTCCTGGGCTGGGAGTAACTAGTTCCTGGGCTGGGAGTAATAGTTCCTGGGCTGGGAGTAACTAGTTCCTGGGCTGGGAGTAACTAGTTCCTGGGCTGGGAGTAACTAGTTCCTGGGCTGGGAGTAACTAGTTCCTGGGCTGGGAGTAACTAGTTCTGGGCTGGGAGTAACTAGTTCCTGGGCTGGAGTAAACTAGTTCCTGGGCTGGGAGTAACTAGTTCCTGGGCTGGGAGTAACTAGTTCCTGGGCTGGGAGTAACTAGTTCCTGGGCTGGGGAGTAACTAGTTCCTGCTGGACTGGGACTAGTAACTAGTTCCTGGGCTGGGGAGTAACTAGTTCCTGGGCTGGGAGTAACTAGTTCCTGGCTGGGAGTAACTAGTTCTGGGCTGGAGTAACTAGTTCCTGGGCTGGGAGTAGCTAAGATATTCCTGGGCTGGGAGTAACTAGTTCCTGGGCTGGGAGTAACTAGTTCCTGGGCTGGGAGTAACTAGTTCCTGGGCTGGGAGTAACTAGTTCCTGGGCTGTGGAAGTAACTAGTTCCTGGGCTGGGAGTAACTAGTTCCTGGGCTGGGAGTAACTAGTTCCTGGGCTGGGAGTAACTAGTTCCTGGGCTGGGAGTAACTAGTTCTGGCTGGGAGTAAAATAGTTCCTGGGCTGGGAGTAACTAGTTCCTGGCTGGGGAGTAACTAGTTCCTGGCTGGGAGTAACTAGTTCCTGGGCTGGAGTAACTAGTTCCTGGGCTGGGAGTAACTAGTTCTGGGTGGGAGTAACTAGTTCCTGCGGGAGTAACTAGTTCCTGGGCTGGAGTAACTAGTTCCTGGGCTGGGAGTAACTAGTTCCTGGGCTGGGAGTAACTGTTGTTCCTGGGCTGGGTAACTAGTTCCTGGGCTGGGAGTAACTAGTTCCTGGGCTGAGTAACTAGTTCCTGGCTGGGAGTAACTAGTTCTGGCTGGGAGAACTAGTTCCTGGGCTGGGAGTAACTAGTTCTGGCTGGGCGTAACTAGTTCCTGGACTGGGAGTAACTAGTTCTGGGCTGGGAGTAACAGTTCCTGGACTGGGAGTAACTAGTTCCTGGCTGGGAGTAACAGTTCCTATGGGCTGGGAGTAACTAGTATCCTGGGCTGGGTAGTAACTAGTTCCTGGGCTGGAGTAAATAGTTCCTGACGGAGCTTCGGGGAGTCTAGCCTGGGGGAGTAACTAGTTCCCTGCTGGAGAATAGTTCCTGGGAACTGGGAACTGTTCTGAGGATTGCTGGGACGGTCTAGTCTGGGCCTGGGTTCTGTCGGGGTAGTTCTGGCTAGTAAGATACTTCGGTCCAGTGGATAAATATCCCGGTTGGGATAATATTCGGGTTGAGTAATCCACTGAGTAATATGGATGGGAGAATAGTTCGCTGAGTAGTCTGGAGAGTAATAGTTCCGGGGAATTTCTGGGAGTAACTAGTTCTGGACTGGGAGTACTAACTGTTTGGGCTAGTTACTGGGCTGGATGGTAACTAGTTCTGGGCTGGGAGTACTGTTCTGGTGCTGGGAACAGTTCCTGGCTGGGAGTAAACGAGTTCCTGGGTTGGAAGTAATTACTGGGCGGGATAACTAGTTCCGGGGAGAATAGTTTCCCGGGCTGGGAGTAACTGTTCCTGGGCTGGTTAGATAGTTTCTGGCGAGTAGTATAGTTCCGGAGTGGTAACTAGTTCGACTGGAGTAAGCAATACTTTCTGGCGGGAGTACTAGTCGCTGGTAACAGTTCCTGGGTAGTAACTAGTTCCTGGTGGGAGTAACTAGTTCCTGGAGTCCTGGGAGACAGTTCCGGGTGGGATACTAGTTCCTGGTGGGAGTAACAGTTCCTGGCTGGTAACTAGTTCCTGGCTGGGAGTAACTAGTTCTGGGTGGATACAGTTATCCTGGGATACATTCTGGGCTGGGAGTAACTAACGTTCCGGGGGTACTAGTTCCTGGGCTGGGGAAAGTAACTAGTTCCTGGGCTGGAAATGTTCGGGGTATAGCTGGCTGGGAGTAACGTTTGGGCTGGAGTAACTAGTTCCTGGCTGGGGTAACATTCCGGCTGGGAAGTAACTAGTTCCTGGCTGGGAGTAACGTCCGGTAACTAGTCTGGCGGGATATTCCTGGTTCGGGGTAAAGATTCTGAGTACTGATTGTGTAGTCGTTCTGGGCTGGGAGTAACTAGTTCCTGGTGGTAAGTTCTGGAGTGAAAGTTCCTGGTGGGAGTAATCAAGTTCCTGGCTGGGGTAACTAGTTCCTGGGCTGGGTAACGAGTTCTCTGGGCTGGGAGTAACTAGTTCCTGGCTGGGAGTAACATTCTGGCGGAGTAACTAGTTCCTGGGCTGGGAGTAACAGTTCCTGGCTGGGAGTAACTAGTTCCTGGTGGATATAAAATTCAGGGCTGGGAGAACTAGTCCTGGCTGGGATAACTAGTTTCCTGGCGGAGTAACTAGTTCCTGGGCTGGGAGTAACTAGTTCCTGGCTGGGAGTAACTAGTTCCTGGGCTGGGAGTAACTTCTGGCTGGGAGTAATAGTTCCCGGTGGATAAGTCTGGGTGGTAACTAGTTCCGGAAGAATTCCTGGGCTGGGGTAACTAGTTCGCGAGTAGCTGGGCTGGAGAACTAGTTCCGGCTGGGAGTAACTAGTCTGGGTGGGTAACTGGGTTCTGGCTGGGAGTAACTAGTTCCTGGGCTGGGTAGTTCCGGGCTGGAGTAAGTTCGGGCTGGGAGTAAGTTCTGTTCTGGGTGGGAGTAACAGTTCCTGGCTGGGAGTAACAGTTTTCTGGGCTGGGAGTAACTAGTTCTGGGCTGGGTAACTAGTTCCTGGCTGGGTGAATAGTATTCTGGTCGGGAGTAATAGTTCTGCTGGGAAGACTAGTCCTGGGCTGGGGAGTAACTAGTTCCTGGCTGGGAGTTCTAGTTCTGGGCTGGGAGTAAACTGTTCTGGGGTGTAGTGGTCTGGGGTAAAATTCTGGGCTGGGAGTACCTGGTTCCTGGGCTGGGAGTAACTAGTTCTGGGCTGGGGTAACTAGTTCCTGGGCTGGGAGTAACTAGTTTCCTGGGCTGGGAGTAATAGTTCTGCTGGTGGGAGTAACTAGTTCCTGGGCTGGGGAGTAACAGTTCCTGGGCTGGGAACAGTTCCTGGGCTGGGAGTAAAGTTTGCTGGGAGAACAGTTCTGGCTGCGGGGGTAAAGTTCCTGGGTGGGAGTAACTAGTTCCTGGGCTGAGGTATGTAACTGTTCTGGGGGAGTAACAGTTCTGCTGGAGTAATAGACGTAGTTCCTGGTGGGAGAACTGTCCTGGTGGAGTAAGCTGGGGTGGAGTTCACCGTTGGAGATACCAGTCCTGGGCTGGGAGTAACTTTCTGGGAGTAACTAGTCTGGGCTGGAGTAACTAGTCCTGCTGGGAGTAAATCTCCTGGGCTGGGAGTAACTAGTTCCTGGGGACGTTCCTGGCTGGGAGATAGTTCCTGGGTGGGAGTACTAGTTCCTGGGCTGGGGGTAAAGTCTGGGAAAGTTTTTGGGGGTAAAGTAAGGTTCTGGGCTGGGAGATAACTAGTTCCTGGGCTGGAGTAACGTTCCTGGGCTGGGGAGAAGTGTTCTGCTGGGAGTAATAAGGTTCCTGGGCTGGGGAAAGTTCGGAGTAATTCGGGGGGAGTAACTAGTTCCTGGGAAATTTTTGGGGGGTAAATGTTTTGGTGGAGAACGTTCGGCTGGGGTAACTAGTCCGGCTGGGAAAAGTTTGGGAGTATTCCCGTTCTGGGTGGGAGTAACTGTTCCTGGGCTGGGGTAACTGTTCCTGGGGACTTTGGGGGAGTAAACTAGTTTTCCGGGCGGGGAGTAAATAGTTTTCTGGGGTAACAAATTCTGGGTGGGAGGAAATCCCGTAGTTCCTGGCTGGGGAGTAAACTAGTTCCCTTGGGACTGCTGGGTGGTAACTATAGCCTGGGCTGGGTAAGTTCCGTAACTATACGAGTTCCTGGGGGAGTAACTAGTTCTGGGCTGGGGAAACTGGTTAGTAACAGTTCCTGGGGGGAGTAACAGTTCCTGGGGGGGTAACTAGTTCCGGGCTGGGAGTTAAAATCGGTTACTGGGCTGGGAAACTGCTGGGGAGTAACTGTTTCCTGGCTGGAGGGGAATTTTCCCGGGGTAATAAAGTTCCTGGGTGGAGTAATTCCGGGGGGATAAATTCCTGGGCTGGGTAAGCGGTAAGAGGTTCCCGGCGGGGAGTTTGGGCTGGGGAAAAAAACCGGGGGAGTTAAAGTTTGGGGGTTAATAAATTTCGGGGGGGCCCGGGGGGGAAATTTTCCCCGGGGGTTTTCCTGGGCTGGGAGAAACCCAGCTGTAACGGGAGGAATAACAGTGCTCAACATTCTGGCCCCGGTAAAATAGAAGGGAGGGAATAGAATTAAAGAATGGAACATACTATAAACAAGAGACACAGTGTCTCTTATGGTAGTTTATTGTGGCGATGTTTCGTCTCTGGTGGGCGAAACGTCTTCAGAAAAAATATCATAACAAGAATTTTGTTATATTCAAACTGTCGGTATATTGTAACCCTGAGTTATCATGTGAATACTCACCACACACACACACACACACACACACACACACACACACACACACCACACACACACACACACACACCACACACACACACACACACACACACAACACACACACACACAACACACACACACACACACACACACACACACACACACATTTAGTTTTAGCATCGTCATACTTACATCGTTAAAACAAAATTAACAACATTCTATAGTTTATCAATTAACTGCAATGAACCCTGACCACATACTCAAAACCTCCCCACAACCCACCATCACACACCACCACCACCACCACACCACACACACCACCACCATTTCACACGTACCACCACCTACCAACAAACCACAAGCACTACACCACCTATCCACCACCACAGCACCACCACCACCACCACACCACAGCACCCACCACCACCACCACCACACCCCACCACCACCACCACACACAGCACCCACCACCACCACCACCACCACAGCACCCTGATGTTCCCACAGTTCCTGACAGGCAGCTTCGAAACACTGACTGGCAGCGATGAACACAATCTATGATCAGCACACAACACTTACTGGTTCAGTGAGGAGCGGAACTTCACTCAGCCAAAAAGTCAGATCCTTCCCAAGCCCGAAAAGGAACACTTTTCCGGCCCCGAAACGAACACTTCCCCAGCCTTAAAATGAACACCCCCCCCCAACCTAAAAATGAACACTTTCCAAGCCTCCTAAACCAACACTTCCCAAGCCTCGAAACGAACAATTTCCCAGGTCAAAAACGAACACTTTCCTTGATCCCAAAACACCTTAATTCCTCCCAAAATAAACAACTTGCTTGATCCCAAAACTAACACCTTTAATGTAAACTTAAGTTGGTGTTTTAGAGTGGGTGACCACTGGGGTTTATTCGAGGTGACCACTGGGGGGTATGTTCCAGGTGACCACTGGGGGTATGTTCCAGGTGACCACTGGGGGGTATGTTCTAGGTGACCACTGGGGTATATTCGAGGTGACCACTGGGGGGTATGTTCCAGGTGACCACTGGGGGTATGTTCCAGGTGACCGCTGGGGGGTATGTTCTAGGTGACCACTGGGGTATATTCGAGGTGACCACTGGGGGGTATGTTCCAGGTGACCACTGGGGGTATGTTCCAGGTGACCACTGGGGGTATGTTCCAGGTGACCACTGGGAGTATGTCCCAAGTGACCACTGTGGGTATGTTCCAGGTGACCACTGGGGGTATGTTCCAGGTAACCACTTAGATTATGTCCAAGGTGACCACTGTGGGTATGTTCCAGGTGACCACTGGGGGTATGTTCCAGGTGACCACTGGGGTATATTCGAGGTGACCACTGGGGATATGTTCCAGGTGACCACTGGGGGTATGTTCCAGGTGACCACTGGGGGTATGTTGCAGATGACCACTGGGGTATATTCGAGGTGACCACTGCGGGTATGTTCCAGGTGACCACTGGGGGTATGTTCCAGGTGACCACTGGGGGTATGTTCCAGGTGACCACTGGGGGTATGTTCCATGTGACCACTGAGGTATATTCGAGGTGACCACTGGGGGTATGTTCCAGGTGACCACTGGGAGTATGTTCCAGGTGACCACTGGGAGTATGTTCCAGGTGACCACTGGGAGTATGTTCCAGGTGACCACTGGGGGTATGTTGGAGGTGACCACTGGGGGTATGTTCCAGGTGACCACTGGGGTATATTCGAGGTGACCACTGGGGGTATGTTCCAGGTGACCACTCGGGGTATGTTCCAGGTGACCACTGGGGGTATGTTCCAGGTGACCACTGACGGTATGTTCCAGGTGACTACTGAGGTATATTCGAGGTGACCACTGGGGGTATGTTCCAGGTGACCACTGGGGGTATGTTCCAGGCGACCACTGGGAGTATGTTCCAGGTGACCACTGGGAGTATGTTCCAGGTGACCACTGGGGGTATGTTGCAGGTGACCACTGGGGGTATGTTCCAGGTGACCACTGGGGTATATTCGAGGTGAGCACTGGAGGTATGTTCCAGGTGACCACTGCGGGTATGTTCCAGGTGACCACTGGGGTATATTCGAGGTGACCACTGGGGGTATGTTCCAGGTGACCACTGGGAGTATGTTCCAGGTGACCAATGGGAGTATGTTCCAGGTGACCACTGGGAGTATGTTCCAGGTGACCACTGGGAGTATGTTCCAGGGGACCACTGGGGGTATGTTCCAGGTGACCACTGGGGGTATGTTCCAGGTGACCACTGGGGTATGTTCCAGGTGACCACTGGGGTATGTTCCAGGTGACCACTGGGGGTATGTTCCAGGGGACCACTGGGGGTATGTTCCAGGTGACCACTGGGGGTATGTTCCAGGTGACCACTGGGGGTATGTTCCAGGTGACCACTGGGGGTATGTTCCAGGTGACCACTGGGGGTATGTTCCAGGTGACCACTGGGAGTATGTTCCAGGTGACCACTGGGGGTATGTTCCAGGTGACCACTGGGGGTATGTTCCAGGTGACCACTGGGGGTATTTTCCAGGTGACCACTGGGGTATGTTCCAGGTGACCACTGGGGGTATGTTCCAGGTGACCACTGGGGGTATATTCCAGGTGACCACTGGGGGTATATTCCAGGTGACCACTGGGGGTATATTCCAGGTGACCACTGGGGGTATATTCCAGGTGACCACTGGGGGTATATTCCAGGTGACCACTGGGGGTATATTCCAGGTGACCCTTGGGGGTATATTCCAGGTAATATGTTGCATGTCTGGATATACTTTTATGTATAACCTCTCTGATTAATGTTTGATATGGTCGTGGGGTTATATTTTTAGTTGTGAAGTGAAGGGGAAACTGAACACGCAGGCACCTGATGCAACAGCACACGCAGGCACCACACGCACACGCAGGCATTACACGCACACGCAAGCACCACACGCACACATGGGCACCACACGCACACACAGGCGCCCCAAGCACACGGAAATGCAGGTATCAAAGGCACACACAGGCACCACACGCAAGCGCACTGAAGCCCCTATACCCATATGCAGACAATCAGTACGCTCTCGGGGCCAGGAGCTATGAATCGACCCCTTCAGCCACAGTTAGGTGAGTACACACACACAAACACACACACTGTGTGTGTGCCTTCGACACAGTTCCTTACAAGATATTAGTGCCAAAGCTAGAGGATCAGGCACGCATAACAGGAAAGGCACTGCAGTGGATCAGAGAATACCTGAAAGGAACGCAACAACGAGTCATGGTACGTGATGAGTTGTCAGAGTGGGCGCCTGTGACGAGCGGGGTTCCACAGGGGTGAGTCCTATGACCGGTGCTGTTTCTGGTACTTATGAATGACATAACGGAAGGGATAGATTCGGAAGTGTCCCTGTTTGTAGACGATGTGAAGCTCATGAGAATTCAGTCGGATGAGGATCAGGCAGGACTACAGAGGGATCTGGACAGGTTGCAAACCTGGTCCAGAAACTGGGGCTCCTGGAGTTTAACCCCACCAATTGCAAATTCATGAACATTGGGGAAGGGCAAAGAAGACCGCAGACAGAGTACAAGCTAGGAGGTCCAAAACTTCAAACTTCACTCAGTGAAAAAGACAATGGGGTGAGTATAATACCTAGCACATCTCCTGAGGCACTCATCAACCAAATAACTGCTGCAGAATATGGGCGCCTGGCAAAACTAAGAATAGCGTTCGATACTTTAGTAAGGAATCGTTCAAGACTTTGTACACCGTGTACGTCACGTTCATACTGGAGTATGCAGCACCAGTTTGTAACCCACACCTGGTCAAGCACGTCAAGAAATTAGAGAAAGTGAAAAAGTTTGCAACAAGACTAATCCCAGAGCTGAGGGGTATGTCCTTCGAGGAAAGGTTAAGGGAAATCTGCTTGACGACAATGGGGGACAGGAGGGATATGGGGGATATGATAACGAAATATAAAATACTGCGAGGAATTGCCAAGGTGGATAGGGACAGGATTTTTCAGAGATGGGACACAGAAACAAGGGGTCACAGTTGGAAGCTGAAGACTCAGATGAGTTACAGGGATGTTAGGAAGTATTTCTTCAGTCATAAAGTTGTCAGGAAGTGGAACAGTCTGGGAAGTGATTTAATGGAGGCAGGATCCATACATAGCTTTAAGAAGAGATACGATAAAGCTCATGGAGCAGGGAAAGAGTTTACCTAGTAGCAACCAACGAAAAGGCGGGGCCAGAAGCTGTGAATCGACCCATGCAACCAAAATTAGGTGAGTACACACACACACACCAATGATATTTTTCTGTTCATAAGTGAGGAAGAAAATGTTCACATATATCCTTCCCTGGAGAACATGTTAGAAGAACACACATGTTCTATCATGGTGAACATGAGGTCAACTCTGACGTCTAGACGCAAGAAACTCACGACAGGAACAATTTGAAACACAAACCAAAAATAAAACGAGAAAAAGCAAGACGCGAGTTTATGTGTTAGTGTTTGGAAGCAAAGGAAGGCAGTGGAACTTAAGGTTTAGCCTCTAAGTTCCAAGAAAATGATGTAAGCTTAAATTTTTCAGTGGTCTATGTTCATTTTCAAGGTGAGTTGTGTTCGCGTGTAAAGATGTGCTCATTTTCAACGTGATTTGAGCTCATCAAGAAGGTGGTTTGAATTTGTGGTTTGAATAAGATGCCTTGGACCAGCTGGTTCCTGGCATCGAACCCAGCAACCAGCTGGTTCCCGGTATCGAACCCAGCAACCAGCTGGTTCCCGGTATCGAACCCAGCAACCAGCTGGTTCTCGGAATCGAACCCAGCAACCAGCTGGTCCCTGCCCTCGTATCCACCACCTGTGAAGCATGCAGACACTCAACTAATATTTCCTCAATAAAAGCGGATCTGCGGTTCTATGTGCGTTGAACCTGACAAATTCCATTAAATATATTTATTCCGGTAGTTCAGTGTTCAAAACAATTTTCTTCACTAACATTTACAAAAGAGAAATATAGCTTTTATGGAAACAGAAACCAATTAGGAGGTATATATATATATATATATATTATATATATATATATATATATATATATATATATATATATATATATATATATATATATATATATATATATATATATTATATATATATATAAACCAACACAGTTATAACACTAAACGTAATCATTCAACATTTGCCTGATATAATCACGTAATTTACCAAATGTGAAAGTAAGGATAATTATCGATTTCAGTTGCACAACTGTTTGCGTCTATAATGCCGTGGGCCAGATTATACATTGATGGTCTATAATTCAGGTGTAGTTGGCACACACTGGTGTCTGTGGCGGGGAGCACTCACGGCAGTTGGGTGAAAAAGGCAGGGGGCTAGGAGCAAGAGCCCAGTCCGTTAGTTCTGAGGTGGTCAGTCCCTTCAGGTGGTTAGTGCCTCAGCTGGTCAGTCTCCTTAGCTGAAGGACTGACCACCTCGAAAATTACTTCTTCGAAACTGATGACTGATCATATCTTCGGCCCTGTGCGCTAAGAAAGATTAAAAGAAGATAATTACACACACACACACACACACACACACACACACACACACACACACACACACACACACACACACACACACACACAGGGGAAGACAGTAGTCATAACGGGGACTGTGACCTCAAACAGGAAGCTCACTCTCCTTCCCTCCACTCACTGGCCCCTCCATCACGCCGTTACCATCCTCCTTCAAGGTGTAACAACATCCTCATTCTTACAATTATCACATCTTTTCTTCCTCTCTCCTCTTCTGTCTCCCCCGGTCTCCCTCTCTCCTCTCTCCATCTCTCTCAGCCACCCTCTACCCTCTCTCTCCACCTCCTTGAAGGACCCCCAGTGTCTATAAGTCAGTATTTCATTTCAGTGCGTTATCTTCGGTTATAAAATATCTGTGGGTGACAGGACCATTACACACACACACTGTGAGTACCTTATCAGACTTCAAGAGCGTGCGTTTAGATACTAACTCTCCGTGGGACTATGATTTATATATGCCTCTCTCTCTCTCTCTCTCTCTCTCTCTCTCTCTCTCTCTCTCTCTCTCTCTCTCTCTCTCTCTCTCTCTCTCTCTCTCTCTCTCTCTCTCTCTCTCTCTCTCTCTCTCTGAGAGATATGTACACCATATAATTGCATTCTTGCAACGTGCATCTTTGACAACAGTATATAGAGTATTCTGTCCTACCGTAAGCAAATAGTTTTCTATACTCATACAAAGAAATAGATGGTGCTTCTATGCTACTGCAAGCACATTATTTTTACCTGCCTCAAGCAAATAGAGCGTGGTCTATCCCGCCTGTGTTCAAGGGAGACTGAGGTTAATAGACGTTGAGCTATCAGGCTCTTAGCGAATAGACTATTGTCTATCCTGCCACAAGCAATGTTTACCTGGGAGCTTAGGGGAGACCTGGGTGACGTGACAGAATAATCAATACACCAGTATAACTGGTATAGTTATACACCAGTATAACTGGTATAGTTATACACCAGTATAACTGGTATAGTTATACACCAGTATAACTGGTGTATAACTATACATTGATGTTAATGTATAATATTGATGTTAGTGCATAGGAGAATTGCAGCCATTTTGACCCTCGTGCAGTCGATAGGTCATAAACGCAACAAACTAGCAACGTAGAAGGGAATGGAGGGGAGGATAATGAAAGGGAAGGGAGGATAATGCAAGGCAAGGGATGATAATGCAAAGAAGGGAAAAGGGAATATAAGAAAGGTGTAGAATAAGGGTTATAAGCTACAGTTTTAGAAAGGAGGAGCAGGTAATGAAAAAGGAAATAAAAGAGAAAGGGATAAGGCGTTGCAGAGAAAAGGAAAGAAAAGTGTATTGAGAGGGGCAAAAAAGGGGTAGATGTGGATAAGATTGTACACAGATATATTTTCAGTAGGGACTGGAATTTCTTACACACAGGAACTGGAGTGTTGTCTAACACAGAATACGACACTCCGGCAGACTTAGAAGCCAGTACACCTGTCACCTGGACACAGTAAGCTAGGAGTGGACATCACTAGATGCAAGCCAGTACACCTGTCACCTGGACACAGTAAGCTAGGAGTGGACATCACTAGATGGAAGCCAGTACACCTGTCACCTGGACACAGTAAGCTAGGAGTAGAGGACACCTAGATGGAAGCCAGTACACCTGTCACCTGGCACAGTAAGCTAGGAGTGGACATACAGATGGAAGCCAGTACATCCTGCCACCTGGCACAGTAAGCTAGGAAGTGGACAACTTAAATGGAAGCCAGTACACCTGTCCTCACTGGACCAGTAAGTAGAGTGGACATCATAGATGGAAGCCAGTACACTGTCCACCTGGGACACAGTAAGTAGAGAGGACATACTAATGGTAAGCATACTTACCTGTCACCTGGACACAGAAGCTTAGGAGTGGACATCACTAGTTGAAGGCAGCTACACCTGTCACCTGAACAATCATATCTCGTATAGTCCAGAGGACACACTCGCCTTGGCCACAACACCGTCGTTAAGTGTGTATTTGTAGATTTCCAGAAGTAGAGTGCCACGCTGACCCAGCCATTCACTGCCAGAGTGGCACTGTAAACATGAAAATGGGCTGAGCCCATTATGCAGAGGTGACAGACGAAAGTCTCCTTGTAAGTCTTCATTCACAAATAATTTTCCGGGAATGGAGGGAATTTTGAATCCAACCCTTCTTGATTTGGAATCAAAAACACATTCGAATGTTTTAGATATTTTGTATTCAGTGCCTGGCATTTAAAATTATATACCATATAGACTGCATTAAGAAGCGCATGTGTTTCTCTGTCTCCTAATATATGTTTATTTTATCCCCTATAATCTACCTTGTCCATAAGTACTATCGCATTTACCTTGTCTGCTTTCCTAAGGTGAAGTCCAGGATCTTTCCTTAATTCATGGTATAACTTAACAAATCTTTAAGGACAATTGTGTTGCAGAGGTCTGAGCTCTGCAACACAATTAGGAACTGACGTGCCCATAGTGCCTCGTACGGGTACAGACCAACAGAGGCTGTGTTGGTGTGTGTGGCAGTGGTACCGTATCCTCGAATAGCGATTTGCATGGCGGAAACCTTCAGTAGAACATGACAAGGCTGAATAGGTTGTAGCAAGCAGAGCGTGGAGTCGTAACTCGGGGGAGTCGTAACTCGACGAGTGTTTCTCGCACAACGATGCCGATGTTTTGGAGCGCCAAATGGCTTGGGTCGCACTCAAGTCGCCCTGGTGGGTTGCTGCACACTCAGAGCTTCGAGTTGTCATACCCAGAGCTTGCATTTGTCACACTCACAACTTGGGGTCGTCACACTCAGAGCCTGGAGTTGTCACACTCAGAGCTTGGGGTTCTTGCACTCAGAACTTGGAATTGTCACACTCAGACACATGTACTCGCACAGCACTGAGGTTATGGGAGCAGGTGTTACTTCACCTTCACCTAACTGGTCTTGTTTCACATTCACCTAGCAGGTCTGGTTTCACATTCACCTAGCTGGTTTTGTTTCACATTCACCTAGGTGGTCTTGTTTCACATTCACCTAGCAGGTCTTGTTTCACATTCACCTAGCTGGTCTTGTTTCACATTCACCTAGGTGGTCTTGTTTCACATTCACCTAGCAGGTCTTGTTTCACATTCACCTAGCTGGTCTTGTTTCACATTCACCTAGCAGGTCTTGTTTCACATTCACCTAGCAGGTCTTGTTTCACATTCACCTAGATGGTCTTGTTTCACATTCACCTAGCAGGTCTTGTTTCACATTCACCTAGCTGGTCTTGTTTCACATTCACCTAGCAGGTCTTGTTTCACATTCACCTAGCTGGTCTTGTTTCACATTCACCTAGCAGGTCTTGTTTCACATTCACCTAGCAGGTCTTGTTTCACATTCACCTAGATGGTCTTGTTTCACATTCACCTAGCAGGTCTTGTTTCACATTCACCTAGATGGTCTTGTTTCACATTCACCTAGCTGGTCTTGTTTCACATTCACCTAGCAGGTCTTGTTTCACATTCACCTAGCTGGTCTTGTTTTACATTCACCTAGCTGGTCTTGTTTCACATTCACCTAGCAGGTCTTGTTTCACATTCACCTAGATGGTCTTGTTTTTTCCTACATTCACCTAGATGGTCTTGTTTCACATTCACCTAGCTGGTCTTGTTTCACATTCACCTAGCTGGTCTTGTTTCACATTCACCTAGCAGGTCTTGTCTCACATTCACCTAGCTGGTCTTGTTTCACATTCACCTAGTCCTAGCTGGTCTTGTTTCACATTCACCTAGCAGGTCTTGTTTCACATTCACCTAGCTGGTCTTGTCTCACATTCACCTAGCTGGTCTTGTTTCACATTCACCTAGCTGGTCTTGTCTCACATTCACCTAGCTGGCATGTTGAGAATACTCCTCACTGGCCTTACATACTTTTCTCATATTAAGATCAAGAGTAATTTATGTGAGTTGCAAGAGAGAGAGAGAGAGAATGACACCTCTCATACTACGACTAGTGCCAGGAGAGCTGACCGAAGTGCCTCTCTAATTGGAGTGCCTCAGTGCCCTGACACTGGTGCTGAAGTTGTTTTAGTTCATGTGGATGGCAGCAAGTTGCAATATACGCAGCTGTGAGGAGACAAGCAAGTCTTGGAAATGACCCTCGTTAGGAGCTATTACAGAAGACGGGTCAGCAGTCACTGAGGGAGCTAGATGACGCTCGTTTTGAATCAGTAAGCCTTAATTGGTTTCTGAACCGTGTGAAGCCAGCCAAGAGTTTCCTCATCTGTGTTTTGAGAACAGCGTCGTGGTTTTGAGAGCAACGTCATGGTTTTGAAATAGCGTCGTTGTTCGAGAGCAGCGTCGTGGTTTGAGAATAACGTCGTGGTTTGAGAACAGCGTCGTGGATTCTGATCTGGTGTGATTGAGTTGTGTCAGCGGTTGTTTGAGCTCAAAACGAGCGCCACCCAGTTTGTGTGACTCTAGGGAGGTTGATAAACTATTTTGAAGGACCTAACCTGTAAAGTCTTCTTTGGTCTTAGATCTGGTGAGGCTCTGACTACTGTGACAAACTCTGTGACGATCCTGCGGTCCTGCACATCCTACCCTGCAGGTACTGTGTGGTCTTGATGAATACCTGCTGGGACTTAACCTCTGGGGACGTCCTTTTCAGGAGTAGCAGATGTTAAAGAAAACTTACCCAAGGATCTCACGTCGCCCGGTAATTGAACCCGTGTCCTTTCGGTTGTGGGCGGAGTGTTCTACTTCTGACCTACAAGTCACCGCCGTAACTTTCCACTTACTTCATCCATTCCAGCGTAGCTTCACGTTCCTCCATTATCTTGTGTGCATGTTGCAGTCAGCCTCCATCAATCCCCCCCCCCATTTCTTTCCGTCACTGCTAATACCAAGAGTCAGGAGCTGTGAATCAACCCCTCTGTATAGACGTATAGGTAAGGACAGTGGCATTGTCACTGGCCCCAGGTAATTTTCTCGGTGAGTGAACACATACAATGCTTGATACGTGCACTTCCGGACGCTTGTCTACTGTCCTCCTCAGCGTCTTTCCCATCATCCACTGTCTTGTGTCATATATATATATATATATATATATATATATATATATATATATGTGTATATATATATATATTATTATGTTTTATATTTATATATATATATTAATATAATATATATATATATATATATATTATTTTTATATATATATATATATTTATATATATATATATATAAATATATTATATATATATATATATTATATATATATATTTTATAATATATATATATTATAATATATATATATATATATATAAAATATATATATATATATATTATAAAATATCCTAGAGAGCTATTACACGTGGATACCGGGAAATAGCCTGGAATTGTGCTTAATTCATGAGTTACAATTAAGTGTTAGGTATCCCCGAGACACGGGGGTAGGTATCCCCCAGACACGGGGGTAGGTATCCCCCAGACTCGGGGGTAGGTATCCCCCAGACACGGGGGTAGGTATCCCCCAGACACGGGGGTAGGTATCCCCCAGACACGGGGGTAGGTATCCCCCAGACACGGGGGTAGGTATCCCCCAGACACGGAGGTAGGTATCCCCCAGACACGGGGGTAGGTATCCCCCGACACTGGGAATACCTATAATGATTGTCGTTCTTTTTTTCTATTCCCTCTTTCTCCAAGGTTTTCATTAAAACATAACATCTCTTCCGATCGACTTCAAACTCTTAAGTACAGATGTATAGTTTCTGTAGGTCCCAGGTTGCCAATTTTATTTAATAATTTTGTTATTAGAAAAAAATTCAGCTCAATAACTTCAAGAAATTTCTTGTATTGATTTTGATTTGCTGGTCAGGTCATTACTTCCGTAATTTTAATTCTCTTCGATTTTTGACACTTTCTGTTAGAATTATATTTCGTTTACGTTGGCGTCATGCAGTTTAATTGATATATAATTCAACCTGTTCTCTTATAATTTTTTCTGTTTTCTTATATTTTCTTAAATTATGTTTTCTTATGTTTTCTACTGTTTTCTACTTTTCTTCTTCTGTTTTCTACTGTTTTCTTCCGTTTTCTACTGTTTTCTTCTTCTGTTTTCTTTTGTTTTCTACTGTTTTCTTCTGTTTTCTACTGTTTTCTTCTGATTTCTTCTGCTTTCTGTTTTCTGTTTTCTATTGTTTTCTATTTTCTACTGTTTTCTGTTTTCTAATGTTTTCTACTGTTTTCTTCTGTTTTCTACTGTTTTCTTCTGTTCTCTACTGTTTTTCTTCTGTTCTATACTGTTTTTACTGTTTTCTTGGTTTCTTTTTTCTTTTTTTCACTGTTTTTCTTATGTTTCCTGCTGTTTTCTTCTATTTTCTTCTGTTTGATAGTTGTAACTTGTGATTGGTGTCGTTGGTTCCCCTTCTGTGATTCCAAACTTTAATCTTCCAGAAAGTTAACTGAGTTTCAGTTAATATCTTAAGACATTCATTGTTAACGCTGTGACTCGTGAAGCTATTGAAGGTGGATGTGTGTTGGTGGGTGTGTGTTGGTGGATGTGTGTTGGTGGGTGTGTGTTGGTGGATGTGTGTTGGTGGATGTGTGTTGGTGGATGTGTGTTGGTGGATGTGTGTTGGTGGATGTGTGTTGGTGGATGTGTGTTGGTGGATGTGTGTTGGTGTGGTGTGTGTTGGTGGGTGTGTGTTGGTGGATGTTGTGTTGGTGGATGTGTGTTGGTGGATGTGTGTTGGTGGGTGTGTGTTGGTGGATGTGTGTTGGTGAATGTGTGTTGGTGGATGTGTGTTGGTGGATGTGTGTTGGTGGATGTGTGTTGGTGGATGTGTGTTGGTGGGTGTGTGTTGGTGGGTGTGTGTTGGTGGATGTTGTGTTGGTGGTTGGTGTGTTGGTGGATGTGTGTTGGTGGGTGTTGTGTTGGTGGATGTGTGTTGGTGGATGTGTGTTGGTGGATGTGTGTTGGTGGATGTGTGTTGGTGGATTTTGTTAGTTGGTGGATGGTGTTGTGGGTGTGTGTGTTGTGTTGGTGGATGTGTGTTGGTGGATGTGTGTTGGTGGATGTGTGTTTGGGGGATGTGTGTTGGTGTGGTGGTGTTGTTGGTGGATGTGTGTTGGTGGATGTGTTTTTGGTGGATGTGTGTTGGTGGATGTGTGTTGGTGGATGTGTGTTGGTGGATGTGTGTTGGTGAATGTGTGTTGGTGGATGTGTGTTGGTGGATGTTGTGTTGGTGGATGTGTGTTGGTGGATGTGTGTTGGTGGGTGTGTGTTGGTGGATGTGTGTTGGTGGATGTGTGTTGGTGGATGTGTGTTGTGGTGGATGTGTGTTGGTGGATGTGTGTTGGTGGATGTGTGTTGGTGATGTGTGTTGGTGGATGTGTGTTGGTGGATGTGTGTTGGTGGATGTGTTGTGTGTGGTGTGGTGTGTTGGTGGGTGTGTGTTGGTGGTGTGGTGTTGGTGGTGTGTGTTGGTGGATGTGTGTTGGTGGGTGTGTGTTGGTGGATGTGTGTTGGTGGGTGTGTGTTGGTGGATGTGTGTTGGTGGTGGTGTTGGTGGATGTGTGTTGGTGGATGTGTGTTGGGGGTGTGTGTGGTGGGGTGTGTGTTGGTGGTGTTTGGGGGGTGTGTTGGTGGATGTGTGTTGGTGGATGTGTGTTGTGGATTGGTGGTGGATGTGTGTTGGTGGTGTTGTTGGTGGATGTGTGTTGGTGGATGGGTGGTGGTGTTTGGTGGGTTGTGTGTTGGTGGTGTGTGTTGGTGGATGGTGTGATGGGGTTGTGTTGGTGGATGTGTTGTTGGTGGATGTGTGTTGGTGGATGTGTGCTGGTGGATGTGTGTTAGTGGATGTGTGCTGGTGGATGTGTGTTATGGATGTGTGCTGGTGGATGTGTGTTAGTGGATGTGTGCTGGTGGATGTGTGTTAGTGGATGTGTGTTGGTGGATGTTGTTAGTGGATGTGTGCTGCTGGATGTTGTTGGTGGATGTGTGCTGGTGGATGTGTGTTAGTGGATGTGTGCTGGTAGATGTGTGTAGTGGATGTGTGCTGGTGGATGTGTGTTAGTGGATGTGTGCTGTGGATGTGTTAGTGGATGTGTGCTGGTGGATGTGTGTTAGTGGATGTGTGCTGGTGGATGTGTGTTAGTGGATGTGTGCTGGTGGATGTGTGCTGGTGGATGTGTGCTGGTGGATGTGTGCTGGTGGATGTGGTTGGTGGATGTGTGTTGGTGGATGTGTGCTGGTGGATGTGTGCTGGTGGATGTGTGCTGGTGGATGTGTGCTGGTGGATGTGTGTTGGTGGATGTGTGTTGGTGGATGTGTGCTGGTGGATGTGTGCTGGTGGATGTGTGCTGGTGATTGTGCTGGTGGATGTGTGCTGGTGGATGTGTGCTGGTGGATGTGTGCTGGTGGATGTGTGCTGGTGGATGTGTGCTGGTGGATGTGTGTTGGTGGATGTGTGCTGGTGGATGTGTGCTGGTGGATGTGTGCTGGTGGATGTGTGCTGGTGGATGTGTGCGGTGGATGTGTGCTGGTGGTGATGTGTGCTGGTGGAATGTGTGCTGGTGGATGTGTGTTGGTGGATGTGTGCTGGTGGATGTGTGTTGGTGGATGTGTGCTGGTGGATGTGTGTTGGTGGATGTGTCTGCAGAGTTTATGTCATGTTTCACTAGGACTGTGATGACCCCTTTGCCAGAGGAAGGTTTTGTTAGATGACGTTTTGAACTCCTGTGAGCGAAACGTCTTGTAAATAAAGGTGTGTTGTGTTGTAAGTGGTGTTTCTGTTACCTTGTTCATCTTGCTGTTTTAACCCGGATTATAACCAAATTAACACCTTGTAATCTCTGATATTTTATGTGTGTATGTATACACACAAATATATATAATACACACACACACACACACACACACACACACACACACACACAACACACACACACACACACACACACACACACACACACACACCACAGCCCCATATAGGCCCCCACCAAGGCTCTCGCTCCCCCAACCCCAATATTCTTGCATGACCACAATGATAGAAACGAAACTGAAAGTTTGGTACACAAACGCGGATGGAATAACGAATAAACATGAGGAGTGGAATGAAAGAATCAGTGAGAAATCCCCAGACATCATAGCAGTCACAGAAACAAAACTCGCTGAGACAATAACAGACACAATCTTCCCAACGGGATATCAGATCCTGAGGAAAGATAGAAGTAGAGGGGGAGGAGGGGTTCCACTGCTCATAAAACACCGATGGGGATTTGAGGAAATGGAAGGCATGGACATGATTGGAGAAAGAGACTACATTGTAGGTACAATTCAGTCCGGAGAACATAAAGCAGTCATTGGAGTGATGTATAACCCACCACAGAACTGCAGGAGGCCAAGAGAGGAGTACGAAGAAAACAACAGGGTGATGGTAGACACACTGGCTGAGGTGGCAAGAAGAGCTCACTCGAGCAGAGCAAAGTTACTGGTAATGGGCGATTTCAACCACAGGGAGATCGACTGGGAAAACATGGAGCCACATGGGGGTCCCGAAACATGGAGAGCAAAGATGATGGATGTGATACTTGAAAACCTCATGCATCAACATGTCAGGGACACAACCAGAGAGAGAGGGGAGGATGAGCCAGCAAGACTGGATCTTGTGTTCACCCTGAGCAGTTCAGACATTGAGGACATCACTTACGAGAGGCCCCTTGGAGCTAGCGATCACGTGGTTCTGAGTTTTGATTATATAGTAGAGTTACAAGTGGAGAAGGTATCAGGAACTGAAGGGGACAGGCCAAACTATAAAAGGGGGGACTACACAGGTATGAGAAACTTCCTGCAGGAGGTTCAGTGGGACAGAGAAATGGTAGGAAAATCAGTAAACGAGATGATGGAATATGTGGCAACAAAGTGCAAGGAGGCAGAGGAAAGGTTTGTTCCCAAGGGAAACAGAAATAATAGGAAGACCAAAACGAGTCCTTGGTTTACACCGAAGGTGTAGGGAGACAAAAACTAAGTTGCAACAGAGAATGGAAAAGGTACAGGAGGCATAGGACCCAGGAAAACAAGGAGATTAGTAGAAGAGCCAGAAACGAGTATGCACAGATAAGGAGGGAGGCCCAGCGACAGTATGAAAACGATATAGCATCGAAAGTCAAATCTGACCCGAAACTGCTGTATAGCCACATTAGGAGGAAGACAACAGTCAAGGACCAGGTGATAAGGCTGAGGAAAGAAGGTGGAGAAGTCACAAGAAACGATCAAAAGGTATGTGAGGAGCTCAACACGAGATTTAAGGAAGTATTTACAGTAGAGACAGGAAGGACTCTGCGGGGACAGACCAGATGGGGACACCAGCAAGGAATACACCAACAAGTGTTGGACGACATACATACAGATGAGGAGGAGGTGAAGAAACTGCTAAGGGACATCGATACCTCAAAGGCCGGACAACATCTCCCCGTGGGTCCTTAGAGAGGGAGCAGATATGTTGTGCGTGCCACTTACCACAATCTTCAACACGTCCCTGGAAACTGGGCAACTACCTGAGGTATGGAAGACGGCAAATGTAGTTCCCATTTTTAAAAAAGGAGACAGAAAAGAGGCACTAAACCATAGACCTGTGTCATTGACGTGTATAGTATGCAAAGTTATGGAGAAGATTATCAGGAGGAGAGTGGTGGAGCACCTGGGACGGAACAAGAGTATAAATGCCAACCAGCACGGATTCATGGAAGGCAAATCCTGTGTCACAAACCTTCTGGAGTTTTATGATAAATTAACAGAAGTAAGACACGAGAGAGAGGGGTGGGTTGATTGCATCTTCTTGGACTGCAAGAAGGCCTTTGACACAGTTTCTCACAAGAGATTAGTGCAGAAGCTAGAGCATCAGACGCATTTAACAGGAAGGGCACTGCAATGGATCAGAGAATACCTGACAGGGAGGCAACAACGAGTCATGGTACGTAATGATGTATCACAGTGGGCAACCTGTGACGAGCGGGGTCCCACAGGGGTCGGTCCTAGGACCAGTGCTATTATTGGTATATGTGAACGACATGATGGAAGGGTTAGACTCAGAAGTGTCCCTGTTTGCAGATGATGTGAAGTTAATGAGGAGAATTAAATCAGATGAGGACCAGGCAGGACTTCAAGAGACCTGGACAGACTGGACACCTGGTCCAGAAATGGCTTCTCGAATTTAATCCTGCCAAATGCAAAGTCATGAAGATAGGGGAAGGGCACAGAAGACCACAGACAGAGTATAGGCTAGGTGGCCAAAAGACTGCAAACCTCACTCAAGGAGAAAGATCTTGGGGTGAGTATAACACCGAGCATGTCTCCGGAAGCACACATCAATCAGATAACTGCTGCAGCATATGGGCGCCTGGCAAACCTGAGAACAGCATTCAATACCTTAGTAAGGAATCGTTCAAGACACTGTACACCGTGTATGTCAGGCCCATACTGGAGTATGCAGCACCTGTTTGGAACCCGCACTTAATAAAGCAACGTCAAGAAATAGAAGAAAGTACAAAGGTTTGCGACAAGGTTAGTTCCAGAGCTAAGGGGAATGTCCTATGAAGAAAGATTAAGGGAAATCGGCCTGACGACACTGGAGGACAGGAGGGGCAAGAGGAGACATGATAACGACATATAAAATTACTGCGTGGAATAGACAAGGTAGACAAAGACAGGATGTTCCAGGAGGGGACACAGAAACAAGAGGCCACAATTGGAAGTTGAAGACACAAATGAGTCAGAGAGATATTAGGAAGTATTTCTTCAGTCATAGAGTTGTCAGGCAGTGGAATAGCCTAGAAAATGACGTAGTGGAGGCAGGAACCATACACAGTTTTAAGACGAGGTTTGATAAAGCTCATGGAGCGGGGAGAGAGAGGGCCCAGTAGCAACCGGTGAAGAGGCGGGGCCAGGAGCTAAGACTCGACCCCTGCAACCACAAATAGGTGAGTACAAATAGGTGAGTACACACACACACACACACACACACACACACACACACACACACACACACACACACACACACACACACACACACACACACACACACACACACAGCAGTGCTCCAAGAATATTACTCATTCATGGATTTGATTTCTAGAACAACGGAGAGAGTGAGGAGACACAATCACAACATACACGATACTTAGCATCAGCACTACAAGGGGATGCATGAAAACTGGACACACACCTGACCGGCACACACGACAGACAACACTCTGAGAACCTTGAAGTAGTGGAGACGGTGGACTAAGAACTGAGCGACAGTGGAACCAAGTACAGTACGCGAGTATTCAAGTCACTCCGGCTCGAAACCCACAAATTCCTTTGGGTAATTACAATTATGTAATTATAACTGTAATTATAATTATGTAATTATAACTAATTATACCAAGATTCCTGCTCTCAGGATGATGGATCAAATGCATTGTGGGGGGAGAGAGAGAGAGAGAGAGAGAGAGAGAGAGAGAGAGAGAGAGGGAGCGTGATTCAGTTTTGTTATTTACGTTGTCATAGTAACGATTATTTTTCAGGAAGCTCAAATTATCTGATAATCAGCGAGTTACATTGCTAAAAATATACATCTGGAAATTATAACAAGAGCGATTATATAATAATGTGTGTGATGTGTGTATGTGTGTGTGTACACCTAATTATGAATTCATGTGTAGTCTCCAGCTCTTGTCCCCACATTTTAACAAATAGGTCAGATTTCACTAAGTTTCATTTCTGGTTGGGCCTATTCGATTATCGTACCTAGCCCTAAAGCTGTGTGTGAAATCTGACCTCAAGTGCCTCCTGCTTGCATGTGTGTGTGCGTGTCTGCATGTCAAATGATTTTTTTTCAGGTCTTCCCAAAGTGGTGTAGGATAACTAGGTCAAGATTCTTGGTCCAGTTGTGTGCAGGTTCGTCTGTGACCAGACCTTCATACTACCACTATTGTTAAGATAAGATAAGATAAGATTTCGTTCGGATTTTTATCCCCGGAGGGTTAGCCACCCAGGATAACCCAAGAAAGTCAGTGCGTCATCGAGGACTGTCTAACTTATTTCCATTGTGGTCCTTAATCTTGTCCCCCAGGATGCGACCCACACCAGTCGACTAACACCCAGGTACCTATTTGCTGCTAGGTGAACAGGACAACAGGTGTAAGGAAACGTGTCGGAATGTTTCCACCCGCCGGGAATCGAACCCGGGCCCTCCGTGTGTGAAGCGGGAGCTTTAGCCACCAGGCCACCGGGCCATCCTGTAACTTCTCGGATAACTTCCAAAAGCCTCAGTGGTGCAGTTTTAAACGTTTAAACAAGATGCTTCCTAATTCTACGACGGTGGAAGAGCGAAGTTCATGTGTCTTGTTATACAGCTGTCAGTATTACCAGTCAGATGGTGTGAAATGTTCATTCTTATCAAGACATTAAATATAACTAAGTTCACCTTTTCTAAATGGCTTCAGTATTTAATAACTGAAGCCTTTTAAGAAGATGATAAAGTCCATTAAGTTTAGGTGTGGACAGATCTGTCAATATATTAAATTACAAATTCATGGAATTGTTAAAAATTCGTGAGATAATTCGAGAGTGTCTCTGCTGATAGACTTTTAACTTTCGGTATTGTGTGTGTTTCAGTAGGTGACGTTTCAGTCTTAGTGTATGTTTCAGTAGGTAAGGCTTCAACCTTGGTGTGTGTTTCAGTAGGTGACGTTTCAGTCTTGGTGTGTGTTTCAGTAGGTAAGGCTTCAACCTTGGTGTGTGTTTCAGTAGGTGAGGTTTCAGTCTTGGTGTGTGTTTCAGTAGGTAAGGTTTCAGTCTTGGTGTGTGTTTCAGTAGGTGAGGTTTCAGTATTGGTGTGTGTTTCAGTAGGTGAGGTTTCAGTCTTGGTGTGTGTTTCAGTAGGTGAGGTTTCAGTCTTGGTGTGTGTTTCAGTAGGTAAGGCTTCAACCTTGGTGTGTGTTTCAGTAGGTGAGGTTTCAGTCTTGGTGTGTGTTTCAGTAGGTGAGGTTTCAGTCTTGGTGTGTGTTTCAGTAGGTGAGGCTTCAGTCTTGGTGTGTGTTTCAGTAGGTGAGGTTTCAGTCTTGGTGTGTGTTTCAGTAGGTGAGGTTTCAGTCTTGGTGTGTGTTTCAGTAGGTGACGTTTCAGTTTTAGTGTATGTTTCAGTAGGTGAGGTTTCAGTCTTGGTGTGTGTTTCAGTAGGTGAGGTTTCAGTCTTGGTGTGTGTTTCAGTAGGTGAGGTTTCAGTCTTGGTGTGTGTTTCAGTAGGTGAGGTTTCAGTCTTGGTGTGTGTTTCGGAAGGGATACTTACAACGAAGCAGTATGCAGGTGTGAAGGGATACTGTACAATGAAGCACCATGCAGGTGTGTAGCAGGTGTGGGTGGATTCACCAATGTTCAACAAGGAATCAATGAAGTGCAAGTTGCCAGTGTCAAGGTTACTGCAACTTTGTTTACCACTGAGTGTCCGGATGATATGGTTGGGTTATTCACGTACATCTTCGTCATCCTCTTTTTTTCTCACCTGAGTTATTCATAGTCTTCTTCATCATCATGTTTCTCTAATGAGTTATTCACATACCTCTTCGTCATTCTCTGTCTGCACTTTCCTCCACTTGGTCCATATCCATCATTTTTCTTACAGTGTGGCTATAGTATTTCTCCTTTTCAGTCTTCTCCTTTGCTCCTATGTCACTTTTGGTTTCCTTGCATCCCTCCTGATCTCTGTTATTTTCTTTCCCTCCTGCTAGTTTCTCGGGTTTTTTACTGTATTTTTATGCGCCTTTTTTTCTTTTCTATCTCCTTCGAATTCTCCTCCTCTTGGAATTGCTGTTTAATCCAAACGATGCACTGATGAAGAAAGGTGAAAGAGAGACGTTGCAGAAAAAATTCTTGGACAGTACTTCGCTCTACAGCGTGAAATCTTGCCCCAGTGAAAACCTTTTCTGCAACGTTGTATCATATCTTCCCTCTTGTTGGCTGACCTGTGGTTCACATCGCGGGTGTTGCTCCTGTCTCTGGGTGGCGGAGAAACTAAGTACCGCATCCCGTCAACTTTGGTAAAGTGATGAATAAGATACATGTGCAACACTTGGGTATCTTCACCTTCAACTTTTCGACCAGAGCTTTGGTAAGATGGGAAGGGAAGAAGGATGGGTAAGTGTGTGTGTGTGTGTGTGTGTGTGTGTGTGTGTGTGTGTGTGTGTGTGTGTGTGTGTGTGTGTGTGTGTTTAGTGTCATTAATGAAAATTATTTAATTTAAAAGGATATGACACTTACCCATCAGGGCCACACAGGTATAAGAAAATATATCTGCATAGGATTGAGTTGGCAAGAGATATACTATTTGCAATTGCGTTTTTATATATATTTGTTTTTTTTTTCGCGACTGCTGAGCGTAGGTTACGACAATAGCAAGGCGATGGATATAAGTCGGTTCCAGTATGGAGATGCTGACCAGCTCAGCTGCTTCAAAGGTGGTGTCCTCCCATGGTAGGTGTGCACATGTTACATGGGGAAATGTAATAGTTGGGAACTTGAACAAGAAGTCTCCATAAATTGAGGTAATGTAATCCATGATGGACATAAAAGGTTCCTGGTGTTATCTAGTCATCAACATCTTGAATTCTGGGTTTTTCCTGCGGACAGAAAATTGTTGTCTAAGATTATAGATGCAAGTTGAGTGGGAGTTCTCCCCACTCGACTCATCAAGAGTGGTCGCCTGTGTACTGACAAGTTCCTCGTTCTCACTACTTTGTTACTGGAACGTTTCGCCTGCTCAGCAGGCTGCTTCACTGGAATGCAGAGGTGACCTCAGTACCTGAGAGACAGCAGAAAACGTGAAGAGGTAATTTTAATGCGTTTATTCCCTGCCTGAACACCTTCGTCACTGCTGGTTGATGAACTTGCCAATTTATGGAGTTAGTCGAAGCTTAAGAGAAATCCTGAACACCTTCGTCACTGTTCGTTGGAAAGCTTGCCAATTTTTGGTGCTAACGGAAGCCTAAGAGGAATTATTCTAAAACGGGATCTGAGAAAGTGAAGATCTTTCCAACTTGCATAAAAAACGGTTGAATGATCTTTGTAGTTTCTACAGGGATCTAATTATATCTTGAGCAAGTGAATGGCAATTTAGAGAGTAGATGGTGTGAAATACGCTAGTGTCAGAGACGAGGGCTTGTGACGGTGGCTTCGGCTTGGGTGACTACCATGAGGCGATGAACGTACATTTACGAATGAGACACGGTAATCACTCTAACGTTTGACTAACGATCGTGGACGGCTCATCACGGCGAGGAGCCAGAACGAGGAAGAGTATATATATATTATATATATATATATATATATATATATATATATATATATATATATATATATATATATATATATATATATATAATATATATATATATATATATATATATATATATATATATATATATATTATATATATATTATTACATAATATGGTACAGAAGATTTAAGAGATACATTGTTGATATAAAGGTGGCATATACGGTACATGTTGTTACGTGTATATCACCGATTATAAGGCGAAAATCTCATCCAGCTCCTCAGAGCTGGGGCATGTGCCCAAAATACAGCAGGCATTACCCCTTTGAACAGCCGCACTGAGCAGCTGGAACAGAAAACTAGCTGCCCTGGGATACCTAGTTACCTTGATGAGTCTTTTTCCCAGCTCCTTAAGGAATTTAGATGCATTCTTTCCCCATGAGCCAAGGGTCTCTGAGCCTATGGGAACAAACATAAAGTGATGGGCAAGTTCTCCATATTTTCTAAACTTTTGGGACTCCCTGAAGCTGGCAGCTGCCCCTCCTTCCTCCCTGGTGTATTGGAGATAGGTATCAGCCAGGGTAGATGCACTTGTATAGTCCCACATCACCTGCTTCCCGTCTGTCCAGGCTTGAAGGGTGATACCATCTGGACGCTTCTGGCTGCCAACAGATCTACATAGCTGGGGTGGCTCCCTTACTGCTGGGCATCCGGCTGTTGTGAGGTTCCTCTTGATAATGTTATTAACCTCCTCATGTCTTGCAATCTTTCCCTCGGATTTACGGCACACAAGACCATGGTACCCGAATTGGTCTGCTGCTTCACTGCCACAAATACGGCAAGTCGAAGGGCAACACCGATGCGGATGGTCTGTGGGTCGAGGCGTGTGCTAAGGCTGGAGTTGGGAACAGCCAACAGAAAGTCCCCTGCATGAGGGGCTCTCATTGCCAGGAGGCGGGCTCTATCCTTCCCTGACACACTCTGAAGCATATATATTTAAAATGTGTGTGTGTGTGTCTCGTGCCGAATAGGTAAAACTTGCTATTTTGGCTTAAATAGCAACGCTCGTCTTGCCGAAAACGGCAAGCGAAAATTTGTGTATGCAATAAGTTTGCAAAAATCATTCTGAACCTAACGAAAAAAATATATTTCATTGTGTTTGTTTATTATTAAATTATTCTAAACTTATCTAAAATATATTTAGTTGGATTTTGCTTAATTAAATTGCACTTGTTATAATAAGGTTAGGTAAGTTTTCTAAGGTACTTTTGGTACAAAACTATTATTTTTTTCATTAACATAAATAAAAAAATATATCTCTAAACGCATAAGAGAAAATTTAAGAAAGGACTTAATTTTGAATGAGTTCTTGCTAATTGACCAGTTTTACGTATTCGGCACGACATTATATATATATATAATATTCCCCTTCAGTCTCCCCGCATCAGTTACACTCTCATCGTGACCAGAAGTGAAAGAAGTGACAGTTGTTTACCTAACGCAGTGGAAGAGAAAGTTCTCCTACTTTGATAGTTTTATCATGGACGACGTACGGTGCCCTTTCTTTTGTTGGTAGTGAAGGGGCAGGTTAGGTTTAATTCCTGGATATCATAAGTTCTTCACTAGCTCTTTATTATTTAATGCAAGTTTAAATATCCGATTTTAAATACGACGGCCACAGTCCGTTGTACTGTATACTACAGTAGTCACAGTCTATTATGTTCAGTGCTACAGTATCCACGTACATGTACTTGTAGAAATAAAGATTATTATTATTAAACTGACGTGCAGCGGTGTACAGTGTAGCGGAGTGACTGTGTAGGAAGCTGGCGTACTCCTCTGATGGTGGTAGCGGTTGGGGGTGATGGTGTGGTGGTGGTGATGAGATGGTGATGCTGGTCATGGTCATGGTAGTGATGTGATGGTGGTGGTGAAAAATGAGACATTTGTGTTGATGTGATGGTGGTGGCAACGATGGTGTTGATGTGATGGTGGCATCGATGGTATTGATATGATGGTAATGGCAATGGTGGTGTCGTGGTAGTCATGGTATAGTGACGTAGTGATTATAATTGTGGTCATGATTGAGTGCCAGTGGTGGTGTTTACCCAGTAATGGTGATGTAGGGATAGTGGTGTCATGATGATATAGACTATAATGTCATACCATTATCTCGTGGAGTCAGTTGTTTTTCCTCAGTGGTTACTAACACATCACTGTTGTCTCCTTGTGTAAGTGATCCTCTTCCTTGGTTCTTACTCCTGTCTCTCTTCAAGTGTTAATATCGATTTTACATCTGACACTATGTCGTTCTCAAGGTGCCATTCTCCCTCTCTTCTTATCCTAGCATATTTACAATATTACTAATTCTTCTACTTGCCTTCCTCTTCTTCTCTCTCTCTCATTCTCTCTCTCTCTCCCACCTTTATCTTCAGTTTTAACACTCTCATTTAGTTCCTCGGGCTCTCTATACTTCTGGTTGAATAGTGGAATCTCTCTCTATTTTTCCATTCTATTCTTCTTTATTGATATGTATGTTTATGTGGCATTGCTGACGTATTCTTCTTAGTCCCTCCATCATACCCTGGGTTGTCTCTCCTTCCATTCCTTCTTCCTTTATACTTTATTCTGGAAATTTTTTCCCGGAATAGTCTTCTCTCCTGCAGTACAGTGTTGTGCTTATCTCTCCTCCTCTTTTCTTCTATCCCATATCTACCAGATATTTAAATCTTAGCAGTGTTGTCTGTGCTTCCTTTTTTATGCTCTGGTGTCGATTTATTTTAAATTTCATTATGTTAGAGTAAAAACCAGGTTCGGTCGTGATGGTTCATCTCATCTCTTACATTCTTGTGGTTTCTTTTACACGATGACTCATGAAATTTACCAATGCAGTTTCCGTCAATGTAGTTCTGCACGCTGCCACTCAGATGTGTGGATCACATTTATTCCAAAAAGGTCATTTGAATGAAGCTTCTTATGAGCATTTGCTTTTCGTTGATATTTCTTCTTTTAACTTTTGCTGTCAAAATGATGATTATGATGGTCTTGTTGGTGTCCTCGTGCGCCTGCCTCTCTCTCTTCTATTGTTTAGCATAAAGAGGTTTAACATTACACTTTCTGTTACCTTGAGTCCTTTTTCTTTTTTTTTTTGGTCTTGGGGAAATTCGTAATCCGAAAGGATCATACAGTACGAGGGATTGGAAAGTAATCAGGTTTAATCCGAGGAAGGGAAGGTTGGTGCTAATTCCCGTGATCAGTGACCCCATCAGCGGCATCAAGACGGCTCACTACCACCACCTAGAAGGGACCCAGGTGTTGTTCCTGCAGTAGTATGGTTGAGTTTAAGGGCTACGAGCCGTCTTCCTGAGATATGGTCAGGGAATCCACCCATGGTCAGGTTCTCCGGCTCCTGAAACTCACTAGTTGATGTTGGCGTGGCAGTGGTATTGTTGTCGTGGCAGTGGTATTGTTGTCGTGGCAGTGGTATTGTTGGTCGTGGCAGTGGTATTGTTGTCGTGGCAGTGGTATTGTTGTCGTGGCAGTGGTATTGTTGTCGTGGCAGTGGTATTGTTGTGGCAGTGGTATTGTTGTTGTTGCAGTGGTAATGTTGTCGTGGCAGTGGTATTGTTATCGTGGCAGTGGTAAAGTTGTCGTGGCAGTGGCATTGTTATGGTAGTGGTGTTGTTGTCATGGCATTGGTATTGTTGTCGTAGTAGTGGTAGTGTTGTCGTTGTGGTGGTGTTATGGCAGTAGTGTTGTGGTAGAAGCGCTGTCCTGATGCTGATGACGGTGGTGCCATATATGGTGGTGGCAGTGGTATTGTGGTGGTGCTAGTGACGGTAGTGTCTGTTGGTGGTGGTGGTGGTGCCTGTGGTGGTGGTGCCTGTGGTGATGGTGATGGTGCCTGTGGTGGTGGTGTTGGTGCCTGTGTTGGTGGTGCCTGTGGTGGTGGTGGTGGTATCTGTGGTGGTGGTGGTGGTGTCGTGACGAAAGTATAGATTTTTAGTTGGTAGCGAAAATGAGAGTAAAGATAAAAAAGATGACCTAAATTAACGTTTCGTGATACAATATACAATATTGTATGTATATACAGCCGTATATGGTAGTTGTAGCACCGTGGTTCATAGTGCGGCTGTTGTCTTGGTCACAGACCAGGTCCGCTCTGGATAATTAGGGTCCAATTCAAGAGTGTCTTGCAGAGTGCCACGGGAACCAGTGAGTGCCATTCACATCTTGGCTGGGACTGTCATATACATCTCTCTCTCTCTTCTCCTCATCATATATATATATATTATATATATATATATATATATATATATATATATATATATATATATATATATATATATATATATATATACGCGTTTCTTACCTTGCATTTTTCCTCAGACAATAAATTCTGGACATGATCAAACTTCTGGGTAGTAATTTCCTCATGATATAACTCACTAAACTAGTCACACTGTAACACTAACCACCAGGATGTACGTGCAACACTGATCGTAACGCCGTGCACGTAACACTCACAGGTGTACGTTATAAGAGAAGAGCGGCACGTTGCAAGACACACACACATACACCTGCCCGTGGTGGTGTGAGCAGTACACTGAGGCGTTGATAACACCACCGCTGGTTCCTCAGCCCCCTCTCTGCCTCTCTGCCTCCCTGCCTCCCTGCTTGCTTGCCTGCCTCCCTGCCGCCTCTCTTGTCGTGTTTACTCGGGTTTTTGCTTTACGTGTAACACGGAATCAGCGTCATGGTGGGTAGTAGAAGGAAAAACTCAAGTAATCTGCATGTGTTGAGGCAGAGGCGGCTCCGTGTCACAGTTTATCCAGCAGTGCAGCCAGGATATCTGGCACTGCTTGTTCAGTGCAGCATACATATTTGGCACTGTTTACAAGCAGTGGAACAACGGTATTTGTCATTGCTTACAAGCAATATAAAAAGGTATTTGACACTGTTTATGAAGCAGTGGTAGAAAGGTATTTGACACTGTTTATAAAGCAGTGGTAGAAAGGTATTTGACACTGTTTATGAAGCAGTGGTAGAAAGGTATTTGACACTTTATAAAGCAGTGGAAGAAAGGTATTTGACACTTTATAAAGCAGTGGTAGAAAGGTATTTGACACTTTATAAAGCAGTGGAAGAAAGGTATTTGACACTGTTTATAAAGCAGTGGAAGAAAGGTATTTGACACTGTTTATGAAGCAGTGGTAGAAAGGTATTTGACACTGTTTATAAAGCAGTGGTAGAAAGGTATTTGACACTGTTTATGAAGCAGTGGTAGAAAGGTATTTGACACTGTTTATGAAGCAGTGGTAGAAAGGTATTTGACACTGTTTATAAAGCAGTGGTAGAAAGGTATTTGACACTGTTTATGAAGCAGTGGTAGAAAGGTATTTGACACTGTTTATGAAGCAGTGGTAGAAAGGTATTTGACACTGTTTATAAAGCAGTGGTAGAAAGGTATTTGACACTGTTTATGAAGCAGTGGTAGAAAGGTATTTGACACTGTTTATAAAGCAGTGGAAGAAAGGTATTTGACACTTTATAAAGCAGTGGAAGAAAGGTATTTGATACTTTATAAAGCAGTGGAAGAAAGGTATTTGATACTTTATAAAGCAGTGGAAGAAAGGTATTTGATACTTTATAAAGCAGTGGAAGAAAGGTATTTGATACTTTATAAAGCAGTGGAAGAAAGGTATTTGATACTTTATAAAGCAGTGGAAGAGAGGTATTTGATACTTTATAAAGCAGTGGAAGAAAGGTATTTGATACTTTATAAAGCAGTGGAAGAAAGGTATTTGATACTTTATAAAGCAGTGGAAGAAAGGTATTTGATACTTTATAAAGCAGTGGAAGAAAGGTATTTGATACTTTATAAAGCAGTGGAAGAAAGGTATTTGATACTTTATAAAGCAGTGGAAGAAAGGTATTTGACACTTTATAAAGCAGTGGAAGAAAGGTATTTGATACTTTATAAAGCAGTGGAAGAGAGGTATTTGATACTTTATAAAGCAGTGGAAGAGAGGTATTTGATACTTTATAAAGCAGTGGAAGAGAGGTATTTGATACTTTATAAAGCAGTGGAAGAGAGGTATTTGATACTTTATAAAGCAGTGGAAGAGAGGTATTTGATACTTTATAAAGCAGTGGAAGAGAGGTATTTGATACTTATAAAGCAGTGGAAGAGAGGTATTTGATACTTTATAAAGCAGTGGAAGAGAGGTATTTGATACTTTATAAAGCAGTGGAAGAAAGGTATTTGATACTTTATAAAGCAGTGGAAGAAAGGTATTTGATACTTTATAAAGCAGTGGAAGAGAGGTATTTGATACTATTAACTCTTATAAAGCTCCACTATTTATAAAAAAAAATATAAATCCGATTGAAAAAAGCGCATCTAAAAGTCTGCCACAAACTGTGGCAGACTTTCTCGCGCTGTTCAATTTTGGAAATTATTTTTTTTAATCGCCTTTTCAGAAAATTACATTACATGGAGGAGCTTTGTAAGTAAAACTACTATATTTGTTAAGTGTGTCCTTGAAGACGACGTTAAGTGTGCCCTTGAAGACGACGTTTAGTGTGTCCTTGAAGACGACGTTTAGTGTGCCCTTGAAGACGACTGTTAGTGTGCCCTTGAAGACGACGTTAAGTGTTCCCTTGAAGAAGACGGTTAGTGTGTCCTTGAAGACGACGTTTAGTGTGCCCTTGAAGACGACTGTTAGTGTGTTCTTGAAGACGACGTTAAGTGTTCCCTTGAAGAAGACGGTTAGTGTGTCCTTGAAGACGACGTTTAGTGTGTCCTTGAAGACGACGTTTAGTGTGTCCTTGAAGACGACGTTTAGTGTTCCCTTGAAGACGACTGTTAGTGTGTCCTTGAAGACGACGTTAAGTGTTCCCTTGAAGAAGACGGTTAGTGTGTCCTTGAAGACGACGTTTAGTGTGCCCTTGAAGACGACTGTTAGTGTGTTCTTGAAGACGACGTTAAGTGTTCCCTTGAAGAAGACGGTTAGTGTGTCCTTGAAGACGACGTTTAGTGTGCCCTTGAAGACGACGTATAGTGTGTCCTTGAAGACGACGTTTAGTGTACCCTTGAAGACGACGTTTAGTGTGCCCTTGAAGACGACGTTTAGTGTTCCCTTGAAGACGACGGTTAGTGTGTCCTTGAAGACGACGTTAAGTGTTCCCTTGAAGACGACGGTTAGTGTGTCCTTGAAGACGACGTTAAGTGTTCCCTTGAAGAAGACGGTTAGTGTGTCCTTGAAGACGACGTTTAGTGTGCCCTTGAAGACGACGTATAGTGTGTCCTTGAAGACGATGTTGTGTTCCCTTGAAGACGACGTTTAGTGTGTCCTTGAAGACGACGTTTAGTGTTCCCTTGAAGACGACGTTTAGTGTGTCCTTGAAGACGACGTTTAGTGTGCCCTTGAAGACGACGTTTAGTGTGTCCTTGAAGACGACGTTTAGTGTGCCCTTGAAGACGACGTATAGTGTGTCCTTGAAGACGATGTTGTGTTCCCTTGAAGACGACGTTTAGTGTGTCCTTGAAGACGACGTTTAGTGTTCCCTTGAAGACGACGTTTAGTGTGTCCTTGAAGACGACGTTTAGTGTGCCCTTGAAGACGACGTTTAGTGTGTCCTTGAAGACGACGTTTAGTGTGCCCTTGAAGACGACGTTTAGTGTGCCCTTGAAGACGACGTTTAGTGTGTCCTTGAAGACGACGTTTAGTGTGTCCTTGAAGACGACGTTTAGTGTGCCCTTGAAGACGACGTTTAGTGTGCCCTTGAAGACGACGTTTAGTGTGCCCTTGAAGACGACGTTTAGTGTGCCCTTGAAGACGACGTTTAGTGTTTCCTTGAAGACGACGTTTAGTGTGGCTTTGAAGACGACGTTTAGTGTGCCCTTGAAGACGACGTTTAGTGTGCCCTTGAAGACGACGTTTAGTGTACCCTTGAAGACGACGTTTAGTGTGCCCTTGAAGACGACGTTTAGTGTGCCCTTGATGACGTTTAGTGTGGCTTTGAAGACGACGTTTAGTGTGCCCTTGAAGACGACGTTTAGTGTGGCTTTGAAGACGACGTTTAGTGTGCCCTTGAAGACGACGTTTAGTGTGCCCTTGAAGACGACGTTTAGTGTGTCCTTGAAGACGGCGTTATTGTGCCCTTGACAACGACGTTCTTATAACTGCTGCTGGCAGGTGCAAAAGGCGTGGACCACGCATGTTCACACAGCCTTCTCTTCACAAATTAAACGCCACGGTATTAATTTAATGCCTGGGTATTAAGTAAATACCCTTAGTATTAAGCTGATACCCCGGGAATTAAATTAATACCCCCTGTTTTAACTTAATACTCCGTGTATTAAGTTAATGCCAAAAACATCTGGTTAATACTCCGGGTATTTACTTTACACCTGGGTATTAACTTAGAGTCATCATAAACAATGGCACATATTATACACGTCTCTCTGGCTGGTTAATTATGTTTATCAAGAATTCTGGCACTGATCTTTGGTTGCTTCATTTGTTAAAGTTTCTCATCCTGAAACAGCTGCACTCTGTGCTTTATTTGTTAGTCATTCCATCATTTACTGTAAGATTGTAACTTGTTTCCTGCCTGCTCGTCTAATTTGTGAATCAGTTTCTTTTTGGGGTACAGTCTCAAGTGCTTTCCTACAGTCCAAGAATACGCAATCGATCCATCCTTGTCTTTCTTCCTTGATTGCCGTTATTCCCTCATAGAATTCCAGTAGGTTAGTGAGGCAAAACTTTCCTTCCCTAAATCCATACTAATTTTCTTTTAACAAAAAATGCCCCCCCCCCCCGTAATATTGAAGGCTGAACCAATCTTTCCTGATTTTCTTTTCCAATGTCTTGGATATGTCAGTGTTTGTGCTCACCTAATTGTACTCGCGTATTTGTTGCTGAAGGTATCGAATCTAAGATCTCGGCCTCTCTGTCGGCCACCTAGTACTAGGTTCACTCTCTCCTGGTTTCGAGAGCCCTGTCATACCTGTTCTTAAAACTATGTATGGATCTCGCCTCTACCACTTCACTGTCTGGGTTTCACTTGCTGACCTCACTAAGGCTAAAGAAGTGTTTTCTAGCATCCCTGTGACTCATCTGTGTTTGTGTTTTAAACTTGTGTTTGTGTTTTAAACTTGTGTTTTAAACAGACTACCTGCACGTGTCAAAGCCAGTCATAGCATGAACCAGTTCAAGAAGAGAGCCAAAAGGTGCCTGATGCATGTAGCTACAGAAAGGGAGGGGAATGATTTTTTTATTTTTTTTAGCTAACACGCGTGTAATTTTACCTTATTCCTAGTAATGACCCTCGTATTGTAGACAGTCTTAATGACCCTCGTGTAGTGGTCTTAATGACCCTCGTGTAGTAGTGTTAATGATCCTCGTGTAGTCGATAGTCTTAATAGTATGATAATAAGATGTTATCTCCATTATAGAATAATACTAGTATTAACTTATATATATAATAAAGGTGTATAAGGTATATGAGGTATGCATATAAGTGGCTTTGGCATGCTGCTCTTACCTGTATTTTTTGTACCTCTGTTTGTATGCTAAAATTTCTAAATAAATAAATAAATAAATAAATAAATAAAAATAAAAGGACCCCAGTGGAAATAAGTCACTCTGTTTGACTTTTTTGGATTATCCCAGGTACTTTACACATATGCTGCTATGTATGATAATCTATGTAACTGTATTTATGTATACCTGAATAAACTTACTTACTTACTTGCTTGCTCTGGTGTATGTAAGTAAATACCTATCTGTTTGTCTAAAGTGACTCAAGAAACACTTTAAAGAAAACGAATCTAGACCAGTTCATCAGAGAAAATGAACTACGTTGTAGGGAACCTTAACTAAAACCAAAGGATCAGGTATGATAGAGTGTTCGTGCTCGTCTGTATGTTCTCACCTATACGTAGCTGAAAGGATCGAGTCTTACCTGATAGCCTCACCTCTCAACTTGTCTCATGGGCCTTATCATACTTGCTTTTAAAGCTGTGTATGGAGCCTGCCTCCATCACGTCTTCACTGAAATCATTGCATTTTCCGATTCTTACTTCCTGCCATCCCTGTGGCTTATCTGTATCTTTAACTTCCAGCTATGTCCCCAAGTTCCCCTTTCTTGCCTCTCAGTCTCTCCCTCTCTACCCTGTCAATTCCAGTGAGTATTTTGTATGTTGTTATCTTATCTCCCTTGGTTCTTCTGTTCTTCAGTGTCGTCAGATTCATTTCCATTTGCCTCTCCTCATAATTCATGCCTCTTAACTCAGGCACTAGTTTTGCTACTTCTGCGCTTTTTTCAGTTTTTATTATTCTTCCTCAGGTGTACGTTCCATACCCGTGCTGCATACTTAAAGATGGGCCTGACAAACGTTTTATGTTAGGCATATCGGCCTGACATATGTTTTATGAAGTGTTGATATTCCTATGATTTGTCAAGCAAGCATTGGCTGCAGAGGTTATTTGGTTGATTTGAGCCTCTGGCGACATGCTAAGCACTATGCTCACCCCTAGGTCTTTCTTTCTGGGTGAGGTCTTCAACTTCGGTCCCTAGAGACCATACATCATGTCTGGGCTTTTGTCTTCCCCGATCTTCATGACCTTGCATTTGCTGAAGCTGAATTAAAGCAACCATTTATCTGATCATTCTTGCAGTTTGTCCAGACCCATATGCAGCCTTTCCCTGTCCTCGCCTGTTTTATTCCTCTTATCAGTTTAATGTCATCAGAAAATAGGAATATATCTGACTCAATCCCATCTGCATTATTAGTCAAGAATAACAAAATGGAAAAATCCCATCTGCAATATCATTCACATAAACCAGAAATAGTACCGGCTCTAATATAGATCCTTGTGGCACCCCGCTTGTTACACTTCCCCATTCTGATGACTCTTCCCGGACAATCGCTCCTTGCCTCCTGCCTCTAAAGTATTCTGTGATCCAGCAGATTATGCCCCTCGTTGTGCCTGCCTGCACCTCAAGTTTTCCCTTGTGTGTTCACCTATTTGTGGTTGCATGGGTCGAGTCTCAGCTCGTGTGTGTTTGTGTGTGTGCGTGTGTGGAATTGTGTGACTCGAAACCAACTCAAGAAGTGCTTTAAAGAAAACGAATCTGGATCAGTCCATGAGAGAAAATGAACTATGATATAGGGGACTCTAACCAAAACCGAAAGATTAGGTTAGGAAGTTGGCGTGAAAGTCGTTGCTGTAGAACTAATTTGTATTTTTTTCTGATTGCATTGTTTATAATTCCCAACATTTAATGCTGCTGAAACACACATAATAGTTAATATGAAAATAACTGTATAATTCTTTACTGACTTACGAGAACAAATATAAATTGAGACATAAACTGTGTGCCCATGGAGTGTGAGTGCTTCCCATCCTTTTCAAGAATGGGGACCTCTTTTTTACCCTCAAATAATGCAAACTCTAATAAATTTGGTTAAATAGATATTGATGGATAGCAGAGACAGTCAGTCGTTCCGTTGGCAGAAGTAATAATTGGTGCCAAGCTTCGTGGATACCTGGGAATAACTTGGGAGGCACTTGTCCTCTTTCCTGATGAATAAAATAATACTGCTTCGACTCCTCGTCAGGAGTAAATTTGACTCTGATTACTAACTCAGCAGGAGAAAAAAGATATCCAGCCAATGAAAATACTTGTGCAGTAAACTTTAAAAGGCTTTATTTTGATTTACTCGTCTGGAGTTTACCTGGAGTTTACCTGGAGAGAGTTCCGGAGGTCAACGCCCCCGCGGCCCGGTCTGTGACCAGGCCTCCTGGTGGATCAGAGCCTGATCAACCAGGCTGTTGCTGCTGGCTGCACGCAAACCAACGTACGAGCCACAGCCCGGCTGGTCAAGAACCGACTTTAGGTGCTTGTCCAGTACCAGCTTGAAGACAGCCAGGGGTCTGTTGGTAATCCCCCTTATGTATGCTGGGAGGCAGTTGAACAGTCTCGGGCCCCTGACACTTATTGTATGGTCTCTTAACGTGCTAGTGACACCCCCGCTTTTCATTGGGAGGATGTTGCATCGTCTGCCAAGTCTTTTGCTTTCGTAGTGAGTGATTTTCGTGTGCAAGTTCGGTACTAGTCCCTCTAGGATTTTCCAGGTGTATATAATCATGTATCTCTCCCGCCTGCGTTCCAGGGAATACAGGTTCAGGAACCTCAAGCACTCCCAGTAATTGAGGTGTTTTATCTCCGTTATGCGCGCCGTGAAGGTTCTCTGTACATTTTCTAGGTCAGCAATTTCACCTGCCTTGAAAGGTGCTGTTAGTGTGCAGCAATATTCCAGCCTAGATAGAACAAGTGACCTGAAGAGTGTCATCATGGGCTTGGCATCCCTAGTTTTGAAGGTTCTCATTATCCATCCAGTCATTTTTCTAGCAGATGCGATTGATACAATGTTATGGTCCTTGAAGGTGAGATCCTCCGACATGATCACTCCCAGATCTTTGACGTTGGTGTTTCGCTCTATTTTGTGGCCAGAATTTGTTTTGTACTCTGATGAAGATTTAATTTCCTCTTGTTTACCATATCTAAGTAATTGAAACTTCTCATCGTTGAACTTCATATTGTTTTCTGCAGCCCACTGAAAGATTTGGTTGATGTCCGCCTGGAGCCTTGCAGTGTCTGCAATGGAAGACACTGTCATGCAGATTCGGGTGTCATCTGCAACGGAAGACACGGTGCTGTGGCTGACATCCTTGTCTATGTCGGATATGAGGATGAGGAACGAGATGGGAGCGAGTACTGTGCCTTGTGGAACAGAGCTTTTCACCGTAGCTGCCTCGGACTTTACTCTGTTGACGACTACTCTCTGTGTTCTGTTAGTGAGGAAATTATAGATCCATCGACCGACTTTTCCTGTTATTCCTTTAGCACGCATTTTGTGCGCTATTACGCCATGGTCACACTTGTCGAAGGCTTTTGCAAAGTCTGTATATATTACATCTGCATTCTTTTTGTCTTCTAGTGCATCTAGGACCTTGTCGTAGTGATCCAATAGTTGAGACAGACAGGAGCGACCTGTTCTAAACCCATGTTGCCCTGGGTTGTGTAATTGATGGGTTTCTAGATGGGTGGTGATCTTGCTTCTTAGGACCCTTTCAAAGATTTTTATGATATGGGATGTTAGTGCTATCGGTCTGTAGTTCTTTGCTGTTGCTTTACTGCCCCCTTTGTGGAGTGGGGCTATGTCTGTCGTTTTTAGTAACTGTGGGACGACCCCCGTGTCCACGCTCCCTCTCCATAGGATGGTAAAAGCTCGTGATAGGGGCTTCTTGCAGTTCTTGATGAACACAGAGTTCCATGAGTCTGGCCCTGGGGCAGAGTGCATGGGCATGTCATTTATCGCCTGTTCGAAGTCATTTAGCGTCAGGATAACATCAGATAGGCTTGTTTAACCAAATTCTGTGGCTCTCTCATAAAAAATTCATTTTGATCTTCGACTCTCAGTCTGGTTAGCGGCTTGCTAAAAACTGAGTCATATTGGGAAGGAATTAAAATTATATGGAATCAGTTTTACTGTGAGAATCAATTTATCAACATGCTAGATAAAATCGATAAGACCGAACGACGAGTTCGGTCTTATCGATGTGTTCAGTCCATCACTCTTGTGATGGACTGAACACAGCAGTTCCAGGCTGAGGGACTAATTACCTCAAACACCTCCTCTCCTTACCCCTCTCTGCTTTGTATTGGACTGATGAAGCCACTGTGTGGAGAAACGCTTCTTTAATAAAGATTCTCATATGTTGCATAAGTATCTCAATCTTCAGAAAACTTTTTCAGTGTGTAGTTAGTGAGGAAGAAAAATAACTAAACCTTGAGTATAGAATGAAGCAGCGAAGACAAACTGGAGTATACCTGGAGGGTGTTCCGGGGGTCAACGCCCCCGCGGCTCGGTCCATGACCAGGCCTCGCGCTGTGGATCAGGGCCTGATCAAGTAGGCTGTTACTGCCGGCTGCATGTAATCCAACGTACGAACCACAGCCCGGCTGGTCAGGTACTGACTGATTAAAACACAGATGAAGTCAAAAATAATTATTCTGAATCCCGATTGTAATAAGTCACAATGCTTGACTTTATTGGATTATTCAAGAATTAAGTCTGCACAATTTAAAATATAAAACCATTGTAAAAAGTTCAAATTTATATATGAGGCGTAAATAAGGAAAATAAGATATACGGGATCATTGTAAATCATTTACAATTGTCACCAGTCAATAATTATTGACTTTCTCCAGCCACTGACTTGTATCAGATTTCCTTACTAATACTTGAACTTTCATATGTTCACGCGAACTTCTCATCATCGCCACGTTCATTAACCGTCCAGGAAGAGTCATCTTCCAGTGAGTTAAGAAAGTAATTGGCGCCAGTTACTGTAGTTGCTCTTGGTATCCCCGTTATCCCTGGATTATAAAGGCTCACTGCTGACTCTGACGCAGGAAATACACAGCAGTGCAGCAGCCAAGAGTGTCAAGCTGGATTTGGAGGTAAATGGCATGGTGATGTAGACTAACTATGGAAAAAGGCTCTTGTATACAATTCAAGACATTTATTAAAGAACATTTTATAAATGTCCTGTATTAAACACAAGGGTCATGTTCTACAATTTGAAATTACTGAAATACAGTTTTTTTCAGATTTATTGTCCCTAAATGTCTAATCAGTTTTACATGACCAGGACGCCATAGAACTAGATGACATACGACAAAAGATAAAACATTTATACACTGACAAGGTAGACAGAAAAATCATTCATTTTACGTCTATGTTCTGGTGTGAACCTGTGATGGTGTCGCGAATTAGAAAAAAAAATCCTTTTGGTGTAAGGTTAAAGAATTAGTTGATTTGGTTATACCATTTTAATAAAAGACTAAAAACTTTTATTGGAGTGTGTAGGTGCTAACTGGTCACTTTTATTTTTAACATGGGTTGTTAACCATCCAGGATTGTTAATTCAAATAAAATGGTAATAGAGTAATGGCTCCATATCACCTGTTAATCACCAGAGTTAACCACTTTAATCCTTAAAATAGGGATTAAAGTAATCTTTTAGTGTATATACTCAGATACACGCAACTCTATGTGTATATATATATCCCTTGCTTCTTCATATCTGCTTTTTTGTATCAAAAGCCAAAAATGCCCTGAGTTGAACACATATACAAAAACACTTGAGTGGAAATACTTAAAACACATTTGGATAATGGTTTTTAGGATAATAAAATGTATATTTCTGTAATTATGGATAACAAAAGTGTAATGAACAATTGTCAATGTTCAATAATAACTCATATGGAGACACAAACACAGAAGATTAATTGATATGTATATTTCGATCCACTTCTGGGATCCTTGTGGCTACTTCAGTCCACTTCACAAGTGTCACTTTTATCAACTTGTCACATTCTGTAATTACGTATTAGAAATGTTATATAGATTTCAATGAAATCTGTTCTTATTCAAGATTTTTCTTTCACATGCATTTCTGCAAGAAGAAACTGCTTTGCAATCCTCCATGGGAAAAATTGTTAGGATGACTGTTAGTGAGTTTAAGTTTTGAGACAATCCATGCAGGTTCTGGTCACTTAAGTGACTTTAATGACCTTCACGTCTGAGGTAAGTGAACTGTTCTGTGCCTGAAGAGGCTGTCAGCAGGTATGAGACTCACTCAGCATGAGAAGCTGTCGTCAGGTATGAGACTCACTCAGCATGAGAAGCTGTCGTCAGGTATGAGACTCACTCAGCATGAGAAGCTGTCGTCAGGTATGAGACTCACTCAGCATGAGAAGCTGTCGTCAGGTATGAGACTCACTCAGCATGAGAAGCTGTCGTCAGGTATAAGACTCACTCAGCATGAGAAGCTGTCGTCAGGTATAAGACTCACTCAGCATGAGAAGCTGTCGTCAGGTATAAGACTCACTCAGCATGAGAAGCTGTCATCAGGAACACGAGTGAAATATTGAAATCCCAGTACGACTCTGTGTTTAGTGAACCACTAATCGGTCTGAGGATCGGCGACCCAAATGATTTCTTCATGAATGAGCCTCAAAGCTCCATAAATGTATGCCAGATTTCCGACATTACCCTAACTCCGATAGATTTCGAAAAAGCCATTGACAACATGCCCATGCACTCAGCCCCGGGCCCAGACTCGTGGAACTCTGTTTTCATTAAGAACTGCAAGAAACCCCTCTCGCGTGCCCTAAGTACACTATGGAGGAGGAGCTTGGACATGGGTGAAATTCCAGTCACTTAAAACAACAGATATAGTCCCACTCCATAAAGGTGGCAGCAAAGCATTAGCTAAGAATTATAGACCAATAGCTCTGACGTCCCACATCATAAAAATCTTTGAAAGAGTGCTAAGAAGCAGGATTGCAAATCACCTGGATTCCCAAAATCTGCACAATCCAGGGCAACATGGGTTCAGGGCAGGTCGCTCCTGCCTCTCACAACTACTGGGTCACTATGATATGGCCTTGGATGCACTGGAAGAAAATCAGAATGCAGATGTAATATACACAGACTTTGCAAAAGCATTTGACAAATGCGATCATGGCGTAATAGCCCATAAAATACGTGCTAAAGGAATAACTGGGAAAGTGGGGAGATGGATCTTCAACTTCCTAACAAATCGAACACAAAGAGTAGTGGTCAACAGAGTTAAATCGGAGGCTGCCATAGTGAAGAGCTCTGTTCCACAAGGCACAGTACTCGCCCCATCTTATTCCTTATCCTCATAGCAGACATAGACAGAGATATACATCACAGCGCCGTACCATCCTTTGCGGATAATACTAGGATCTACATGAGGCTGTCATCTGCTGAGGACGCGGTTAACCTCCAAGAAGATATAAACAAAGTTTTCCAGTGGACAACGGTAAACAATATGATGTTCAATGAGGACAAATTCCAACTACTCCGTTATGGAAAACTGGAGGAGATAATAACTAGAACAGAGTATACTACAGACTCTGGCCATACAATAGAGCGGAAAAATAATGTAAGGGACCTGGCAGTAGTAATGTCTGAGGATCTCACTTTCAAGGATCACAACAGTGCCACGATCGCACGTGCAAAGAAAATGATAGGATGGATAATGAGAACGTTCAAAACGAGAGATGCCAAGCCAGTGATGATCCTTTTCAAATCACTTGTTCTCTCTAGGCTGGAATACTGCTGTACATTAACATCTCCATTCAAAGCAGGTGAAATCGCAGATCTAGAGAGTGTACAGAGATCCTTTACTGCACGTATAAATTCTGTCAAGCACCTTAACTACTGGGAACGCTTGGAAGCACTTGACTTGTACTCGTTGGAACGCAGGAGGGAGAGATATATCATAATCTACACTTGGAAAATCTTGGAAGGAGTGGTCCCAAATCTGCACACGGAAATCACTCCCTACGAAAGTAAAAGACTGGGCAGGCGATGCAAAATGCCCCCAATAAAAAGTAGGGGCGCCATTGGTACACTAAGGGAAAACAAAAATAAGTGTCCGAGCCAAGACTGTTCAACAGCCACCCATCAAGCATTAGGGGAATGCAATAAACCCCTGGCTGCCTTCAAGATAGTGGGACGACCTAAGTCAGTCAGATCATGGGATGCTGTCCATACGTCGGGAACTGCGTGCGGAGCGTAACGCTATATTATTCAGGCCCTACCATCGGGAGTCCTGGTCATATGTGACCGGGCGCAGGAGGGTCCAATTGATCCCACTGGAATATGACCTCAGGTAAATCCAGACAGTAATCTCCAGGATAACATGTAACATCATAGGTGGCTCCTTTCCAACTAGAATGTGATCATTCCACTAGTACAAACATATCCAATACTGTACAGCTGTTGCAAGTACATAGAGCGTAGGAAGCCTAACTCTGGATACCAATGGAATAGCGGCTTTTACACATACTTTCATGATCAGTTCACAGCATCAGTGTAATGAGGCCACGTAGAGACTGCAGTGCAGAGCGTGAAGAGCACAGGTGACGAAAGGTTCCAGAGACAGATTGTGAGATGGTCGTGAGGTTCACGGTTTTAACATCTCTTATATGAGGATAGACAAGTTAAAATCTGTAATTTTCCATATCTTCACCCGAACGTTCGCAGATCAAGAACTAATTATTGTACTAATGAGGTCGCAAACGTCCATTGAACTGTGGACACTAGACCATACGACGGTTGCGAAGATTAGCAGGTCAACTGAATCGATGGCACAATGATGAGGAAACTAGTGTGACTAGAGGTTCTCAAGATCTGGGGAGTGAGTTACTTGGATTAGATTCAATCTAGATGTTAGTAATCTAGTGTCAATAGATCTAGTTGTCACACTAGATCTAGAGTTCCTAGTCTGATTTCTCACATGGTTCACAAGAATCGTAGATGAACAAATCGTAGAGTCTCAGTAGAATCTGATGGTTAATGAATTGATGGTCAACAATCTAGATGTTTGTAGTCTGTGGTTCACACTTGATCTAATGGAGGCAGAGATTAGATGTTTCAAGAATCTAGATGGTACACTAGAATCTAGATGGTATAGAATCTAGATGGTCCACTGAATCTGGATGGTTCAAACTGGAATCTAGATGGTTACACTAGAATTGATGGTTCACACCTAAACTAAGGAAGCAAGACAGATGTGTCAAAGAATCTAAGGTACACTAGAATCTAGATGGTCACACTAGAAATGCATAGATGGGTCACACTAGAATCTAGATGGTCACACTAGAATCAAGATGGTTCACACTAGAATCTAGAATGTCCACTAGAATCTAGATGGTCACACTAGAATCTAGATGGTCACACACTAGATGGTAAGAATCTAGATGGTCACACTAGAATCTAGATGGTCACACTAGAATCTAGATGGTCACACTAGAATCTAGATGGTCACACTAGAATCTAGATGGTCACACTAGAATCTAGATGGTCACACTAGAATCTAGATGGTCACACTAGAATCTAGATGGTCACACTAGAATCTAGATGGTCACACTAGAATCTAGATGGTTCTCAGTAGAATCTAGATGGTCACACTAGAATCTAGATGGTCACACTAGAATCTAGATGGTCACACTAGAATCTAGATGGTCACACTAGAATCTAGATGGTTCACAGTAGAATCTAGATGGTCACACTAGAATCTAGATGGTTCACACTAGAATCTAGATGGTCACACTAGAATCTAGATGGTTCACATAGAATCTAGATGGTTACAGTAGAATCTAGATGGTCACACTAGAATCTAGATGGTTCACACTAGAATCTAGATGGTCACACTAAAATCTAGATGGTTCTCAGTAGAATCTAGATGGTTCACACTAGAATCTAGATGGTCACACTAGAATCTAGATGGTTCTCAGTAGAATCTAGATGGTTCACACTAGAATCTAGATGGTCACACTAGAATCTAGATGGTTCTCAGTAGAATCTAGATGGTCTCACAGATCTAGATGTCTAGTAATCTAGAGGTTCACACTAGAATCTAGATGGTCACACTAGAATCTAGATGGTTCACACTAGAATCTAGATGGTTCACACTAGAATCTAGATGGTCACACTAGAATCTAGATGGTTCACACTAGAATCTAGATGGTCACACTAGAATCTAGATGGTTCACACTAGAATCTAGATGGTCACACTAGAATCTAATGGTTCACACTAGAATCTAGGTCACACTAGAATCTAGATGGTCACACTAGAATCTAGATGGTCACACTAGAATCTAGATGGTCACACTAGAATCTAGATGGTTCACACTAGAATCTAGATGGTCACACTAGAATCTAGATGGTCACACTAGAATCTAGATGGTCACACTAGAATCTAGATGGTCACACTAGAATCTAGATGGTCACACTAGAATCTAGATGGTCACACTGAATCTAGATGGTCACACTAGAATCTAGATGGTCACAATAGAATCTAGATGGTTCACACTAGAATCTAGATGGTTCACAGTAGAATCTAAATGGTTCACACTAGAATCTAAATGGTTCACACTAGAATCTAGATGGTCACACTAGAATCTAGATGGTTCACACTAGAATCTAGATGGTTCACACTAGAATGTAAATGGTTCACACTAGAATCTAGATGGTCACACTAGAATCTAGATGGTCACACTAGAATCTAGATGGTCACACTAGAATCTAGATGGTCACACTAGAATCTAGATGGTTCAGTAGAATCTGATGGTCACACTAGAATCTAGAATGGTCACACTAGAATCTAATGTCATAGAATTAGATGGTCACACTAGAATCTAGATGGTCACACTAGAATCTAGATGGTCACACTAGAATCTAGATGGTTCTCAGTAGAATCTAGATGGTCACACTAGAATCTAGATGGTCACACTAGAATCTAGATGGTTCTCAGTAGAATCTAGATGGTTCACACTAGAATCTAGATTCAAGAATCTAGATGGTCTCATAGAATCTAGATGGTTCACACTAGAATCTAGATGGTCACACTAAATCTAGATGGTTCTCAGTAGAATCTAGATGGTTCACACTAGAATCTAGATGGTCACACTAGAATCTAGATGGTTCTCAGTAGAATCTAGATGGTTCACACTAGAATCTAGATGGTCACACTAGAATCTAGATGGTTCTCAGTAGAATCTAGATGGTTCACACTAGAATCTAGATGGTCACACTAGAATCTAGATGGTTCCAGTAGAATCTAGATGGTTCACACTAGAATCTAGATGGTCACACTAGAATCTAGATGGTTCTCAGTAGAATCTAGATGGTTCACACTAGAATCTAGATGGTCACACTAGAATCTAGATGGTTCACACTAGAATCTAGATGGTCACACTAGAATCTAGATGGTTCACACTAGAATCTAGATGGTCACACTAGAATCTAGATGGTTCACACTAGAATCTAGATGGTCACACTAGAATCTAGATGGTCACACTAGAATCTAGGTCACACTAGAATCTAGATGGTCACACTAGAATCTAAATGGTTCACACTAGAATCTAGATGGTCACACTAGAATCTAGATGGTCACACTAGAATCTAGATGGTCACACTAAAATCTAGATGGTCACACTAGAATCTAGATGGTTCACACTAGAATCTAGATGGTCACACTAGAATCTAGATGGTCACACTAGAATCTAAAATGGTCACACTAGAATCTAATGGTCACACTAATCATTCACTAGAATCTAGGTCACACTAGAATCTAGATGGTCACACTAGAATCTAGATGGTCACACTAGAATCTAGATGGTCACAATAGAATCTAGATGGTTCACACTAGAATCTAGATGGTTCACAGTAGAATCTAAATGGTTCACACTAGAATCTAAATGGTTCACACTAGAATCTAGATGGTCACACTAGAATCTAGATGGTTCACACTAGAATCTAGATGGTTCACACTAGAATGTAAATGGTTCACACTAGAATCTAGATGGTCACACTAGAATCTAGATGGTTCTCAGTAGAATCTAGATGGTCACACTAGAATCTAGATGGTTCTCAGTAGAATCTAGATGGTCACACTAGAATCTACATGGTCACGCTAGAATCTAGATGGTCACACTAGAATCTAGATGGTCACACTAGAATCTACATGGTCACACTGAATCTAGATGGTCACACTAGAATCTAGATGGTTCAGACTAGAATCTAGATGGCCAAACTAGAATCTAGGTGGTTCAGACTAGAATCTAGATGGTCACACTAGAATCTAGATGGTCACACTGAATCTAGATGGTCACACTAGAATCTAGATGGTTCAGACTAGAATCTAGATGGTCACACTAGAATCTAGATGGTCACACTAGAATCTAGATGGTCACACTAGAATCTAGATGGTTCAGACTAGAATCTAGATGGTCACACTAGAATCTAGATGGTCACACTAGAATCTAGATGGCCACACTAGAATCTAGATGGCCAAACTAGAATCTAGATGGTCACACTAGAATCTAGATGGCCAAACTACAATCTAGATGATCACACTAGAATCTAGATAGTCACACTAGAATCTGGATGGTCACACTAGAATCTAGATGGCCAAACTAGAATCTAGATGGTCACATTAGAATCTAGATGGTCACACTGGAATCTAGATGGTCACACTGGAATCTAGATGGTCACACTAGAATCTAGATGGCCAAACTAGAATCGAGATGGTCACACTAGTATCTAGATGGCCAAACTAGAATCTAGATGGTCACACTAGAATCTAGATAGTCACACTAGAATCTAGATGGTCGCACTAGAATCTAGATGGCCAAACTAGAATCTAGATGGTCACACTAGAATCTAGATGGTCACACTAGAATCTAGATGGTCACACTAGAATCTAGATGGTCACACTAGAATCTAGATGGACAAACTAGAATCTAGATGGTCAGACTAGAATCTAGATAGTCACACTAGAATCTTAGATGGTCACACTAGAATCTAGATGGCAACTAGAATCTAGATGGTCACACTAGAATCTAGATGGTCACACTAGAATCTAGATGGTCACACTAGAATCTAGATGGCCAAACTAGAATCTAGATGGTCACACTAGAATCTAGATGGTCACACTAGAATCTAGATGGTCACACTAGAATCTAGATGGTCCCCACGAGATCTAGATGGTCACACTAGAATCTAGATGCCAACTAGAATCTAGATGGTCACACTAGAATCTAGATGGTCACACTAGAATCTAGATGGCCAAACTAGAATCTAGATGGTCACACTAGAATCTAGATGGTCACACTAGAATCTAGATGGCCAAACTAGAATCTAGATGGTCACACTAGAATCTAGATGGTCACACTAGAATCTAGATGGCCATACTAGAATCTAGATGGTCACACTAGAATCTAGATGGTCACACTAGAATCTAGATGGTCACACTAGAATCTAGATGGTCACACTAGTATCTAGATGGTCACACTAGAATCTAGATGGTCACACTAGAATCTAGATGGTCACACTAGAATCTAGATGGTCACACTAGAATCTAGATGGTCACACTAGAATCTAGATGGTCACACTTCCCTCTACCTCTGCTTCACTCTGTCTCTACCTATGTACTTAACTGTCCATTTATTGAGAACTCTCGAGATAATATAATATATTTGATATGTCAACATATCTTATTAATTAAAATAAGAGACCAGACATATTAAGCATATTTCCTAAAATCTGCTTTTACCGCATAAGTGAACTGTAGATATTAATCCAGAAGGACTCCTGCAAACTCTTTTAGGTCTAGTTCCTGGACCTTCAGCGCCACCACCCTCAACACGATGGATATGGCGTGCACAATAAACTAGTCGCTTTGACTACACAAACTAAAATCTAATGTGTATATTTTGCTCTCTCTCTCTCTCTCTCTCTCTCTCTCTCTCTCTCTCTCTCTCTCTCTCTCTCTCTCTCTCTCTCTCTCTCTCTCTCTCTCTCTCTCTCTCTCTCTCTCTCTCTCTCTCTTCTCTCTCTTTCTCTAAATCTGGGTATATAAGGCATGACTGTATGTGTTGCCTCCTGCTAGGTATGGTATTACTAGGTACGTTGATCCTTGAAATACCCTCCAGGTAGGTAGTCGACTATGTCAAGGTTGCCACCTGCTAGATGTGACTGTATCGGGTGTGATTGTGTCAAGGTTGCCACCTGCTAGATGTGACTGTATCGGGTGTGATTGTGTCAAGGTTGCCACCTGCTAGATGTGACTGTATCGGGTGTGACTATGTCAAGGTTGCCACCTGTTAGATGTGACTGTATCGGGTGTGATTGTGTCAAGGTTGCCACCTGCTAGATGTGACTGTATCGGGTGTGACTGTGTCAAGGTTGCCACCTGCTAGATGTGACTGTATTGGGTGTGACTGTGTCAAGGTTGCCACCTACTAGATGCGACGGGCTGGTGTGGGGTGTGGGACCACGTACGGTTGAGGCGCAGAATGGGAGCAATTTCAGTTTACACAGTCTATGGTGGTGGTGGCTGCAGTAATTAGCGCGTGAACCTTAAGTTTCACTGAAGCGTGAAACTGGAGTTACGCCGGACTGTGAACCTTGAGTTATGTCGGAGCGTGAACCTTGTAGCTTAGATTGCTATCGCACTCAACTCACACATTGAGGTCTGCGGGTTGATCCCCGGTACGGCTGGAAAATTAGGACGTATTTCCTTAAGACACCTGTGTGTCCAATGTTCACCTTAGTATAATGATGTGTATTACCCACATCAATTAATAGGTCACGTGGTGTGAGTCGACTGGTCTGTGGGTCGCATCCTGGGGACAAATTGATCATTTTGCCTGAAATGCTTTGCTAGCAAGGGGTTTCTGTATATTAGTATGTCATTGATGTCAGGGTAGGCTGTGATACTTGTGCATGTACTTGTAGAATAAAGATTATTATATATTATTATTATTATTATTATTATTTATTATTAAAAAAAAAATTTTTTATTATTATTATTATGTTGTTGTTGTTGTTGTTGTTGTTGTTATTATTATTAAGTTACGCTGGAGCGTTCCCTTGTTGTGTTTGTGGCAAGGCAAGCCAGAGCGAACGTGGCTAGCCATCACATTTAACTTTGTTAAATGCGATTTTCATCATTAAGTCGTCTATGAAAATGTGTGTTGTGAATGTGTTAAGTGTCGTGTATACGAGCGTTGATGGTTGTTTAATTAAGTGCTGAGAGATTTATATACTAGTGTTGACATTTGTGTATATGAATGCTGATGATGGTTGGGTGCAAGTGTTGATAGTCGTGTATATGAGTGCTAATATTTACGTCAAGAAATTTAAAAATTCCACTTGCTAATCGACAAAAGTAAAACTCATTATAACCTTTGTGGATCAGTTATTTTCACTACCAGTTACTATTACTAAGTGTATGTTAGCTGATATAACAACATTACTGCTCAGGGGAGTCACTAGTAACAACATTACTGCTCAGGGGAGTCACTAGTAACAACATTACTGCTCAGGGGAGTCACTAGTAAACATTACTGCTCAGGGGAGTCACTAGTAACAACATTACTGCTCAGGGGAGTCACTAGTAACAACATTACTGCTCAGGGGAGTCACTAATAACAACATTACTGCTCAGGGGAGTCACTAGTAACAACATTACTGCTCAGGGAAGTCACTAGTAACAACATTACTGCTCAGGGGAGTCACTAGTAACAACATTACTGCTCAGGGGAGTCACTAGTAACAACATTACTGCTCAGGGGAGTCACTAGTAACAACATTACTGCTCAGGGGAGTCACTAGTAACAACATTACTGCTCAGGGGAGTCACTAGTAACAACATTACTGCTCAGGGGAGTCACTAGTAACAACATTACTGCTCAGGGGAGTCACTAGTAACAACATTACTGCTCAGGGGAGTCACTAGTAACAACATTACTGCTCAGGGGAGTCACTAGTAACAACATTACTGCTCAGGGGAGTCACTAGTAACAACATTACTGCTCAGGGGAGTCACTAGTAACAACATTACTGCTCAGGGGAGTCACTAGTAACAACATTACTGCTCAGGGGAGTCACTAGTAACAACATTACTGCTCAGGGGAATCACTAGTAACAACATTACTGCTCGGGGAGTCACTAGTAACAACATTACTGCTCAGGGGAATCACTAGTAACAACATTACTGCTCAGGGGAGTCACTAGTAACAACATTACTGCTCAGGGGAGTCACTAGTAACAACATTACTGCTCAGGGGAGTCACTAGTAACAACATTACTGCTCAGGGGAGTCACTAGTAACAACATTACTGCTCAGGGGAGTCACTAGTAACATTACTGCTCAGGGGAGTCACTAGTAACATTACTGCTCAGGGAAGTCACTAGTAACAACATTACTGCTCAGGGAAGTCACTAGTAACAACATTACTGCTCAGGGAAGTCACTAGTAACAACATTACTGCTCAGGGAAGTCACTAGTAACAACATTACTGCTCAGGGAAGTCACTAGTAACAACATTACTGCTCAGGGAAGTCACTAGTAAAACATTATGCTCAGGGGAGTCACTAGTAAACAACATTACTGCTCAGGGGAGTCACTAGTAACAACATTACTGCTCAGGGGAGTCACTAGTAACAACATTACTGCTCAGGGGAGTCACTAGTAACAACATTACTGCTCAGGGAAGTCACTAGTAACAACATTACTGCTCAGGGAAGTCACTAGTAACAACATTACTGCTCAGGGAAGTCACTAGTAACAACATTACTGCTCAGGGAAGTCACTAGTAACAACATTACTGCTCAGGGAAATCACTAGTAACAACATTACTGCTCAGGGAAGTCACTAGTAACAACATTACTGCTCAGGGAAGTCACTAGTAACAACATTACTGCTCAGGGAAGTCACTAGTAACAACATTACTGCTCAGGGGAGTCACTAGTAACAACATTACTGCTCAGGGGAGTCACTAGTAACAACTTCCATCAAGTGTTAATCTACAAGACAAGGTTCCTTTTATTGTAATAATGCTGTGTATTCGAAGAATGAGAGGGAGATTCTAAGCATCTCTAGCCTGGTAAATATTTCTCGACTATAGATTTGCCTGTTATACAGACGCTCCTTCTAGTCAGCTCAAAACAGAGTTTCAAGAAAACTGCATAGAAAAGCATATGTTGTATATAACTGTATGTTACCAATCATTGCATTACTGTAGCGGAGTGAAACCATGTGGACCGTGGACCAAGTGTGGCCCACTTGAGTGATGGGTGTGGGCTGAGTGTGGCCCACTTGACTGATGAGTGTGGGCTGAGTGTGGCCCACTTGATTGATGGGTGTGGGCTGAGTGTGGCCCACATGACTGATGAGTGTGGGCTGAGTGTGGCCCACATGATTGATGAGTGTGGGCTGAGTGTGACCCACATGACTGATGAGTGTGGGCCGCCTGAGTGCCTAACCAGCTCCTCGCCAACTCCCCACCATTTTAATTACGACTATAACGTCCTTAACTTCCAATAACTAACAAGCTATACTTCACCGTTGTTAAATGTAAGTGGCTATGCTTAACCTTTGTTATTAATAACTAGCAAGCCGTACTTCAGTGTTGTTATCAATAACTAACAGTACGTATATACGTTTTATCAATAATCAACGAGCTATAACTTCACCATTGCTATCTATATGTAATTCATGCTCTCCACACATACATGGATGTCTGTTGAAAAAACTTAAATGCCTCTTGGTTTTAATAAGAGAAACAAGAAATTGTGCTGATGAATAACTTTGAGGATTTCCGAGGCAGCAACAACAAGATGAGCACCAACAAGACAATACTCACCATAATTCTCTTCATGGGTTTTCTGGGTGGCAGTGGTGGTGGGAGGTGTGAGGAGGTCGACTTCTCCTCCTGCGAGGACTTACACAAATACTCGACCTCCCCAACGGAAGGTTCAGTGTCGCACTCATACCCGGCGTCGACCTCGAATTGCTGGTGACCATCGACAGGCAAGGCCGAGATGGAAAGATCGTAGCTGACAAAAGTCTTTCGCTCGCATCGCGTCTTCGTCGGAGCTGAAGAAATCGCATCCCCTCCCGCGTCTTTTTTCAAGATCCCTTTGCGAGGTCTGGTGTCGCTGCTTGGATCAACATCAGCTCTTTCTTCTACATCTCTTTCTTGAGGATTTCCAGAAGTGTGCATTTCTTCGGTATTTTTCATGTTTTCGATATTTTTGCTTAGGAGTTCTAAGGTTTCTGTGGGATTCACTTGGCTACCAAATAATTTTGCCACTTGCGCTGGAGTTTCAATGATGTATTGCAATTCTTTTGGCGTTTCATTTTGAAATGTCGCTTGCCCACTGACGCTTTTAATTGAATTGCTAAAAGCATAGAGTTTTCTGAAGCTTTCATAATCTTTTGTGCTATCCTGAAGTCTTGCTGACTTCTTCAAACAGTCTGGAACAGATTGTATTTGTGTTCCGTTATGGTCTGTAGAAGACAGAGTCCAGTTGTTGTCTGCTGTTGTATGTAAAGTAACTGAATTTTCTTTCACTGGTTTTGCATTAAGATTTCCGCGTTCCCAGTCCAATTTATCACAACCGTCATGACACTCTTGAGGAAGGATATATGACGAGAAGGATTTCTTTGCGCATGAGCTGAGTTCCGTCATGTGTGCAGCACTGGCTTCAGAACGCTCGCAAGGTGATAAAGTTTTGTCATAAATCCCACTTGTTGCATCCTCACCATGGTTCTTTTCTAATTCATGCACCATTGAAGCGGTTAACGGCAGCGGTCGACTAATGTTTCTCTCCCTCATATTATAATTTTCTTTTATACTGTCATCCTCAGAATCCTTGTTACATTCTCCCAGTGTGTTGTTCAACGTGTTAAGGGCACCATTCCGTGAGTGAGTAATTTGCTTGGATTTATAATTCTGATTTTGAAGAAAGTTTTCTAATGACGTTTTAACCCGCGAGAGAGTTTCGTATCCGCGTCCTTTATCTTTCTTCATCTTCTTCAGGAGAGGAGGCGACGAGGAGGGAAAAGACATCCTAATTAGAGGATTCTGCCGCAGGATCCAGTTATCTGTAGAAGATTCCCCGTTTTCCTTGCCGTCTAAGATTAAGATTTCGAAACTCTTGGGTTTTACGTCTGTGAGTCTGTTATTTCTAGTTATCTGCGTCTCACTCGTTCCTAGACGTTTGTCATCAAAATCACCAAAACCTGAAGCAGCGAACCAACTCGGAGATTCTTCAACAACAGAATCCAGATCCTCAACAGTCTGACAAAAATTTGACTTGCTGGAACATAATATATCATGATCTTCATCTCCTGATGTTTTGTAGTCGTGTGTATAATCATGTAGAGGCATCTGAAAGTACGCTGATGGTACAGGAGTTAAATTGCGGGAAATTATTTCCGGTGGCGAACGCAGAGGAAAAGATGACGGTGATAGTGGAATGAAATAATCCACGAGTGGCGAAGGTAGTTGCGGTTGTAGTATTGGTGGTGGTACTTGTGGTGGTGGTACTTGTGGTGGTGGTACTTGGTGTGGTGATAGTGGTATTTGTAATGATGACAATGAAGGATCATCGCTGTCTGTTCTGACTATTCTGGCTTTCTCTTCCTCTTCTTTGCGATCTTCTTCCTCGATCGTGAAGCTGTTGTGATTGAAGATGAAGTCTTTCATCTTTATTTGATCTTTGAAACTACCATCAGTTTGTGAGAGGCTTGACACGGCGCCTCTCTTCTCATACTCCGTCTCCGACCTGTGGACCTCTGCTACAGTGTGTAGGACATACTCGTTTGGAACTTCCTTATTGTGATCCTTCAGGAACTTAGCTGTCTGGATAATTTCCCCTCTTTTAACTGTTTCTTCGTCTTGGAAGATTGGGTTGAGAACTGTAAAAACCTCAAGGGTATTATTACTGGAACTTTGCGGAGACGACAACGACGACACTTCTGTTCTGTAGTTCATCACAAAATTATCGGTACTTGGACTAGATTCAGTCATCCCATATAATTCTCTGTTGTGTGAAAAATCTTTTGCTTCATTTGCCATATTCCAGTTCGATACGGGTTTTTCATCCTTGTTTCTCTGATTCTTCCTTCTGTTAACTTCAAATTTTGAGGGAAGAGTCGTATCATCGTTCTTGTAAATTATTCTGGGAGGTTTTATTCTTGAGTCTTGGTACCTGGAAGGTGTTCTGAAAGCAGATGGCTGAGCCTTCGTCGTGTCTCTCAAGAAACTGGCGTCTTCCACTGTTCTGATATTGTAGGAAGGTGAGGTATATCTCTGACTATCTTCCCTTTGGTTCTTGCCACTGTAATCCACGTAGGAGAAACTTGAGCCACAGTCTAAAGTAGACTTAGCACTAGAAATCTGGCACTGGCCAAAAGACATCTCAAATCCTTTTAATCTGTCACTGTTGCTGTAGGAAGATGAAGAGGAGTCGCTTGTGTCCCCCTGAATGACATAGGTTTGGTTTCTGGTATTGTTCTTATGATTCATGGCCCTTGTGGGAGCGGAGGTAAATCTTGATGCTGAGCTCGAGGTAGAAGACGGGGAAGCCTCGTCACTCAGTGATCTAAAGGTTGAAAAACAGGGCAGGGAGGGACCTGCGTTTTTTGTAAATTTGGCTGGAGTTTTCCCATTGCCGCGGTAAACTGACGTTAGTCTGTCAGCGTTGTTTGACTTGTTACTTGATGTTTTCAAATGCAGTTTCTTGTCTTCGTTATGGTGGATGTAGAGCAGTTTAATACCTGTGTTCTCTGATGACGGCAGGAACTCACACTTCGACTTCTCTTTCGTTTTCTTGTTGTTTTTCTTTTTCCAACTCTTTTTATTGAGATTGTTGAGTTTATCTTCATATCTTTTTACAGTTTTCTCTTTGTTACTTTCTTCCTTGGCTTTCTTTTTCACCGAGATGGCCTTTTTCATAAAAGACTTTCCATCTTGTTCCTCTTTCTTTACCCCTATATCGCCTCTACACATACGTTCATTATTCTTTGTCTTTTCATTTACTTTTCCCTTCACGTTGATCTTCCCATCACTTGCCTTGTGTTTAATCATCTTTCTCATGCTGACACACATATGTACTATAGTAGATTACTTACACAGGTTCATTTTCTGTGAAAAAAAACACTGACGCATTGAGGATTACCATTTTCGCTTGGAAACTATAATGCGAATAAACTCATAAGTTCGTATGATGGTGCAGACTCAGTGTGGAATACCAGCCAGTGAGGAGTCAACAAATTTGCTCTACTCATAATATTCCGACTAAAGGGTCAGGTAACCTCAAGTCTGGATGTACAGCAGTAGTCTGAGTGCCGTAGTTATGGCATTGTTGAAGACCTCACGAACTGACCAGGGTGACAGAAAGCAGTCTTCCCGAAGAACTGTGTTTTTTCTAATGTACAAACGCGCACAGCAAGGTTTAGCGCTAGTACACGCGTAAGCGCGAATACAGACGTAACAACGAATATCAGTGCGATGGGTAACGCATGAGCGGACAGTACGAGTAAACAAAGTCTACTTTCCTGGCGTCAAGAGCAACCAGTTTCCTAGTTTTTTTATCTTGTTTTTCTTTATATTCAGGTCATCTTTCGTTTCGTTAATTAACCCGATATTATTACCGGAGTAGAGTGTTATTCTCCCAGTGGAAATAAATAACTTCACTGTGAGTTATTATAAAAGTTAAAGGAGTGATGGCTCCCTATTTCCTGATATGTATCGAAGGTCACATTTGTGCTTGAGTTACCTCGGCAGTAACTTCCACAGTACAGGTTCACCTCCGTTGAGTTCCACCGGCGTGATGCTGCGCCGTGTAAACAGATTTCGTTCTACACAGACACCAGCAATGCAGGTTAGTAGCACGGACGACGGAGTCAGTAGCTATAGCTCTACCTCACCCTCGCACACACAAATCGTTTAAAGAAATTTGTGTAATTATTGTGCACCTAACCGGCAGAGGAACTAGGCTGTTAATCCATTAACGTAATTTATATGCTCTGGTAGGTGCAGGGGAGGGTGACGTGACTACAGATAGTTCTTGCGGATGCTGATATTTTCACTGTGTCTTGGTGTGGCTTCCGGAATTCACCCTCTTGTAGTCTTCTAAATACAGTATTAAAGAATATTCACTGTTCGTTTCACGACCTGAATGCAGGTTATACCAGAAATTTACCTATCATTGTGTATGTCATCACTGACTTTCAGTTCCCACGAGATTGGCCTGAATATCTCCCAGTCACGATATAATTAACAAGCTTGATCTCACAACCAGCCATTTCAATAGCCCTAATTTTATACTCTTGTCAAAAAGCTCTAATTTAATAATCTTGTCAAAAGACACCTAATTAACCTGAGTCTTACTAAGAGAGTCATGTTAAAAAACTTAGTCTTACAAGAAGGTCTTAATTTAGTAATCCTGTCAAAAAAAATCCTTATTTAATGGTCTTATTAATAGATCCAAGTTATGTAGACGTTAAGAACATTGTTCTAGGGTTCAAGTTATGTAGACGTTAAGAACATTGTTCTAGGGTTCAAGTTATGTAGACGTTAAGAACATTGTTCTACGGTTCAAGTTATGTAGACGTTAAGAACATTGTTCTACGGTTCAAGTTATGTAGACGTTTAAAAACATTGTTTTTACGGTTCAAGTTATGTAGACGTTAAGAACATTGTTCTACGGTTCAAGTTATGTAGACGTTAAAAACATTGTTCTACGGTTCAAGTTATGTAGACGTTAAGAACATTGTTCTACGGTTCAAGTTATGTAGACGTTAAGAACATTGTTCTAGGGTTCAAATTACAATCTGAAGTAATTTCTCCAAGATCTTGATTGCTGTCAAATTGTCTTCGGGATAAACAGAAGTTTTCTTCATTAATTGCTTGTCAATTAAAATTCAGATCTGTGTATTTGAATGCTATTTATAATTATTTTTTTGCGTTTTTCAGCCCTTTATTTTATAAAACAAGTCAAGCCGAGACTTAAGTGAGATTCAGTCACTTTACATCTGTTTTAGTTATTGAATTTATTTCCCCAAGTTAAAAGAAAGAAATCGTAAAATATAACCCAACTTATATATCATAAATTAAAGCAAATTATATGGGTGGAGCTCAGTGCATAAGCGATTTATCACTATTCACATCCACATGGATCAGCTTTTGTTTTTTAATTGCAGTGTTTTAGGACTGGGTATACCCGTTTTGAGTACAGAAAGACCTTGTCTTGTCGAGGTCCCTTTTTTTTTAGAGAGAGAGAGAGAGAGAGAGAGAGAGAGAGACGTGGTGTACCACCACCTTCACCCGTCCATATATTTGACAGGCACGAAAGTGTTTAACGTGGCTTATCGATGCGAGAACATATCCACGGGGCCAGGACAGTGTAGCTCCTCATGTGATAATACCGTACACCCATGAGATCATTTCTCGCATTATATTACTGAAAGACTGTCACCTGGTAACTGTATTTCCCTCTCGTGTATGTTTTTTTTTTTTTCTATAACTCGCCTCCAAGGACACTGGTGCACAATTGTCATCAATACGTGAGCAATAAAATCCTCATTCGGTGCTGAATCATCCAGTTAGTTGCCAAGCCACCGCTGCTGCAAGTTGAATAAGATTGATGACGTGTGAAGAGTGATCTTCAGTCTTCTCCTCAATCCAGGTCACTGAGTGTTTTGGAAAGGTGGTCCCTCCTTCAGGATAAACATGGCGGCTTCATACACAGTCATTTCTAATGTTCCATGACGGAGCCACACCTCGTCTAGTTTCTATTTCCAGAGTGTAGGTTAGTTGTGAGTTGTTGCAAATATGGTATTGTGAATCGTTGCAACCACGGTATTGTGAACCGTTGCAACCACGGTATTGTGAACCGTTGCAACCACGGTATTGTGAACCGTTGCAACCACGGTATTGTGAACCGTTGCAACCACGGTATTGTGAACTGTTTCAAGCACGTTATTGTGAATTATTGCAACCAGTATCGTGTGACTTTTACTTTCCCCAGCTGGAGTCTTTCTTGACTTATGTTCTTACTATAATTTCCATTTTCTCTTCCACGCTCAGTTTTCAGAGAACCAGAATTATGTAGGAATTGAGACTTTTTGAAATCAGTGAATTTTGAGTATTTCTTCCCCGGCGGTGCTGGAGCTGTCAGGGAAAGACTATTTTCACGCGGAAAAAAATATTCTCGACAAGAAAGTCATTCACAACTCTAATAATTTGTACTTCACTTTCTTTTTTATTAATTCCTGGTCCGTATCCCACTATCTATCTATCAATAAATTTATCTATCTATCTACTGAGTGGCACTTCTAGTATTTTTTTTAATTGCTTGTATTCAACTTTTTGTCGCTTCTAATTCAATTTCCGCTCGGCACTCTAGTCTAGCAACTTGAATCTCATGATGAGCAGACAGAGAATCGAGTCCTCAGGACTCCTTGCGCTAAGTAAATAATACTGATACTCAAGTAAAATATATAGTTTATAAAGGAGTGGCACCGTGGAACTGTATTCCGACACCGGGAACTGTATTCCGACACCGAGAACTATATTCCGACACCAGAGACTGTATTCCGACACCGAGAACTATATTCCGACACCAGGGACTGTATTCCGACACCAGGTACTGTATTCGACCACCGGACACCAGTATTCCGACACCAGGAAATAATGTTCCGACACCGGGAATCTGTTCTGACACCGGAATAGGGAAGACTTCGCCGTTCCCGCTAGCGAGTGGACAGGCAAATGGTGAGCCACCAACTCAGAACGTCCACACTCGCACGCTTCGACACCCACGAGAGGTAGAGGAGGAGAGATGGTGAGATGACGAGGGTAGCCTACTGACGAGGTGCAAGACTCCGAGGTGGGAGGAGGTGGATAGAGGAGGAGCAGGAGCAGGCTGTTGTGAAGGCTGTGCAGGAGGAAGAAAGGGTTACTGGAGGGATAAGGGATAATATGAGGGTTAGACACTTGGTTAGGTAATCGTATTTGTGGTGTTGTAGTAGTGGTGGTGTTGTAGTGGTGGTGATGTTGTAGTGATGGTGGTGGTGGTATTATTGTAGTAATGGTGGTGTTGTTGTAATGGTGGTGTTGTTGTAGTGGTGGTGGTGTGGCCACCATTGGGAAGGATGGTGCCTGGGTGGTGGTGGTGGTGGTGGTGGTGGCGGTGGGTGACGGTCATAGGTCAGTGCTTGAGAGAGACATAATTTACACCCTGGTGAGACAGTATCGAGTTAGAGACGCCAGTGTTACCAGGTCAGAGTGACCATACAGTGTTACCAGGTCACAGCGTCCATACAGTGCCGTGTGGCCTAGTAGCTAAAGCTCTCGCTTCACACTCACTACAGTTGTGACCGGGTGTGGAAGTGTGAATTGCTCATTACTCTAAAATTTGTTCATGATTGTAGCCATGTATAAACGTAAGTAACCATTCTTACAGCATTCATTACCTTTGTAACTTGTGAGTTCATTACCTTGTACCTAGTTCAGCCATCAAAACTTTGGGGCCCAGTCCCTGGACCCATTGTGTACCTCTGTAATCTGTAAATACCTTTGTAACTTGTCATGATTGTGACTAGACCTACCTGGATTTCATTACCTTTGTAAATTGTGAGTTCATTACCTTTGTAAATTGTGAATTCATTACCTCTGTAACTTGCTCAGCTATCAAAACTTTGAGGCCCAGTCACTGGACCCATTATGTACCTCTGTAATCTTTTGACTACAGCCCACAGGATGGGTATGGGGTGCATAATAAACATATTAAACTAACTAACTTCACACGGCCAGGGTAGAAACATTGGGCGTGTTTTGCTACAATGGTTGTCTATGTTCACCCATCAGTAAAATGGGTACCTGGGTGTTAGTGGACTGGTGTGGGTCGCATCCTGGGACACTAACCTAATTTGCCCGAAATGCTCAGCATAACAAGCGGCTTTCTATATAGTAGTATGTCATTGTTGTCAGCTAGGACTGTATACCTTGTACATATACTAGAAGAAATAAAGATATTATTATTATTATTATTATTATTATTATTATTATTGCAGTGTTACCAAGATCACAACGTCCAGTTTGTGATCCTTAAGTTATTAAGAGGGGTCGATTCTCAGCTCTTGGCCTCCGCCTCTTGCCCCACAGCCGCCGGACATTACTCCTGGTCTTCTTCAACACTGTACCTACTCCTGAAGGAAATAAATGGTATAAAATACCGACACAATGGCAATATAAACACAAATGCAGTATAATGTGATCCTTTATTGACTACGTTTCGCCCACACAGTGGGCTTTTTCAAGTCACAAACAGAACTACCTGGGGTGGAAGGAACGCGAGTATTTATAGTCCGGCTGAGGTCAGGTGAAGAATGCTGCATCTGATGATGTACCGAGTGGGGCTATAGAGTCTAAAAACTTGGGTAGCTTGGAAAGGAGATTGGATAAGTTTGTGAGCAGACCTTCTACAGTGTTCTTATGTGGGATAGCGATGAAGAAGTTTCTTGGCAAGTGGTTCAGCTATGTTATAGAAGCCACTATTCTGGTTGAAGTTGTCGGATATAGAAATAAGTGATGATTCCAGGATTCTTCGGTATTGAGTGTTGTCTTCTGTGGCGATAAGTCTTGAGTTTCTGTAGTTTATCAAGTGGTTGTGTGAATTACGGTGTTGTACGCAGGCATTCCTTGTGTCGTCGGACCTGCATGCGTATTGGTGTTCTGAAATACGTGTTTGGAGGTCCCTTGATGTTTCGCCCACGTATAACTTGTTGCAGTCATTACAAGGGATTATGTATACCCCTGCAGAGGATGGAGGCTTGTCCTGCCTACTACTGGTGATGTCCTTGATGGTCGTGGTTGTGGAGGTAGATACTTGGAATGATGTTTTGGCAAAGATGTTGGAAACATGTTTGGCAATGGAGTTGGTGGGAAGGACTATGTATCTCTTCTCGGCAGTGTCTTCTCTGGGTGTGTTGAAGATGTTTAATGCTCGCCGTCTGCAGTCTCTGATGAAGTGACGAGGATAGTGGAGTTTGGAAAATACTTGTTCATTAGTGCAATTCTTCCTCAAGGACAAGTATTTTCCAAACTCCACTATCCTCGTCACTTCATCAGAGACTGCAGACGGCGAGCATTAAACATCTTCAACACACCCAGAGAAGACACTGCCGAGAAGAGATACATAGTCCTTCCCACCAACTCCATTGCCAAACATGTTTCCAACATCTTTGCCAAAACATCATTCCAAGTATCTACCTCCACAACCACGACCATCAAGGACATCACCAGTAGTAGGCAGGACAAGCCTCCATCCTCTGCAGGGGTATACATAATCCCTTGTAATGACTGCAACAAGTTATACGTGGGCGAAACATCAAGGGACCTCCAAACACGTATTTCAGAACACCAATACGCATGCAGGTCCGACGACACAAGGAATGCCTGCGTACAACACCGTAATTCACACAACCACTTGATAAACTACAGAAACTCAAGACTTATCGCCACAGAAGACAACACTCAATACCGAAGAATCCTGGAATCATCACTTATTTCTATATCCGACAACTTCAACCAGAATAGTGGCTTCTATAACATAGCTGAACCACTTGCCAAGAAACTTCTTCATCGCTATCCCACATAAGAACACTGTAGAAGGTCTGCTCACAAACTTATCCAATCTCCTTTCCAAGCTACCCAAGTTTTTAGACTCTATAGCCCCACTCGGTACATCATCAGATGCAGCATTCTTCACCTGACCTCAGCCGGACTATAAATACTCGCGTTCCTTCCACCCCAGGTAGTTCTGTTTGTGACTTGAAAAAGCCCACTGTGTGGGCGAAACGTAGTCAATAAAGGATCACATTATACTGCATTTGTGTTTATATTGCCACCTACTCCTGAAACTGTGTACTGAGTTTGCCTCCACTTTCTCGTTCAGTTCATTCCACCTCCTAGCCAGTCAGCTCCTGTCCATCTAGTCTGTCAGTTCCTGTCCATCTAATTAGTCCCTGTCCATCCTGTCAGCCTGTCAATCTATCCCTGTCAAGTAGTCAGAGTTTCTTGTCCGTCAACTAATTAATTCGAGTGTCAATTAACGTAACTTCACGAACGTTGGAACGAGCCTTCACCCGTCTTTTATACTTATACAAAGTACTAAACCCGCACGAGTGTAGTACTTCGCATACAAATAATGATAATAAAATAATAATAATAATTGTATGTTACATATTTTCTGTGTGTAACCTTGTCATTGTGATAAGTAAAAATTTATATTTATTTATAAAAACTCTTGTAAAAACTCTAATAACTTTTGTAATAGTTCTCGTAATAATTTTTAATAACTCTCGTAATAAACTCTTGAAGTAACTCTTGTAATAACTCTTATTTTCGTTATAATAACTGAAAATTTGTTTTGTTGATAAGTTGGGTATTGCCACGTTTATATATATATATTATATATATATATATATATATATATATATTATATATATATATATATATATATATATATTATATATATATATATATATATATATATATATATATATATATAAGATATGTACGTCTCTCAGTGTATATATGATGAGAGTTTTCTACTTTAGTCCGTATTTTTAGGGATTAAAAGTCTTGTCTGGTGGTTATTATTATTATAATCAAGGGGGAAGCGCTAAACCCGGAGGATTATACAGCGCCTGGGGGGGGATGTGGAAGGCATTCAGGCTTAATTCGGGGAACTGGAGCACAGATCCAATTCCCTAAATCAAGAGCCCCTCACCAACATCAAGGAACCTTCCTTGAGGGGTGTCTGGTGGTGACAATGTTAACCTGCAGTGTTAACGACCCGTCGTGCAGTTGACAGTCTTCAAACCCCGCTAACCATCCAGGTGAATTGATTTTGATTCATATATTCCGAAAAAAAAAAAAATCTCATTTAGCCTCTTAGTCCACATTAACCTGTTAATGAGTTGTGTTAGGATAATAACTCTTAGTCTGTTATCCGAAATGCGCCAAAATAAGTTAATTTTGCAGACTTTCTTTTTCTGTCCTTTAATCTAAAATTTTAGAAATAAATATTGTGAGGTGTCCGTGAGTGAGTGTCCGTGTTATGAAGACTTCCACGAGTGAGTGTCCGTGTTATGGAGACTTCCACCAGTAGGTGTCCGTGTTATGGAGACTTCCACCAGTGAGTGTCCGTGTTATGGAGACTTCCACCAGTGAGTGTCCGTGTTATGGAGACTTCCACCAGTAGGTGTCCGTGTTATGGAGACTTCCACCAGTAGCTGTCCGTGTTATGGAGACTTCCACCAGTAGGTGTCCGTGTTATGAAGACTTCCACCAGTGAGTGTCCGTGTTATGGAGACTTCCACCAGTGAGTGTCCGTGTTATGAAGACTTCCACCAGTGAGTGTCCGTGTTATGAAGACTTCCACCAGTGAGTGTCCGTGTTATGGAGACTTCCACCAGTAGGTGTCCGTGTTATGGAGACTTCCACCAGTGAGTGTCCGTGTTATGGAGACTTCCACCAGTGAGTGTCCGTGTTATGGAGACTTCCACCAGTAGGTATCCGTGTTATGGAGACTTCCACCAGTGAGTGTCCGTGTTATGGAGACTTCACCAAGAAAGGGTGTCCTGTTATGGAGACTTCCACAGTGAGTGTACACGTGTTAAGAAACTTTCCACCATTTTAGTGTCCGTGTTATGGAGACTTGCACCAGTGAGTGTCTTTCCTATGGAGACTTCCACCAGTAGGTGTCCGTGTTATGAGACTTCCACCAGTGAGTGTCCGTGTTATGGAGACTTCCACCAGTGAGTGTCCGTGTTATGGAGACTTCCACCAGTGAGTGTCCGTGTTATGGAGACTTCCACCAGTGAGTCCCCTCATGGAAGGTTCCTTGATGTTGGTGAGGGGCTCTTGATTTAGGATTGATCGTGTAGGCTCCAGTTCCCCGAATTAAGCCTGAATGCCTCCCCACATCCCCCCCCAGGTGCTGTATAATCCTAATGGGGTTTAGCGCTTCCCCCTTTGTTTATGAGATCACAGTGATGTCCTGTTATGAGACTTCCACCAGTGAGTGTCCGTGTTATGGAGACTTCCACCAGTGAGTGTCCGTGTTATGGAGACTTCCACCAGTGAGTGTCCGTGTTATGGAGACTTCCACCAGTGGTGCCTGTTATGGAGACTTCCACCAGTGAGTGTCCGTGTTATGGAGACTTCACCATGAGTGTCCGTGTTATGGAGACTTCCACCAGTGAGTGTCCGTGTTATGGAGACTTCCACCAGTGAGTGTCCGTGTTATGGAGACTTCCACCAGTGAGTGTCCGTGTTATGGAGACTTCCACCAGTAGGTGTCCGTGTTATGAAGACTTCCACCAGTGAGTGTCCGTGTTATGGAGACTTCCACCAGTGAGTGTCCGTGTTATGGAGACTTCCACCAGTGAGTGTCCGTGTTATGGAGACTTCCACCAGTGAGTGTCCGTGTTATGGAAACTTCCACCAGTGAGTGTCCGTGTTATGGAGACTTCCACCAGTGAGTGTCCGTGTTATGGAGACTTCCACCAGTGAGTGTCCGTGTTATGGAGACTTCCACAGTGAGTGTCCGTGTTATGGAGACTTCCACCAGTGAGTGTCCGTGTTATGGAGACTTCCACCAGTGAGTGTCCGTGTTATGGAGACTTCCACCAGTGAGTGTCCGTGTTATGGAGACTTCCACCAGTGAGTGTCCGTGTTATGGAGACTTCCACCAGTGAGTGTCCGTGTTATGGAGACTTCCACCAATGAGTGTCCGTGTTATGGAGACTTCCACCAGTGAGTGTCCGTGTTATGGAGACTTCCACCAATGATGTCCGTGTTATGGAACTCCACCATGATGTCCGTGTTATGGAACTTCCACCAGTGAGTGTCCGTGTTATGGAGACTTCCACCAGTGAGTGTCCGTGTTATGGAGACTTCCACCAGTGAGTGTCCGTGTTATGGAGACTTCCACCAGTGAGTGTCCGTGTTATGGAGACTTCCACCAGTGAGTGTCCGTGTTATGGAGCTTCCACCAGTGAGTGTCCGTGTTATGGAGACTTCCACCAGTGAGTGTCCGTGTTATGGAGACTTCCACCAGTGAGTGTCCGTGTTATGGAGACTTCCAAGACCATTTTACCTCATTTATCTGTTGTTTTTCGTGACATTTCCATGAGAGGTGACACTAGTCACTGTTGCTTTGAATCTAGTCACCATTGCTTTGACTCTAGTCACTGTTGCTTGACTCTAGTCACTGTTGCTTTGACTCTAGTCACTGTTGCTTTGACTCTAGTTCACTGTTGCTTTGACTCTAGTCACTGTTGCTTTGACTCTAGTTACTGTTGCTTTGACTCTAGTCACTGTTGCTTTGACTCTAGTCACTGTTGCTTTGACTCTAGTCACTGTTGCTTTGACTCTAGTTACTGTTGCTTTGACTCTAGTCACTGTTGCTTTGACTCTAGTTACTGTTGCTTTGACTCTAGTCACTGTTGCTTTGACTCTAGTTACTGTTGCTTTGACTCTAGTTACTGTTGCTTTGACTCTAGTCACTGTTGCTTTGACTCTAGTCACTGTTGCTTTGACTCTAGTTACTGTTGCTTTGACTCTAGTCACTGTTGCTTTGACTCTAGTCACTGTTGCTTTGACTCTAGTCACTGTTGCTTTGACTCTAGTCACTGTTGCTTTGACTCTAGTCACTGTTGCCTTGACTCTAGTCACTGTTGCTTTGACTCTAGTCACTGTTGCTTTGACTCTAGTCACTGTTGCTTTGACTCTAGTCACTGTTGCCTTGACTCTAGTCACTGTTGCTTTGACTCTAGTCACTGTTGCTTTGACTCTAGTCACTGTTGCTTTGACTCTAGTCACTGTTGCTTTGACTCTAGTCACTGTTGCCTTGACTCTAGTCACTGTTGCTTTGACTCTAGTTACTGTTGCTTTGACTCTAGTTACTGTTGCTTTGACTCTAGTCACTGTTGCTTTGACTCTAGTCACTGTTGCCTTGACTCTAGTTACTGTTGCTTTGACTCTAGTCACTGTTGCTTTGACTCTAGTCACTGTTGCTTTGACTCTAGTCACTGTTGCCTTGACTCTAGTCACTGTTGCTTTGACTCTAGTCACTGTTGCCTTGACTCTAGTCACTGTTGCTTGACATCAAGAACATGTTGGCTTGAACTGCTAAGTGACTGTCTTTGAACTCAAGTCAGTTGCCTACCACTCAGGTCCAGTGCGCTACCACTCGTGCCTATGCGCTATCACATCAAGCCAGTGGCTAACCACTCGGCCAGTGCGCTAAACCACAGGCAGTGCGCTATCCACTCGGCCAGTGCGCTAACCACTCGGCCAGTGCGCTAACCACTCGGCCAGTGCGCTAACCACTCGGCCAGTGCGCTATCCACTCGGCCAGTGCGCTAACCACTCGGCCAGTGCGCTAACCACTCGGCCAGTGCGCTAACCACTTCAGCCGTTATGTGGCCGAGGTCTGTGTTATGCCATGTACATTCTTAATGTGACGCTATAACCCTGTGCCATGCCTTACTCACTCTGGCAGTGGCTAAGGTCCATCTACAGTCACTTTCTAACACAGTCTCCCCAGCTTTGTCTATCAACATTTTAAGCTTTTGTCTTCTTCTAGCGACAGTACCTCTAAGCTACTTCTCACTCTTTATCTAACTGGGTTGGCCGCATCACTGCGGATTCCTAACCATGTAACTCCTAACTACAATGACCCACCGACACATGCTATTACTTACCATGAACTGTCATATTACGAGTCCATAACGTGTGTCACACTGTAGCGCATGTGGTATAGGATTGCCGACATGCGGCTGCATTCATACATTAAAATCAATAAAAACTCTGTTCACATTCCGAATGCTGTGGGTTCTATGGTCTTAGTAACCAGGAATGTTCTCACTTTTAGTGGTTCCAAGATGTCTCTGGCGCAAGACCAGCAACCACTCTTTCGAAGGCTAGGGTGTAGTTATATATGTAACTGCAAAAATTATAAAACGTTCTGTTCCACGACCCCTGTGGTTCCACTCCAGGTTAGTACAGCCGGACGGGAATGTTCACTTACGTGCAGACATCTCCCATGTGTTGTGGCCAGACAAACTCGAGTATGTGCGAACGAGGTCCGCGTTTACGAACCACACAATGCTCTCTCTCTCTTGAAAAATATCACAGAAATATCTCGCCCGGCACAATAACAAACTGGATTTCTCCAGTGAATGTTGATAACTTGCAGACTATTTTATCTTTGTGGGTTTATTGTCAGGAAGCAAGCATTGTCTCTGCAGACAACCGGGTTTTCATCAGTCCCTGTTGTCCTGTTTACTGACAAACATATATCTACCTCATCATCCCGTTCATTGTTAAGCAATCCATTGGCTGCACTTACTCCCGGAACCATTATAAATAAAACAAGGGTCTACTCCACTGATGTTGAATAATTAGCTAAAATTGTATCCTTTGGTGGGATTATTGGTAGGAAGCTAAGAGTCACACTTTTATCAGTCCTTGATATCCCGTTAGACATAACATTATATCACTAATCATTCCCGTTCATTGTATTAACACATCCGGGACTGAAACTGAGATACCGGAATATATAAATTTTAATAAACAAAAGGAAAACACTACACCCTCTGAAGTCCTACTTTTTACGTAAAAGATGTATTCCGGTACGGTGTAAAAATGTTTCTACACTAAAAGTGTTACACACTTGAACTGTTATATCTGAGGAGTAAACAGTGTTTAGACACTGAAAAATCCTGTTCATTGTAGATTAAAATTGTTCAGGACGTTGAAACTGTGATAGACAAATATAAAACCCCTTTTTTACCGTATGAAGTTTGCAAGCGAGTCAATAATTTTTCAATCCTGTAAGAGGTGGCGTAAAAAGGTTACCGAGGACAGGGTTTAAAATGTGTGGGGGGCAGCTGAAAAACGTGTTGCGGGGACAGCTGTGAAACTGTTGCTGGGACGCTGTAAAAGTGTTGCGGAGACAGCTGTAAAATTGTTGCAGGGAGAACTGTAAAAATGTGTTGGGGGCAATATGAAACCTGTGTGGGAAATGTTGTGGGCAAATGTAAAACTTGAGTGCTGGAGGCAGAGTGTAGTCGATAGCCATTTATCGAAGATGTCTGACGAGATGGAGAATAACGGTTTTAAGCTGACGGATTTAAGGTGGCAGTGCTACTGAATGGCCAGATGTGACCAAAAATTCTAAAAGTTTTATTGAGAATACATAAAAGATAGTATAGTCAATATTTATTGACTAGTGGGTCAAATGGGGGTGGGGGGGACAAAGCCAGGTGATAACACCGTGTCAGGGGAAAAGGTTAGTCAGGAGGTAATGACCACCTGACGTGGTTCTGGAGGAGGAGATTGTTAGTCAGGACATAAGAACCACCTAACGTGGTTCTGGAGAAGAAAACCGTTGGGTTATTAAGGACTGTGTGATATATGACTTGTACGGATTTAGAGCTTCCCATACATTTAATAATAATCTTTATTTCTACAAGTACAAGGTATACAGCCCTAGCTGACATCAATGACACACTACTACATCGAAAGCCCCTTGTTATGCAGAGCATTTCGGGCAAAGTAGGTCAATTTTGCCACCAGGATGTGATCCACACCAGTCGATTAACACCCAGGTACCTATTTTATTGATGGGTGAGCATGGACAGCAGGTGTCTTGATGAAACACGTCCTAATGTTCCACCCGTACCGGGGATCGAACCATGGACCTGTTTGTGAGCTTAATGAACTACCACTCGAAAAAATCACATTGTTTGACTTCATTTGTTTATCCTAAGTTAAATTCTACATAATTTACTAAATAAAATGGGTACCTGGGTGTTAGTCGACATAGTCACATCCTGGGGACAAAATTGTCCTAATATGCCCGAAATGCTCTGGATAACAAGGGGCTTTCTATGTAGTAGTATGTCATTGATGTCAGCTATGATCTGTGTACCTTGTACACGTACTTGTAGCAATAAAGGTTATTATTATTATTATTATTATTATTATTATTATTATTATTATTATTATTATTATCATTATTATCATTATTATTATTATTGCTTCACAGTTAGTTAGTTTAATATGTTTATTATGCACCCCATACCCATCCTGTGGGCGGTAGTCAAAAGATTACAGAGGTACATAATGGGTCCAGGGACTGGGCCTCAAAGTTTTGATAGCTGAGCAAGTTACAGAGGCAATGAATTCACAATTTACAAAGGTAATGAACTCACAATTTACAAAGGTATGAACTCAGGTAGGTCTAGTCACAATCATTACAAGTTACAAAGGTATTTACAGATTACAGAGGTACACAATGGGTCCAGGGACCGGGCTCCAAAGTTTTGATGGCTGAACTAGGTACAAGGTAATGAACTCACAAGTTACAAAGGTAATGAACTCACAAGTTACAAAGGTAATGAATACTGTAAGAATGGTTACTTACGTTTATACATGGCTGCAATCATGAACAAATTTTAGAGTAATGAGCAATTCACACTTCCACACCCGGTCACAACTGTAGTGAGTTATTGGTGCAAATGTTGATTGCTGAGTCTCTCTCTCTCTCACACACACACACACACACACACACACACACACATACAAATTCATACACACACACACATAAACACACACACACACACACACACAAACTCATACACACACGCACACACACTCATACTCACACACACTCATACACACACTCACACTCATACACACACACACTCATACTCACACACACACACACACACACACACACACACACACACACACACACACACACACACACATGCACACATGTGGTAATGCTTTATTTACAGCTAGCAAAGTCAGGGTATTTCTCCAGAATGGTCTGTAATATACCACTGTGGATAAAATACTTAGCCATTTCTTGAACACTTCTGAGTGAGTTGTTTCTAAATTCATTAATTTTATCGCACTCCAGTACATAATGACGCAGGGTGTGACAATAATCCATCTGGCAAAGTTTACATTTCGTTTGGTCTACATCTGGTGGTGGTGATTTAACCTGCCAAAGATACTTGTAACCCAGCCGGAGCCGGGCGGTAGTGACATCCAAGAGTCTGCTTATTTTGTTGGATGCACCATAGACATGTGGCTCCTCCTGCATGATAGAATGATGATAGATGGACTCACTGGTGTCAATCTCCCTGAGCCTTAAGTCCATAAAATTCAGCTGAAGTTCTTTTCGTATTATTGTTCTCAAACTACTACCTGACAAGCCAAGATTGTAATCTACTCCCTCTTTGAAAGCATACAGCTTAGCTTCACAGCGGAGGACTTGTGAGTGAAATTCTAATCCTGAAGTTTCCTTTGGTGAAACTTCAATTTATAAAAGCTTCATAACAGTCATCGTTGCATTACGATTTTTCTACACAGGAAATGTAATGTTAGACTTAATTCACTTCGGCAAAGAATTTTTCCATGGATATTTTTTAAATATTTAAGATATTTCAGTTTATGCTACATTTTATGGAAAATGTGAATCAGCTTGCGTTACAGAAAACGAGGTTTGAGAGGTAACTTTAATATAAATATTGGTTGGTACACATTTAGTTGAAGTTAGGTTTTATTTAGGCTATATAATCATATATTCAAACTTTCCAATGAACTTTATGGCACACAGATGTTATGGACGCATATTTATAGTACATTATGTAGATTTAGTCAAGAATATCACAAAAAGTTGTATCATGTACTTGTAGAAATGAAGATTATTATTATTATTATTAAAAGTCAAACATGACTTTTAACGTGGAATACTTATTTTATTAGAAAATGGGTTTCCCTACTAAGGAAGTTTATTTAGACACAGGTACACCTAAGTATAATTATCATACACAGTAAATTTCAAAGGATAACCGAAAAAAAAAGGCAGACAAAGTGACTTATTTCCACTGGAGTCCTTGTAATGTCTTATTGTGTACACCTTTCAAGTTAAAACAGCTAAGTAACTCAACACTGCAGAAATCAATTACAATAAAATGAGATGTACTAGGAATAAGGTAAACTGAGTTATTTACATTAACATTAAAGAGAGGATCAGCTTATTATTAAGAACTTAAGTACATTAAGTTCTTAATTGACCTGTCTATGATGTAGATCGACACCATGCCTAACCCTTCTAGGGTAGGGTAGGTGCCTGAGCCCGAGCCTTTAGCTCATAAGACTGTCATTCCCATTAGCCCCCTTGGGGTGGGGATGGCAGACCAGAGAGGCCTAGCTTGTGGCTAGGCCTGGGGACAGTTGGTCCCAAAGATGAGGAGGTACTTGTGCCTCCTCCCATGGGAGACTTAGGTCTCAGACACTCCCTAAAGAGGGAGCCAAGGCCGGGCCACCACTTGGACAAGGCCCGGGCCGGGAGAATACCGGCTAATCTTTACCTTTTACCTACCGTCTATGATGTACATGTGGTTATTCATCCACTTTCTGTCCAACCGCAATGATTTTTGACCTGACAAGGTTAATTTTCAAGGTCCCCAATGGAAATAAGTCACTTTGTCTGACTTTTTTGGGTTATACTAGGTAAGTAAATTTAGTAAGTAATCTACACATATGTTGCTGTGTATGACAATTTATGTAACTGTATTTATGTGTACCTGTACCTGAATAAACTGACCTACTAGGATCGTTGGGTTCAGTTATTAAACGGGTGGGTGATCATGTTGACATAGCTCCTGTCCTTGACCGGATATAAGGTACCCATAATAACCGTGGATACTCGGCGGTCAAATGTAGAGTCAACTGCTTAAATTAATATTATTTTTTTTAATTGTAAGCCACAGAACCATGTCTTCCCTTGCGGATGACACCCAAGTTTGCGTGACAGTGACCTCCGTCGTAAACACTTCTAGACTCCAAGTAGACGTCTATCAAATATTTAAATGGGCCTCAGAAAACAATATGAAGTTCAATGAAGATATTTTTCAATTACTTCGATGTGAGAAGGTTGAGGAAATTAAAACTATATTGAAGTATGAAACAAATTCTAGCCATATAATACAGCAAAGAGCTAATGTGGAGGACCTGGGAGTGATAATGTCAGAGGATCTCACTTTCTAAGATCACAACAACGTATCTACCACATCTGCTAGAAAAATGATAAGATGGATAATGAGAACCTTCAAAACTAGGGATGCTAAGCCCATGATTCTCTTCAAATCGCTTGTTCTCTCTAGGCTGGAATATTGCTGCACACTAACGGCGCCTTTCAAGGCAGGTGAAATTGCTGACCTGGAGAATGTACAGAGAACCTACACAGCACACATAAAGATTTGGTAAAGGTTTTGCACTCTGGCAGGCATGGTGGTCCGTTACCTTCTGTCTCATGAACACGTAAGATGGCAGGTCAGTCTTACAAACATCGTCTTACAGTCAGCATATTTTACTCCTGATTTACACACACACACACATACACACAGACGCGGGGCCAGGAGCTAAGACTCGACCCCTGCAACCACAAATAGGTGAGTAAATAAGTGAGTGCACACACATACACACACGCAGCAGGGGGGGAGAGAGGACCTAGTAGCGATCAGTGAAGAGGCGGGGCCAGGAACTACGTATCGACCCCTGCAACCACAAATAGGCGAGTACACACAGCTCAAGCATCAAAGAACAACATAAAGGTTCTCGCAATACTAAAGACTTTCATAACAACAATCAGAGGCACTTACGTACCTTAACTCGATGCTCGTTCCTGAGGCTGGCGTACTTCCTGGTCTGGGTGAAGTTGGCTGCGAACCACTTCACCGAGCCTGGGGTTGAACCCTTGGTCTCCTCCATGTTGGTCCCTGGCATCACATGAGCGTACAACATAAGGCTGGTCTCTGATATACACTCGTCTTATAGCCTACTAATCGCTATACAGTTCAACAAGTGTTCCAAGTAAACTGAATTAGCGATTAAAGTTCATTTCCTATCAGTTTATTAGAACACAGTTTCACTGTCAAGGTAAAAGAAATATTTGGACATTTTTCTTGAATATTATTTTTAATTTTCAATTAAATAAACGGTGGTCACTCTACACACAAGTTAGGATACATTATGACTTTTTTCAGTGCCCAAATTCCCACTTTGAATGATAAATTTTGTCATTATAACTATATTAGCTGGTATTGATATGACGGAATTATAGTGAGTTTTGATGGTGATTAAGGGCTGTTGTTGCTACTGCTGTTGTGGCTTGTGAGGACTATTGACGCTACTGTTGTTGCGGCTGCATGAGCTGTTGCTGTTGTCGCTGCTGCTATGTCAGATACTGTTTTTTCTACTCTTCTTGCTGTTCTGTTGCTACCATTCTTACTACTACTGCAGTAGGTGTTAGTTCAGCCTGCATTGTAGCATTTTACTGTGTTGTTCATCGCAACATTTTTCCACACTTGTCTCCTGCTGAAGCAGAGATAAAGACAAACGTAAGATATTCATGACACAAATTTACATCAATGAAGATCATAAGATTTTAAATAAATTTCTCCATATACTTTTTTTTATGTACGTTAAATTACATTCGTTTTGTTGAGGTTACATTAGGTTTGGTTAGATTAGATTGTGTTTTAGGTGTAATGCACTGAGGGTCAGTAGGAGCAATACAACTCTAAAGGAAGTTTACCTGGAGTTTACCTGGAGAGAGTTTCGGGGGTCAACGCCCCTGCGGCCCGGTCTGTGACCAGGCCTCCTGGTGGATCAGCGCCTGATCAACCAGGCTGTTGCTGCTGGCTGCACGCAAACCAACGTGCGAGCCACAGCCCGGCTGATCAGGAACTGACTTTAGGTGCTTGTCCAGTGCCAGCTTGAAGACTGCCAGGGGTCTGTTGGTAATCCCCCTTATGTGTGCTGGGAGGCAGTTGAACAGTCTCGGGCCCCTGACACTTATTGTATGGTCTCTTAACGTGCTAGTGACACCCCTGCTTTTCAATAGAAACTTCCAGTCAGCAGGAACAACACAAACTTGGGGGAACTAAATGTATTAGAACCTTAGGTCAGTTTTATATATATATAAATCATGAACAAATCAGTGAAACTACCCATCTGTTTTTAAGTGCAGAAACAAAGATTTAAATTCATCAAATATGTTGATTTAAGACGAAGACAAATTCGAATGTTTCTTAAGTTTAACATGTCGAGGCACGAAAGAAAATGGACGTATATAACATTTCGAGGGTTGAAAGAAAATAGATTAAAGACTGTAAACTAGATATAGTACATTTTAAGAACCCCGAAAGTCGAAATTCCTAATTTTGACTGATAATGCTAATTTTGACTCTCAGGGCAGAGATGCCTGGATTCCTCTGAGTCCCAGCGTCCACTGGCTCGTGCTAACACACAACTGTGACTGTTGGCACTCAGCTCTCGACACATTGCACAGGTTTGCTTTGGTAAATAATTGCTGATCATCGAACTCTACACTCCTCTGCACCTGTCGCAGGAAGCCAATGGCATGCAGGACTGTCACCTATCTTACTTCTGATTGGCTGAGCAGACCGACAACACACGTGGTGTATATGTTGGTGTTTGTAGAGGTGAAACACCCGTACTCTCCTGGCAATTGGGGTGGAATCACGGCTGGCGACCCTCCTGGTGTATTTCACAGCTCTTAGTTACATGGGTGACGACGGCAAGACAGGAGTCATATAGCACAAAGAGGGAAGACAAAGTAGAGGAGGAAGAGGTTGAATGGACAGGAGAGAAAGCAGGTATGCGGAGAACAGCACGTTACGAAAGCAGACAAAGCAAATGCGATAGTAATTATGGACAGGTAGATTAGGGGGAAAAATAAACATGATATTAGGAGACGGATATTCTCGCGTCTCCTAACAATCCAAGACAGAAACTTAAGAGAGAGAGGATACTTTTATAGTGGCGCCAGAGATATGAAGCAGAATATAATCTTGGCCTTCGGAACTCATTCACTCGCAATTAGACTCCATAAACTAGCAATTTTAGGCGCATTTTTTTCTTAATACATTTTTCTGAACCACTTATACAGTAATTTTAGTGATAAATCCCTGAAAATGATAACTAAAGATGGAGGCCTAAGCTCCCACATTATCGAAAGAAGAACCTTTTTCGTCGTTTCAATTCCTGCTTTTGGATTAAAGCTATGTCACAAGCCACACTTTTGAAAGTAAAATATTAGATGTCGTTTCGGTCTGTCCTGGACCAGTTATAAAGTCACTATACGAGAGAAAATGTGAGAAAGTCAGAAGATACGTCAAGCGGAGAGGAACTGGTAGACTGTGCCTAGAAGCATGGTAGATAGACTGACCGCAGAGCACGGCTTCATTCTGGCGACGTAACTCAGTGTTGATGAAGCTCAACAAAGGGCGAAACGTCATCAGAATAAAGACACTTTCTCCTAGTGATGAGAAAGCCAAAGTCAGGTCAAGTTACGTGTATTTTGAAGGTTAGTGAGATCAGATTCTGGAAAAGTTAAGCACCAACAGAAATTCCGGACTAAGACCCATGTTAAAAATAATGTGTACAACTTTTATTTTTGCTGACCCGACATTCCAGTTATGGAATTTAAACCTACTCTCATCATTTAGTTCGAAAGTTACACATAAGCCTTCTTTTTTTTTGGGGGGGGGGGGATCTTTAACCTTATATAAAATCTTTTGAGGGTTGAGACGTGAAAATTTCACTGGGAGTGATGCAATGATGGTTCATATGTACAGAATTATTATTGTATTTAGGTGAGGCCGAAAAACCGTAGGGGGCGTGGAGCATTTAGTACAAGGTGTGGTGGAGGCTCGATCTTCCGTCCGGAAAGTGCGAGATACTCAATCTAGTTATACTTGGTTTTAACAGTCTGGTGAGGCTATGGCTGTAGTTCTGTCATGCTATGCCACATATAATTCCTAAGCGATGCGAACTGGTGAGCAGCAAGGTCGGGAGGAGTAACGAGGTGAGGAGGAGGAATAACAAGAGCGAAGGAGAAGGCTAGAGAGAGGGGGAGAGAAATAACAAAAGAGGAAGATATGGAGGAAAAATAACAAGAAATTATGAAGAGGGGGAGAAGGTTAGTTGGTTTATGAAGTTTAGATACTATCTACTACGCGAGGATCGTTAAGGCTGTACACCACCAGACAAGAATATCAAAATAATCTCTCAGCGTATTTAGGGCCCAGTCCCTGGATCTGTTATGTATCTCTTTAGTTTTTGTGACTACTATCTACAGAATGGATACGGAATGTCTAACACCCACAGGATGATTATGGGACGTCTACCACCCACAGGATGATTATGGGACGTCTACCACCCACAGGATGATTATGGGACGTCTACCACCCACAGGATGATTATGGGACGTCTACCACCCACAGGATGATTATGGGACGTCTATCACCCACAGGATGGATATGGGGTGTCTACCACCCACAGGATGATTATGGGACGTCTACCACCCACAGGATGGATATGGGGTGTCTACCACCCACAAGATGTTTATGGGACGTCAAACCACCCACCGGATGGATATGGGGTGTCTACCACCCACAGGATGATTATGGGACGTCTACCACCCACAGGATGGATATGGGGTGTCTACCACCCACAGGATGATTATGGGACGTCTACCACCCACAGAATGGATATGGGGTGTCTACCACCCACAGGATGATTATGGGGCGTCCTACCACCCACAGGATGGATATGGGCATCTGCCATTCACAGGATGGATATGGGGCATCCACTACCCACTGGATGGATATGTGGCATCTACCACCCACAGGATGGATATGGGGCATCTGCCATTCACAGGATGGATATGGGCATCCACTACCCACTGGATGGATATGGGGCATCTACCACCCACAGGATGGATATGGGGCATCTGCCATTCACAGGATGGATATGGGCATCCACTACCCACTGGATGGATATGGGGCATCTACCACCCACAGGATGGATATGGGGCATCTACCACCCACGGGATGGATATGGGGCATCTACCACCCACAGGATGGATATGGGGCATCTGCCATTCACAGGATGGATATGGGGCATCCACTACCCACTGGATGGATATGGGGCATCTACCACCCACGGGATGGATATGGGCATCTACCACCCACAGGATGGATATGGGGCATCTACCACCCACGGGATGGATATGGGGCATCTACCACCCACAGGATGGATATGGGGCATCTGCCATTCACAGGATGGATATGGGGCATCCACTACCCACTGGATGGATATGGGGCATCTACCACCCACGGGATGGATATGGGGCATCTACCACCCACAGGATGGATATGGGGCATCTACCACCCACGGGATGGATATGGGGCATCTACCACCCACAGGATGGATATGGGGCATCTGCCATTCACAGGATGGATATGGGGCATCTACCACCCACAGGATGGATATGGGGCATCTACCACCCACGGGATGGATATGGGGCATCTACAACCCACAGGATGGATATGGGGCATCTACCACCCACAGGATGGATATGGGGCATCTACCACCCACAGGATGGATATGGGGCATCTACCACCCACAGGATGGATAAGGAGTTTATAATAAAACTGTCAAAGAAAGCAACCTAATATACAGAGAGAAACACACAAACACCATCAAGTACATATACCCTTGGAATAAGATGAGAAAAGGGAAGAGAAGCAAGAGGGAGGGAAATGAGGAGGAGGAGGAGGAAATGAGGATCGTGTTAACTGTGCCGCGGACGTCTCCACCCTATATATAACAGGTATTTAACGCTGAAGCCGTTCCTCCCACGAGCGATGTCATCAGTCAAGCACCGCCTGTCAGCCATTTTTGGAAAGTTCTGCAAAATTACGTTTTCGTGACCCCCCCCCCCCCTCTAGAGTTCTGTTTCACGTATCGGTCTCAATGCAACAACAAAGTGTAAGTAATGAGCCACATACGTGTTTTTATCCTAAAGTGCAATAGATTTACGGACATTTTTTTTTTTTTGGGGGGGGGGGGGAGACAGTGACAAGCGGTTAAGATGGTTAGATGCTCCTGATGGGATTCATTGATGGTGTTCGTTGATGGAGATCATTTATTGTGTTCGTTGCAGGTACAAGGAAAATCGTGACTCTCCCAGGAGTGATCCCGGATCCTCGGGAGGGATGACGAGCACTCTGGAAGACGCACACCTCTGGATGGACCAGAAGAAAAAGATACGCTCCATCAAGTCGTTTACTTGGTCCCATGCAATCCAAAATGTATAGTCAAATAAGTCTGGATGATAACATAATAAAGGGTATGGAGAGATGGCCACACTAGGAACTGGTCGGAGATTGAAGTCTTTTTTCTGAACACTAATGGGGGGTACCACGCCCTAGTGTCTGGTCCACTGAAGATTGGGGTTGTAAAGCTGAACATTGCCTTGAGGTGCAAGACTTGGGCCAAGTGTGTTTATTAGGTATTCCCGGAGGGGATCATTTTAAAGGTTGCCTGATGGTGACCAAGAGTTTTGCTAAATGTTCGGCTACAATATCTAACAGTTTGTGGCAGGCGCTTCCTATTCCAGATGGGATGGGTCTCAACTTGAGTTGAGGCAATAAGAGAATGCCCCTTCAGCTTGGCTTCAGAGTGGTGTTTCTTAGCGGAAGGTTTTATATAATGCTAGACTGCGGATGCTCTAATTTCCCATGTTTATTGAAGAAATTGTAATATTAAAATTAAGCCGCACTCTGCACTTTTCCTTTCGCGTACATTGACGTACTTGTGGAAGAAGTTATGCAACTCATTTCTGCACACATTTTGGGTTTATCTGTTATTATTGAAAAAATGATCAGTATCGTTACCCTGGACCTCCTACTCATTTCTGCAACATTGCAAGCTCCTGATGATATGTTGATTGTTGCCAAAAACAAAAGGGTCTAAGTTATCATCAATTTTCCCTGTTGGGCATTTTGCATATATAATAATATTAAATATAATATATATATATAAATAAATATAATAAATATAAATTTATAATTATAATATTATAATATATAACAAAGTTGCACATTCATTATGTTTCCTGAGGAACATAAGAAGTGCAGGTTCCACTCGGTCAAACCATTTGCTATGTATATTGCAGGGGTCCAACACCATAATTAGGAAACTTCCCGGGTGCACTAAAGTAATGGCGAGCTCAGCCACACCACCCCAGATACTTTTTAGAAAATATATAAAAAATATAATAGTTTATAATTTGGCAACATGAAAAAAAAGTTGTAAGCTCTTTCATGATTTTCTTGGGAAAAACTGTGTTCCTTGTGAATATTTTTTATAAATATCACAAAGTTTGTGACTTTGTTTCATTAATAGAATAAATCCAATTAACGAATGGAAATTCTAATTTTACTTTTTCATTAACAACCTAATAACACTTTGCAAAATTAAGTAATTACAGCTAAATATACTCAAAATCAGACTTGGTAAAATCCACAGGTTTAAGTCTTGGTTAGCCGCTACAAATCCACCTTAACTTCCGTGCCACCCTATTGGAACCATCAGTCAAATTTCCCTTGTCACACATGCCACGAGTCAGACCAGAAACAACAGTGGCGTTGTCGTGGTCCACCATGCCACTAACATCTACTTCATTCCTATTTGTATCAAAAGACAGTTTTTTTTTTTTAACACAGATCAGTTTTACAGGATAAGAGCTATTATCCTACCTCAGGTAGGATAACAGCTGCCCCCAAACCCAGGATGTCACCCACAACGGTCGCCCCAACACGCAGAACCTACTTTACTGCTAGGTAAACGGGGGAAAGCAGGTGTAAGGCAACATGCCCAGCCTTTCCACCCGTACTGGGGGTCAGATCACGGACCCTCAGTATGTGAGCTGAGGGCGCTACCAACTGAGCCACGACCTCACTATAGGGACATTAGCAAACAGACCACCATATTACGAAAACCCTTTTCAGGAATTCTCCCTGACAAAATGCCCTTGGTAAGCAACCAGGTAGGTGGAGAAAAGGAAAGGGCTGTGGGGGCAGCTTTCATCTACGGCGACAATTATCAACCTAGGGAACAGTCATCAGACAAACATTTAGTGACACGAGAGTCAAAGCGTTATTAAAAAATTTTTGGGTTTTCTTAAATATACTGAGTTTATCTCAAGTTACTAAGCGAGTAAAAAATTTTGCTCTAAATACACTTCGAGTCAGAGGGACCACAGTTTCCTGGTAGGAGAGCACGTAAAAATACAATAAGTTTTAGAACCGATATAATATAACGTGTTTTAACAATCTCGAAATTGAATTTATCCGGAGCCCTTGCCATGAAACCGAAATTTTGAAATAGTGGTTCATAAAGGTGATCCAGACAACGATCACGAAAAATATAAATCGTGTTTGTACTCTTTCAACAGCTGGAAAACATACTTTTTGACCTCTCCACTAGCTTAGTTGACGGACAAAGAAATTGGATTAAAGTAAATTGTCAGATTATATACACTGAGAGATGTGTTCTTCGGTGTATATACCCTGTATGACGACCCGCAGCTCCATTAAAAACCAGCTTTCCCTCAGAACTCGTGTATATTACATGTGATACTACCTGGAGTATACCTGGAGGGGGTGTCGGGAGTCCACGCCCCTGCGGCCCAGTCCGTCACCAGGCCTCGCGGTGGATCAGGGCCTGATCAACCAGGCTGTTACGAATCACAGCCCAGGGGTCAATGGATAATCCCCATTTTGTATGCTGGGAAGCAGTTGAACAATCACACTTATTGTGTCGTCCTAGCGTACTCGTGCGCCCAAAATATAATAATATTTACGAGTAATATGTTATGGAAAGAAAAATCTTTTATTTTTATAATATTACGAAACTGAGAACGTAATTACGCAGAAACTAATGGGGTGTGTGTGGGGTGTGTGTGTGGTGTGGTGTGGGGTTTGTGTGGTTGTGTGTGTGGGGTTTGGTGTGTTGTGTGTGTACTCACCTATTTGTGGTTGCAGGGCCCGATCACAGCTCCTGGCCCGCCTCTTCGCTGATTCTACTAGGTCCTCCTCCCCTCCCGCCCATCAGCTCATCATACCTCGCCTTAAAACTATGTATGGTTTTCCTGCCTCCACCACATCACTTTCTAGGCTATTCCAGGCCTGACTACTCTATGACTGAGAAATACTTCCTAACACCCCTTTGATTCATCTGAGTCTTCAACTTCCAATTGTGACCTCTGTGTCTGTGTCCCCTCTCTGGAACATCCCGTCTTTGTCCACCCGTCAATTCCGCGCAGTATTTTATATGTCGTTATCATGTCTCCCCTGCCCCTCCGGGCCTCCAGTGTCTTTCAGGCCGATTTCCCTCAACCTTTCTTCGTAGGACAATCCCCGTAGCTCTGGGACTAGTCTTGTTGCAAACCTTTGCACTTTCTCTAATTTCTGACGTGCTTTTACTAGGTGTGGATTCCCCAAACTGGTGCTGCTACTCCGTATGGGGCCCGACGTTAAAGGTGTACAATCTTAAACGAATCCTTACTGAGTATCGGGAACGCTATCCGTAGGTTTTCCAGGCCCCGATGCTGCCATTATCTGATTGATGTGCGCCTCAAGAAGCTCGGTTTTTACCACCCCCCAGATTTTTTTCCTTTTGTGGGTTTTCAGTCCTTTGGGCCCTCTAAACTATATTTTTGTCTGCGTCTCTTTTTCCCTTCCCAATCTTCAGCTTTTGTTGTGGTGTGTTTGTGGGGTTGGGGGAGGAAGGGAGGCTTCAATATGCGGGGTGCATAAACTTCTTTCAGTCAAAAAATTTATCAAGAAAAAAGATAACTTGTTACGGCACAAATAAGCGATGGGCCACATTCTCCCCCATCATCACATAATTTACCTTAATTGTATTAAATTTCCCATCCATTTTTCTTTGAGAAGAAAATTTAAAAGCCATTGAACTTAACAACTCCAAGAAAGAAGAATTAAAAAAACCCATTTGACACAGACTGTAGACTTTTTTAGGAACTAATTAAAACACTGAGAGCATCAGTACGTTTTACACTTCTGTGGGGGTACAGTACACACCACACTTACACCCCTCCCCAAACGTCACTGTACTGCCATGGACACTGGAAACACTGCAGATAAACACACAACACTACTACACACACACACACCCCAAACCCCCAAACCACCAAAAAACACTGCTTCTTGGGTACACCCCACTCCGTTTTCTTTCTTTGACTTAGGGATAAAAACAATAAGAATCAGCGGAGCAACTAAAAAAAACTAAAGTAATTTGTTGGATTTGCTTTTGTTTAAACATCATTTTTATGCTTTATACTGTAATATTTCTTAAATACTGCTGTAATAACTTTTTTTCTATTAAGGGGGAAAACATTCTAAAAATTTCATTAAAACAAAAATACGATATTCAAGACCCAATTGGAAATAAGTCACTTCGTCTGATTTTTTTTGGGGTTTTTCCTAAAAAATTTCACATACGATGTTTAAAAGTATAAATTTCAATCAAAAATTTATGTAACTGTACTTAGTAACCTAACCAAATAAACTTACTATCTCGAGGAAAAAAAAGAACGGGGAAAATAAGCCCCAAATAAATGGATCTCTTTGGGGTTATTCTGGGGTTAAAAACCTAAAAAACCCTGAAATTTCCGAGATTGATAAAACTAAAAGTGGGAAATTTTTAAAATTTTATTGTTTTCCCAAAACATGTTGGGTGTGAACAGGAGATGAATACAGCGTTCTCTTTTCGCTTTCATATCTGGGGGATATAAGGGTGCATCATTGTTAAGGGGTTGTTGTTTTTCGTACACCATACACTTTATAATCTGTTGACGCGAGCAAACCCCCGTAGTGTTCTAGCTCAAACTGCCCATATAATTTTTTGTCCCCGCAAAGCAGAAAATTACTCTGACAAAAATAAAAAACCCAAAAAGAGTTTTGTTTTAAAATGTTTATTAGCACCCCAACCCATCCTGTGGGGGGTAGCAAAAATTACAAGGTACAAAAATTGGCCAGGACGGCTCCAAATTTTGATAGCTGGCAATTACAGAGGGAATGAACTCACAAATTACAAAGTAAAACTCCAATTTACAAAGGAATGAACTCACAATTTTCAAAGAAAAGAATCCAATTTACAAAAGGTAATGAAATCCCGGTAGGTCTGGTCACAATCAGACAATTAGAAGGGATTTCAGATTACAGAGTACGTAATGGGTCCAGGGACAGATAAGAGATCTACGTTTTGCTCACAGATACTTTCTTTGTTTTATACGTCCTTCCAGGCAAAAAATGTTTTCGTCTCCAGTATAACTATACACAAAAAAAGTGTATACTGTGTATATGCCAATTTTCTTAAAACCTTGTCTGGGGGCTCCAGTGCCTTGAGTGTCGATGGGTTAGCCTTAATGATCCCCTGCAGTTTTAGGCCATTAAGCCTTTAAAAACCTAAAGTTTACAAAGAAAAATGATTTTGTTTCCTCTTTTAGCATTTCCTTATTAATTACTTTGATAAGTCTATTACACTATAAAATCCAAATAAAAGGGTTTTTGCATTTGTATAACATAAGCCCGTTTACAAAAAACTTTAAATGCTAGTTTCTACATTATACTGTACAGACTTTGATGCTAGTCGTTTTTTTCGTATTATTCTTAGTAAGGTGCTTCAACTTGTAAGGCTATTAGTAACATACACCTTGCATATATTTGAGTGCTTCTACTTCGACAGCATTACCTCCCATCCCTTCCTTATTCTCTGTAAAAGGTGATTGATGCCTCGCATCGTCTGCCTCTACTTAGGCGGGGACATCAAATGGACAAACTGCTCGTAGTGGATGTGTCCCTCACCATCGATGTCTGCCTCACGGATCATGATATCCACCTCATCCTGCGATAGCTTCTCACCCATGGTCATGAGTACGTGCTTCAGCTCCGAGGCTGAGATGTATCCGTTGCCATCTTTGTCGAACACTCCGAAGGCCTCACGCAGCTCTTCTGCTGTCTCCACGGTGAAGTCTCTGCTCAGCAGTGACTGCAGATACAGAGAGAGTTACATTAGTGATGAAGAAGTAGCAAAAGTATTTATTTAGTAGTTTTGTTTTCACCCCACACTCATCCCAATGTAATAAGCTAATTTAAAAATTACAAAAGTGAATAATGAATCTAGGGAGTGGACCTAGAGAGAGGGAGTGTGTGTGTGTGTGTGTGTACTCACCTATTTGTGGTTGCAGGGGTCGATTCACAGCTCCTGGCCCCGCCTCTTCGCTGATTGCTACTAGGTCTTCTCTCCCCCTGCCCCATGAGCTCTATCATACCTCGCCTTAAAACTATGTATGGTTCCCGCCTCCACTACGTCACTTTCTAGGCTATTCCACGGTCTGACTACTCTATGACTGAAGAAATACTTCCTAACATCCCTTTGATTCATCTGAGTCTTCAACTTCCAATTGTGACCTCTTGTGTCTGTGTCCCTTCTCTGGAACATCCGGTCTTTGTCCACCTCGTCTATTCCGCGCAGTATTTTATATGTCGTTATCATGTCTCCCCTGACCCTCCTGTCCTCCAGTGTCGTCAGGCCGATTTCCCTCAACCTTTCTTCGTAGGACAATCCCCGTAGCTCTGGGACTAGTCTTGTTGCAAACCTTTGCACTTTCTCTAATTTCTTGACGTGCTTGACTAGGTGTGGCTTCCAAACTGGTGCTACATACTCCAGTATGGGCCTGACGTAAATGGTATACAGAGTCTTAAACGAATCCTTACTGAGGTATCGGAACGCTATCCGTAGGTTTGCCAGGCGCCCGTATGCTGCAGCAGTTATCTGATTGATGTGCGCCTCAGGAGATATGCTCGGTGTTATGCTCACCCCCAGATCTTTTTCCTTGAGTGAGGTTTGCAGTCTTTGGCCATCTAAACTATATTGTGTCTGCGGTCTTCTTTGCCCTTCCCCAATCTTCATGACTTTGCATTTGGCAGGGTTAAATTCAAGGAGCCAGTTGCTGGACCAGGCTTGTAGCCTGCCCAGGTCTCTTTGTAGTCCTGCCTGATCCTCATCCGATTTGATTCTTCTCATTAACTTTGCATCATCTGCAAACAGGGACACTTCTGAGTCTATCCCTTCCGTTATGTCGTTCACATATACCAAGAACAGCACAGGTCCTAGGACTGACCCTTGTGGAACCCCGCTTGTCACAGGCGCCCACTCTGACACCTCGTCGCGTACCATGACTCATTGTTGCCTCCCTGTCAGGTATTCTCTGATCCATTGCAGTGCCTTTCCTGTTATGTGTGCCTGATCCTCTAGCTTTTGCAGTAACCTCTTGTGAGGAACTGTGTCGAAGGCCTTCTTGCAGTCCAAAAATATGCAGTCGATCCACCCCTCTCTCTCTCTTGTCTTACTTCTGTCACCTGTCATAAAACTCTAGTAGGTTTGTGACACAGGATTTTCCTTCCCTGAAACCGTGCTGGTTGTCAATTATACACTTGTTTCTTCTCAGGTGCCCCACCACTCTCCTCCTGATGATCTTCTCCATGACCTTGCATACTATACACGTTAGTGATACAGGTCTGTAGTTTAGTGCCTCATGTCTGTCTCCCTTTTTAAAAATTGGGACTACATTTGCCATTTCCATACCTCAGGAGTTGCCCAGTTTCAAATGATGTGTTGAAGATCTTTGTTAATGGCTCACGCAATATATCTGCTCCCTCTTTAAGGACCCATGGAGAGATGTTGTCTGGTCCCACCGCCTTTGAGGTGTCAAGTTTGCATGGCAGCTTCTTCACCTCCTCCTTGGTTATATGTACCTCATCCAGCACTTGCTGGTGTGCCCCCCTGTTCTGATTTCCTGGAGTCCTACTGGTTTCCACTGTAAATACCTCTTTAATATCTTGTTGAGCTCCTGACATACCTCTTGGTCGTTTCTTGTGAATTCCCCATCACCCTTCCTCAGTCTGATTACCTGGTCCTTGACTGTTGTTTTTCTCCTGATGTGGCTGTACAACAGCTTCGGGTCAGTCTTTACTTTTGATGCTATGTCATTTTCATATTGTCTCTGAGCCTCCCTTCTTATCTGTGCATATTCGTTTCTTTATTTTCCTGAGTTCTCTGTCTTCTGTACCTTTTCCATTCTCTAGTACACCTATGTTTTTGCCTCCCTACACCTTTGGGTGAACCAAGGACTCATTCTGTTCTTCCCATTATTTCTGTTTCCCTTGAGAACAAACCTCTCCTCTGCCTCCTTGCATTTTGTTGCTACATAGTCCATCATTTCTTGTACTGGTTTTCCTGTCAGTTCCCTCTCCCACTGAATGTCTTGAAGGAAGTTCCTCATGCCTGAGTAGTTCCCCCTTTTGTAGTTTGGTTTTTCCCAGCCTATTCCTGCTACTCTCTCCACTTGGAGCTCAACTATGTAGTTGAAGCACAGAACCACATGATCACTAGCTCCCAGGGGCCTTTCATACATGATACCTGGAGTTTACCTGGAGAGAGTTCCGGGGGTCAACGCCCCCGCGGCCCGGTCTGTGACCAGGCCTCCTGGTGGATCAGAGCCTGATCAACCAGGCTGTTGCTGCTGGCTGCACGCAAACCAACGTACGAGCCACAGCCTGGCTGATCAGGAACTGACTTTAGGTGCTTGTCCAGTGCCAGCTTGAAGACTGCCAGGGGTCTGTTGGTAATCCCCCTTATGTGTGCTGGGAGGCAGTTGAACAGTCTCGGGCCCCTGACACTTATTGTATGGTCTCTTAACGTGCTAGTGACACCCCTGCTTTTCATTGGGGGGATGGTGCATCGTCTGCCAAGTCTTTTGCTTTCGTAGTGAGTGATTTTCGTGTGCAAGTTCGGTACTAGTCCCTCTAGGATTTTCCAGGTGTATATAATCATGTATCTCTCCCTCCTGCGTTCCAGGGAATACAGGTTTAGGAACCTCAAGCGCTCCCAGTAATTGAGGTGTTTTATCTCCGTTATGCGCGCCGTGAAAGTTATCTGTACATTTTCTAGGTCGGCAATTTCACCTGCCTTGAAAGGTGCTGTTAGTGTGCAGCAATATTCCAGCCTAGATAGAACAAGTGACCTGAAGAGTGTCATCATGGGCTTGGCCTCCCTAGTTTTGAAGGTTCTCATTATCTATCCTGTTATTTTTCTATCAGATGCGATTGATACAATGTTATGGTCCTTGAAGGTGAGATCCTCCGATCACTCCCAGGTCTTTGACGTTGGTGTTTCGCTCTATTTTGTGGCCAGAATTTGTTTTGTACTCTGATGAAGATTTAATTTCCTCATGTTTACCATATCTGAGTAATTGAAATTTCTCATCGTTGAACTTCATATTGTTTTCTGCAGCCCACTGAAAGATTTGGTTGATGTCCGCCTGGAGCCTTGCAGTGTCTGCAATGGAAGACACTGTCATGCAGATTCAGGTGTCATCTGCAAAGGAAGACACGGTGCTGTTTACCTGGAGACCTGTGGCTGACATCCTTGTCTATGTCAGATATGAGGATGAGGAACAAGATGGGAGCGAGTACTGTGCCTTGTGGAACAGAGCTTTTCACCGTAGCTGCCTCGGACTTTACTCTGTTGACGACTACTCTCTGTGTTCTGTTAGTGAGGAAATTATAGATCCATCGACCGACTTTTCCTGTTATTCCTTTAGCACGCATACCCTCGATGTCCGAACTACTCATGGTGAATACAAGGTCCAGCCTTGCTGGTTCATCCTCTCCTCTCTCTCTGGTAGTGTCTCTAACATGTTGATGCATGAGGTTTTCCAGTACCACATCCATCATCTTGGCTCTCCATGTTTCGGGACCCCCATGGGGCTCCAGGTTTTCCCAGTCAATCTCCTTGTGATTGAAATCACCCATAACTAGTAACTTTGCTCCCCCCATGTGTGCTCTCCTGGCCACCTCGGCTAGTGTGTCGATCATTGCTCTGTTGCTCTCATCGTATTCTTCTCTTGGCCTCCTGCAGTTCTGTGGTGGGTTGTACATTACTGCAATTATCACCTTATGTGAGACACATATGCAACAGTTAGGTATCTTTATTATGAAACGTTTCGCCTACACAGTAGGCTTCTTCAGTCAAGTACAGAAAAGTTGATAGAAGCAGAAGATACTTGAAGACGATGTAATCAGTCCATCACCCTTAAAGTTTTGAGGTGGTCAGTCCCTCAGTCTGGAGAAGAGCATTGTTCCATAGTATGAAACAATACTATATTGTTTCATACTATGGAACAATGCTCTTCTCCAGACTGAGGGACTGACCACCTCAAAACTTTAAGGGTGATGGACTGATTACATCGTCTTCAAGTATCTTCTGCTTCTATCAACTTTTCTGTACTTGACTGAAGAAGCCTACTGTGTAGGCGAAACGTTTCATAATAAAGATACCTAACTGTTGCATATGTGTCTTACCTAACAACCTGTCGGTATTTTATACCGTCACCTTATGTCCCTCAGACTGGATTGTTCCTACTAAGTAGTCCCTTTCGCCCATGCCATCCATTCCTTCCATTTTCTCAAAATCCCACTGGTTTTTAATGAGCAGTGCAACTCCTCCTCCCCCTCTCCTCCCTCTGTCTTTCCTGAGGATTTGGTATCCGGATGGAAAGATTGAATCTGTTATTATTCTGGCGAGTTTTGTTTCTGTGAGTGCTATTATGTCTGGGGATGTCTCTTTGATTCTTTCGTGCCACTCCTCATACTTGTTTGTTATTCCATCTGCATTTGTATACCACACCTTCAACTTCTTTTCTAAGACTGTGGTCTGGGAGGTATATTGGGGTTGGGAAGTGGGAGACCTGGTAAGGAACTATGGGTTGTTGCTGTGGGGGTGGAGTTTGTAATGTAGTGGGTGGGGGCATTGGATGTGGCATGGGTGTTTTGATTTAGAGTGTTTGGTTGCACTGGGGTTGACCTGGTTGGGAGGCTTCTATAGGAAGTTGTGAGGGAGGCTGTATTTGATCTTCTTCCTGGGTCTGGGATCTCCTGTCTGTCTTCTCCATCCCCTCTCTTTCCTCCTTTCACCTTTGTACCATCTCTCTCAGTTTCTGCCTTTCTTCTTGTGTTCTGTCGCGGTTGAAATACACCTTCCTGTATGCCGGCATGTCCCTTAATCGTGCTTTCTCCTGCAGAATCCTGCTCCGAGTCACTTCTGCCTTGAAGGTCACTTTCACTGGCCGGGTTCTTTTTTTTACAAACCCCCCTATTCTCCGAAAATTTTCCAACTGGGTCATGTTGTCTTCTCCTATCGCTTTCATGATGCTTTCAATTGCTTTTTTTTCCCCTTGTTTTCTTGCTTCATATGTTTCCCCTTCAACTTCCTGGAGCCCATACACAAAGACTGACCTCACCCTTTCATTCTCCCACTGCGTATCCCTGTGTATCCCCTCACTTAGTTTGGTTTCCTGCACTGCAGCTTTCTTTTCTTCAGTTTCACTGGCTAATGTACTTGGGCTCAGTGGCCTGTCATTTTCCCTTCTCGGCTTTCCTTGGGCTCTGTTGTTGTCTGTTAGGGCCTCCACATAAAGCTTAGCTCTTTCATTTACTACAGTCTCCTCTGATAGAGCTTCCCCATGCAGTTGTGCCCTTCTTTCCCTACAGTCCCCTTATTTGTGGCTGAGGTAGCAGTCTCTGTTGTCAATCCCAAAATGTTCTTTAGTTCTTTAGGCTGTTTCAGATTTTTCAGTTCCTCTTCTAAACTCTGTATCCTAGCCTCTGCTGCTTTGACATGCACCTCCCACTTCCTGCTTTCCATATCTATCCTCTCTTCCATTCTCATGCTAAGTTCTTCCAGTTTCTTTTCCCATTCATGATCTCTTTTTATGAGCTCTGCTGCCCAATCTTCCTTTGCAGCTTCCTCCTCCTGTCCCTTGGTTTTTCTTGTTGCTCTCTGACAACCCATTTTTGTTTTATCCTGATTGCCTCAGAGTGGGAAACCTATTAGTTCTGTATGTTAGGTTAGTAGTGTGTATGTCAGAGTGTGGGGGGGGAGGTAGTGGAGGAACTGTGGCTATGTGGGAGAGGGGTGGGGAGGGGGAGGGTGAACGGGGGAGGGGAGGGTGAATGAGGGAGGGGAGGGATCAGGGGAAGAAGTGAGATGTCGGTGGTGAGGGGGGGGAGTGTATGTGTGAGTCTGGATATGTGTGTGTGTACTCACCTAATTGTGGTTGCAGGGGTCGAGACTCAGCTCCTGGCTGTGTGTGTGTGTGTGTGTGTGTGTGTGTGTGTGTGTGTGTGTGTGTGTGTGTGTGTGTGTAATTTTGTGTGGAATTATGTGTGGGTTTATTATGTACTGATAGGTAGGTGGCTTGTGCATTGTAATGTAGTCTCAGTGGTCCTTTGCTGCCCACAACTTCTTGTGACCTGACCCCCAACCTCCTGGGGCTTGACCGGCACGTACTTACAGTGTGTATGTGTGTGTGTGTGTGTATGTGTGTGTGTGTGTATGTGTGTGTGTGTGTGTGTGTGTGTGTGTGTGTGTGTGTGTGTGTATGTGTGTGTGTATGTGTGTGTATGTATGTGTGTGTATGTGTGTGTGTATGTGTGTGTATGTATGTGTGTGTATGTGTGTGTGTGTATGTGTGTGTATGTGTGTGTGTGTATGTGTGTATGGGGGAGGTATGCGGGGAGATACTGTTAATACATACCAGTAATTCTGGGTTATAAAAAGCGATAATTGCTACTAGGGTCTAAAGCTTCAATAAGTGTCTGCCCTTGTGTGTGTGTGTTAGGGAGGGATGGTTAGGGGGGGTAGATCCGTTATACCTCTCTGTTTTGTCTTTCCTAGAAATGCTACACTCTTCGCTTATTGTCCTTTCTGGATTTAAGTATCAATTATTGCTGTTATTATCCTATTCCTTGTTCACGTTTAGATAGGTCTAACATAGTACTCACTATCGATAATGAGGTATGCCACGAAACATCTAAGGTGGCAAATTGCTTTAATTCCTACTACACATCTGTTGCATCAACACTAGTAAGTAAACTACCAGCTGCATCAAATACCTTTAACACAGACTCTGATAAGTTTCAAACATACTATACCAATAAAGGGGTAACCCCAAACAGTTGTCAACTAGTAAGTGTATCTCATGACTTCATTCAAAAAGAACTAAGCAGGTTAAACCCAACTAAGAGCACAGGCCCTGATAACATCCCATCTAAGTTCCTAAAAGATGGTGCTTTTGAACTGTCAATCCCTATTGCTCACATAATAAATCTATCAATCACCACTAATACCGTACCGGAGGGGTTCAAGGAGGCCAGAGTTACTCCTATCTTCAAGAAAAATAATAGCTCTGATGTAAGCAACTATAGACCTGTTAGTATACTCAGTATAATATCTAAAATTCTGGAGAGGGCGGTGTATTCTCAAGTAGTTAAGTACCTTAATGACAACAGCATTCTCCATAGCTATCAATCGGGCTTTAGAAGATCCTACTCAACCGATACCTCCCTTATTAATCTGATGGATTACCTGAGAACTGAAATGTCAAAAGGGAACCTCATAGGTATGGTAACCTTAGACCTGCAAAAGCCTTCGATACTGTCAACCACAATATATTATGTAATAAACTTCAATCTATCGGTATAGGTTCTGTAGACTGGTTTAAGTCCTACCTTAGCAACAGGAGACAAATAGTCAAAATCAACAAAACGGAATCAGAACCCCTGCCGATAACATGTGGAGTTCCCCAATGTAGTATTCTGGGTCCCTTACTATTCTTATGTTATGTCAATGATATGCCTATCAGTGTCAAGTGCAAACTCCTACTGTATGCAGATGACAGTGCTCTGTTAGTGACAGGTAAAGACCCACAAGATATTGCTAATGTTTTAACACTGGAACTGGAGTCCTGCAGCAAATGGTTAGTAGACAACAAACTATCATTACACCTAGGGAAAACTGAAGCCATTCTCTTTGGAACGAAACATAAACTGAGAAGGGTAAATAATTTTAATGTTCAGTGTAATGGGGAGTCCATCACTTTGGTTTCATCAGTTAAATATCTGGGAATCCCCTTTGACCCATGCATGTCAGGAGAATTGATAGGGAACAGTGTAGTAAAGAAAGCGAATGCCAGGCTGAAGTTCCTGTATAGACAAGCAGTGTCTACCTACTGAGGCTCGCGGGAAACCCTATGTCTAGCCCTTATACAATGCCATATGGATTACGCTTGCTCTTCTTGGTACTCTGCCTTGACAAAAAAACTGAAAGATAGACTGCAAATCACCCAGAACAAAATCGTAAGATTCATCCTGGGGCTGGGACCAAGAGAACATGTAGGCCAGATGAATTACAGCAGTTGGATATGCTGAATGTTGAAGACAGAGTAAAACAACTGAAGCTAAATCATGTTTATAAAATTGCTCACAAACAGTGTCCAGAATATCTTGCTGTCAATTTTGTCAAGGTTGGGAACCGCAGCAATCATAGTACTAGGGGGAGAGAGCACAACTTTGTAGTACCCACAGTCAGTGGCCAGGCTTCAAACACCTTTTATTGTACAGCAATAAAGGAATGGAACAGACTACCCACAAATGTCAAGGCCAGTCATAGCTTGAACCAGTTCAAGAAGACTGCCAAAAAGTGTCTGATGAATGAAGCAACAGAAAGGGAGGGGAATGATTTTCTATTTTTTAGCTAAAATACGTGTAAATTTTACCTTATCCCTAGTAATGACCCTCGTATTGTAGATAGTCGTAATGACCCTCGGGTAGTAGATAGTCTTAATGACCCTCGTATTGTAGATAGTCTTAATGACCCTCGTGTAGTAGATAGTCTTTTTAGTATGATAATAAGATGTTATCTTCATTATAGAATAATAAGAAAATATTATAACCTTTATATTATAATAATAAGGTAAAAGGACCCCAATGGAAATAAGTCACTCTGTCTGACTTTTTTGGGTTATCCCAGGTTCTCTACACATATGCTGCTATGTATGATAATTCTATGTAACTGTATTGTGTATACCTGAATAAATTTACTTACTTACTTACTTACTTACTAGCTTCCTAAGTGTTCTTACTACTAATAACTACTGTAATAGCTTGCAGGAGTGAGTGACCAGTATCTAACAGTGATGCAAGGCCAAGCCAAGCCAAGCCTGCGACATGCAAACCACAATATAGGTGATACTTGCGCTGGCAACGGTCGTGCCAAGTTGCCAGATGCTGATGACTAGTCGTCGTACGTAGCCTAAATCCCTATTTTGGAGATCCTTCATCCGTGATGATTATAACCAAATGTGCTCATACATCCCTCGTTCCTCACGCGATTTCACTTTTCACTTATGATAGTATACACTTCACATTATATACACTTCACTTTATATGTATAATGGCACACAACTTGTCGTGACGTCACTGCTTCAGGCCTACCGCTGCCTAATAGACCAAAACGTTTGGATAATTTTGGATAATGGATAATTTCAGGCTTTCTCACGACTTTTTCTAACTAATAACTTTAGTTATCACTCGTATTATTGCTCACTGACGATGTCACTACCACTGATTACTGTTAGCAGTCACTGCACCCTTAAAAACACTAGGATTCTCGGAGCCTTGTGTGCCCACGTCTGCCCCCATGGACCCATTCGGTGTGTGTGTGTGTGTGTGTGTACTCACCTATTTGTGTGTGTGTGTGTGTGTGTGTGTGTGTGTGTGTGTGTGTGTGTGTGTGTGTGTGTGTGTCTGTGTGTCTGTGTTCTGCAAAGTGTTTTCTATCTCTACCAGTGGTGATTTTTTATGTAGATAAGATGTGCTTATCATGTGTACCCTTTGTTCCCAGCCATCTCCTTTCACCACTTTGAAATAATGTTTAGAATGTTTCACGGCCTTAATGTCACTGGAAAATACTGTTTACGGGTACGTAATTATGAGTGCTGATGAATGTTTTCAACATACACACAAACAGACATGGAAGGAATACGAACAAGAACACTCAATTACAAACGCAGCACTAGTATGTCACTGACAAGAACAACGACACTGACAATTACGTCCCCATAACAGATACAAAATTGACCAGAACAAAGATCACACACAAGTAAATACACCGAAAAACTAATCTGTAGGCAAGAGACCATGAATGTATCGAAGTTGATGGACGAGGGTGAGCCAATTTCCTGGATCAAATTTTTAATCTCAGCATTGGAAGGGTTGATGGCTAGTGACCTGAGAGCGTTGCCCAGATCTTGTATAGGTAACCTGCCATCCTTGCCGTAGATGGCGAAGCATTCCTTAGCCTCGGAGATCTGGGCTGGGGTCAGCTCCCGTGGCATACCTGAAGAAATGTAAAAAAAAAAAAAATTAGGTCTGTCTAACCCAGGATAAGACCACAAAATTCAGGATAAGAATACAAAATCAAGGAGTGTGGTTTAGTTTCGTTTGTATTCTTCGCTATGATACTACCCACAGTATCTGACTAGCTCATGGATACCTATTTCATGCTTAGGTAAACAGAGGCAACAGCACGTGCAAGACGACTTGCCCATACTTTACGACCTATCCTGGAGTCGAACCTGGGTCATTTAGGTTGCCTTTTAGACGCCTTAGCAACTAGTTTATTGTACACTCTAATCTCATCCTGTCAGCGGTAAATAATAAAAAAATATTGGAGTCATAAATACTCCATCGATGAATGCTAATTATTATTATTATCCACGAACGACTATGAAATCAGAAATTATATTGTGATGGTGTGTGCTCTTTGTATACATCTATTGCATCAATATATATATATATATATATATATATATATATATATATATATATATATATATATATATATATATATAATATATATATATATATATGTATGTATGTATGTATGTATGAAAGTTAACAAGTAATTCTACTACTATTACTACAATTAATAGTACTACTACTAATAATAATAATAGCTTAGAACACTCAGAGATGCAAAAGGTTTTTTCAGTCGGGAGATACACATGTTAATATTAATTAAAACTGTGAATTGCTGTTAGAAACTAATCGTTGCCTTGCGTGAAGTGCTAGGAACTAGTTTCCCTGTATGATTGTGCTAGTAACTATTAGTTTCCCTGTATGATTGTGCTAGGAATAAACGTTTCCCCTTCATGATTGTGCTAGGGATTAGAATTTTCCCTGCTTGGTTGTGCTAGGATATAGACGTTCCCCAGCATGACTTAACTAGCACTGTCACATGGTTATATCTAACATACTCAGTGGCAAAACTTCGTGGATATTAACAGATAACAAAAGAGCCACTTCTTCTAACTTACACCAGCAGCTTTAACTTCCAAGCTGAGCGGTAAATATGTGTTACCTGGAGGTAGTGAAGAAGTGGTTTGTATTTCTGAAGAAGAGGTAAGCGAGCTAGCAAGTGTTGTCACAGTAGACTCAAGGCCACAGCCACTGCTGCTCTTATCACTGTTATCGCGTTATCGTCCATGTGGCGAATTATCAAATTCTCCTTCCATGTCTTTCACCAGAATTGTGAAATTGTCCACTGATTATGCTACATTACACTGCACACAGCCAGACACCACAATCTACTTGATCAGTAGTTTAGGTGTTTGAATTGATGTATATTCTACAGGTATGCGGTTTCGTCTTTATTAAAAGGGATGTGTTATTATATATCAGTATTCGAATTTAGACAATACATGTTCCTTAAAGAGTATCATCACTCCTATTTCTTGGTTTTTAAGATTTCTGTTACCCAGCGCATCATTAAGTATCCCCGAAGGGATACCTTTAAGTGGTTGTCTGAATTTTGTTCTTCCTACTTTTCGTTTTTATTTCGCTCATACCTCGAGAACCCCCTCATCCGATCGGATTTAAATTCTGAGGACCAGATTCTGGAAACAATTGGTAAATGCAAGTACCCTCTGACCAATGGAATGGCTCGAAGAACTTACAAAACCCTCAGTGGCTTAACTTCAAACCTTCACAAGAAGTTTCCACCTAATTCGAAAGTCAACGAGGACTGTCTTATTTCCAAGTGCCAAAATGCGTGATAAAGGAATAACAGAAGAAAGTTGGTAGATGGATCTACAACTTCCTGACAAATAGAACACAAAGAGTAATAGTAAACAGAGTAAAGTCCCAGATGCCACGGTAAAAAGCTCTGTTCCACAAGGCACAGTACTCGCTCCCATTCTATTCCTCATCCTCATTTCTGACATAGAGATGTAAGCCGTGTCTTCCTTTGAGGATGACACCCGGATCACCATGGCAGTGACCTCCATCGAAGACACCGCGAGACTCCAAGCGGACATCAACCAAATCTTCGAATAGGCCACTCAAAACAATATGAAGTTCAACGAGGAGAAATTTCAACTACTCAGGAAATTAAAAATGTATCAGGGTATACGGCAAATTCTAACCATACAATAGAGCGGAAAAGTAATGTGAACGACATGGGAGTGATAATGACAGAGGATCTTGCCTTCAAAGACCACAACAATGTATCTACCTCATCTGCTAGGAAAATGATAGGATGGATAATGAGAACCTTCAAAACTAGGGGCGCCAAGCCCATGACGATTCTCTTCAAATCGCTTGTGCTCTCTAGGCTGGAATACTGTTATACACCAACGGCCCCCTTCAAGGCTGGCGACATTGCACACCTGGAGAGTGTACAAAGAACTTTCACGGCACACATAAGTACGATAAGGCACCTAAATTACTGGGAATGGTTCAAGGTTCTTGATCTGTATTCCCTGGAACGCAGGCGAGAGAGATACATGATAATATACACTTGGAAGGTCCTGGAGGGATTGGTACCAAACCTGCACACGAAAATAACTCCCTATGAAAGCAAAAGACTCGGCAGGAGAGGCAACATTTCCCCGAGGGAAAATTCTTAGGAATCCACCTTGATAATAGACTCAAATTTCATACACATATACATCAAATTTCTAAGAAAATTTCCAAGACTGTAGGCATACTATCGAAGATACGGTACTATGTTCCACAGTCAGCCCTCCTGGCCCTATATCACTCTCTTATTTACCCCTATCTCACCTATGGAATTTGTGCATGGGGCTCAACAACAATTAACCATCTCAGACCACTAATTACCCAACAAAAGGCTGCAGTTAGAATGATAACAAATTCTCACTACAGGCAGCACACTCCACCAATATTCAATACACTAAACCTACTCACCATACAAAACATCCATACTTATTACTGCACCTATTACATACATAGAACACTTAACTCTGATATTAACCCTCCCCTCAAACATCTCCTTGCCAACCTCAACAGAACACATGACCATAACACAAGGCACAGATCACTCTTTGATGTTCCTCGTGTCCATCTCACACTATGCAAAAACTCAATGCACATAAAAGGCCCTAAAATCTGGAATTCATTACCTGTAAATATAAAAGAAACACAACCTGTTTATAAATTCAAGTCTCTTCTCAAAGATTACTTACTCACCCAAAACCAAATAAATACTGAATAACTGAACATTATAAATTGTATATCTTAAATGTTTCTCACAATTATATCACATAAATGTTAAACCTAAAACCCAATCTAACTTTATTATTTTTAAATACACTACCTAACAGAATCACTACCTAACAGAATGCAACTATATGACCTGTCTTTGTAATACTCACTTGTGCTTTATAGTTATCTGTTTACATTAATGTTTTATCACTGATTTCATCATTGCTTAGTAGCAGCGCTGTATAGTCCTTGTGGCTTAGCGCTTCTTTTTGATTATAATAATAATAATAATCATTGCTTAGTTAATCTTAAGTTAATTTTAAGCCAGCCCGTAATGCTATGCATAGTATAAGTGGCTTTGGCATACTGCTCTTATCTGTATTTTTTTTTTGTACCTCTGTATGTGTGCACAAATTGGAAATAAATAAATAAATAAATAAAAATAAAGATGAAGGGCAGGGGCGCCACGAGTACATTGAGAGACAACACAATGAACTTCAGGGGCCCAAGACTGTTCAACTGCCTCCCAGCATACATAAGGGGGATTGCCAATAGACCCCTGGCTGTCTTTAAGAAGGCACTGAACAGGCATCTAAAGTCAGTACCTACCCAAACGGGCTGTAGTTCGTACGTCAGCTTGCGTGCAGCCAGCAGCAACAGCCTGGTTGATCAGACCCTGATCCACCATGAGGCCTGGTCTCAGACCGAGCCGCGGGGGCGTTAACCCCCAAAACCTGCTCCAGGTCCATCAATCTTGTCCCCCAGGATGCGACCCACACCAGTCGACTAACACCCAGGTACCTACTTCCTGCTAGGTGAACAGGGATAACAGGTGTAAGTAAATATGCCCAATGTTTCCACTCATGCCGGGTTTAGTGCTCCTCTCCTAAATATAATAATAAAAGTCAATCAAAATTAAATGTTCGAAATTATTTTACAATTTCTTAAATACATAAGCGTATAATGGACTAGGCCTCAGATGTGAGTTAATTGAGCCAGTTACACTTACTGTTCTGATTATTGTAAATTGTGTAAATGTAGCTATTGTAAATAATCGAAAAGCAATTGTTTACACCAGTAATGGATTATGTTACAGTATTATTATTATTATTATTATTATTATTATTATTATTATTATTATTATAATCAAAAAGAAGCGCTAAGCCACAAGGGCTATACAGCTATGTTACAGTAGTGATTAATTAGTTATGCAAGTAGTTAATTCAGTCACATGAACGTTGCAATACACTAAATTTATTATGTTACAAGGTCATGGCCAGATTTTGTCATTTCGGATGAAATGTTTATTTAGTTGTGAATGAATCGCCTCTTAAATTCCTGGGTGTTCTGGCGTTCAAGATCGTAATAACGTAGTGTAATAGTTCAGTTAACAACCGGTGGTGCAATTCATCAAGGACTGGTACTTAGGGGAGGAAGCTTATGACGACCTTTCGTCCATCACGGACCGTTGTCAAGTCATAACTGTTGTGATTAGACAATGGTCCAGAATGGGCCGAAACGTCGTCACAAGGTTCTTCTAACTGAGGGTTTCGAGGGCATTGTTCCTACTACGGCATTGTGACTTCAAAATCAAGAGAGTATAGATAAGACCTCAATGGCGTGAGCGGGAAAGACGGGACAGGCGAAAAATAGCGTTGGAAAGGAGTGTCCTTAGTCGTATAAAAAGTGCCAGGGCTTAACCCAGCAGCTAGGTGATCGTGGGTCAGACTTAAGAATCAGGAATTGCAGGCTCAGTTGCGATGGTCTTGTGGAAGTTGGATATCAAGACTTGACAAGTTGGCAGTAAGTTACGTCGCAGGACAAGGCAGCAGGGACTTATAATTCTCCATCAAGTGGTGGCAATAACTTCTAGACAGGCAGCACACAGAGTTATGGTATTTGCCAGGGTTTCGGGTAGACTGTCATTGCATGTGAAATGTGTGGAAAATTGCATTTATCTGAATGTAACTAATTATGTACATAACAGTAAATGATAACAAAGATAATTATTATTTATCAATGTTACATAGACAAGTAGGAATTTGGGACACCTAGGTCGCAAAAAATGTCCCCCTTCGATACCTACCACTGTCATAACCACAAGTTGCTCTGGACCTATTAATTAAATGAAATATACATACACCAGGAATACTGGTAAATACATAAATTCGTGGACTGTATATTAAAAAATTATTATATATAAATTCACATATACATAACAGAAGGAAAATATATCTTAATATCACTCACCAATTTGACTGGATATTAAGTTGTAACATACTCAGAAAAACCTCACTAACAAAATTTATGAAAACACTGGCCAGAATTATACACAAATCTAGAGAGCTTATCTGAGCTTCATGGAGCTGTCTTGTCCAGTCGTCTGATATCTCGAGTTATGCAGGAATGCACATCCAACAATTTCGCCTCCTATTTGAGAGGTGTCAATCCAATTTTAACCTCTAGAGCATGAAAAATTCTTCCCATTATATTAACGTTGTATCCAATTCAAAACCAAGATGGCGAGTCCCGTCTGCGCAGACGCAGGCTTTCCGTTTTCTATGACAAATATTATTAAATACAGTATGGCCATTTATTTACATATAAATACTGAATTTCTGGAAAATATATACAGTATTTTCCACAAAATGTTTACATGTTAAATAGTAACTGAGAGCAAAACTGGCAAAAAGTAGCCAGTTTGGCCACCTGGTATCCTGATTTATTCACCATGTTTAGGGGTGTATGGGCATCTTACTTTGTGCTGGACATTGTTGACATGATTACCTAATAACTCTGTGGAGTACTTTTTGTTCCTTATTTATCTAATTCTGTCAATAACAAAAATTATCTATAAACATTAGTTCTTTTTTTGTGTTAATATTTTAAACAGCTTTATATGGGGAGCCGGTCACCAACTTCAGTGTTGTGAAGCTCGGAGTTAATGCTGCAAAGTTCATCTTTCTTCTTTTCTCCATACTATGTATATTTTTTACACTTGTTTCCTTTATCTTTCATCACAGCTTTGGACAATATATCAACCCCAGAGACAAGGAGATGAGACTGAATACAGCTTACTCGAGTGTGACCCCTTAACTACAGTAACAACCACCTGGCAGTGACCAGTAGTAGTGTCAGCTGACTTCCGCCAGTTATTTCCTCGATTCACACGGTAACTGCAGGAGTTAGCATCAGTGTGTGTGCTAAATGTACTGGTGTAGCCAGTAGGCCGAGGAAAGAGCAATAAGGCTAGTGTGTGTTCTAGAATCACAACAAAGAAGGTTCGTGGGTGTTTCCTAACTTCATAACCCCGTTAATTCTTGGCTACGAGATAATACTGTAGCAGAAATATTGCCGTCTTATTTCTTTGTAATATATATTTCTTTCAGTTGGTCAGGTGTATCATGTCCACCGGGGTCAGTGCTGCTCCTACGGGTTTGTATCGCAAGAAGATACAGCACAGGTGTAAAACACAGACTGATTAACATAAGTTGTGTCATACTTGGAGACTCATAGTTACGTAGTGTATTTCTCCATAAAATTACTTATCAGAATGGTTAACGTTAGATTATTTATACTGGGAATAAATAACGTTTGACTTCATTGGATTAACATTTATTAGATACTTAATATACCTTTTATGAGGCGTCAAAACGATTGAAAAAAAAAAAAAAAAAAAAAACTATGTTCTGTCATCTTCAACATGGACAGCAGGTATAAAGAAATGTTTCCTTACCCTTTATTTTAACTTGCTCTGGAACTGAGTCTGCATCCTTGTCTAGTTGAGATACTCAACGGTAAAATGACACCAACAGTGACTTTATTTGGAGTATTAACCCAGAAATTTTGTGACCAATGCAAATCGATCAGTGTGGCTTATTTCCATTAGGGTCCCTCCTTTTCCAGGATGCAACCCACAACAGTCAGCTACCTACTTACTGTTAGGTGAACTGAAACCGCTGTAAAAAAATATGCTGAACATCTCTGCATGCTCCTTCATCATCCTAGTTAAGTCATCATAGTATGTCACTTTTGTATTCTATAAAGATCATACGCTGTATAGCCCTTGTGGTTTAGCGCTTCTTTTTTATTATAATAATAATAATAATAATAATACAAAGATCATATTTAATATTTTGGATACACTTACACAATGTGAGTCCTTTTGTGTTGCTGTAGGTAGTGTTGTTACACTAATTTTGTTTTTAATATAGTAATTTGAAACTTGTGCTCCATTTTATAACCTCTGCAGGCATATTGCAGAAGCTGTTAAGTACTACTTTGTTTCATCAATACTTCCATAGTGCTAATTCCAAATTAGATGGTTTAGAGGCTAAAAACTTGATCATAATCTACTTAATTTATTATATCTTCATATTGCAACTTTGGTTTACTTTTGCAACTTTCAGGGTCATTTTCTGACTATTTCCTGTAATTACTTTTTTTTACTATAGGTTACATTATATAAAAAAATTATAAAAATACATATAATAAAAAAAATTGAAGGCTCGACAGTCAAGCATCAGTGTTTGGTAAGCTCGGGCAACATTCAGATCTACATGAGTGTTAAGTATGTTGTCAGGATAGATTGCTTAATTAGGCTCTTTGTCTGGCTGTTTCTGTAATCTTTTGGGATGAAAATGAAAATTTTTTCTAACTTTAAATATTTTAATGTCCCTACAGAAAAAAAATTTGAGAAACCTTTGATAAATCAAGTATGGATAAGCTGCGCAAGGCTTTGAGTGGCCGGGAAACCATTGGTGAGGAAGAAGAGGAAAGAGGGAATATAATTACTCAAGTAAGCCAAATAACGTTGCGATTGTCTCTTTGTTCTTGTTCGGTAGGATATCCTTGTTGGCTTGTAATGTACTATGGTTAGAACTGAAATATTAAGTCAGTCCAGTTGGTGTTTTAACTGTTTTATATTTTAAGATTACTCTGTGTACAAATTTAGTTATATTATCAATTACAATTATACATATAAAATTATTTTATATACTGCATTTGTATGTGTATACACTGTAAACTGTAGGATAATAATACTTTTGAGATGTCATTAAATGCAGCTCTCCACTTTTTGGTGCTTTATATTAATGAGAAAACAGCAATAAAATTTGATAATCAAATATTTACTGGTACCCCAAGTGTTTTGTCATTGTTCACTGTTGTCCCAAACTTGTTATTCCAGTTAAAAGATTAAGTCTGAAGAAGCATCTCACAATTCAGTCTATCTTCCATGCAATTTTCCTGGAATATTTTTTGTATTGAAGAAATGAGAGGGGCAAGATCTGTTTTTAACTTAGTCCTTTATATGTTATAGAGCAGAAGTTTTCAAAGCTGAGCTCTGTTGGGTATGTCATGTTGAATGTGAATAAATATTGACCAACAGTAGTCCAAATCCTGTGAAATTATGAAGAGATTTTGAAAACAAATATCCTGACATGGAAAATAAAAAAGAGTACCCCCAAAAGAATATCTGCCAAATACCATGAGAAGAAAAGTGTATTTTTGCATTTGAATTTAATGCCATAGCAAAATCAGATGAACCTCATCCTGTCGCAAAAAGTGTGAAATAAAATTGTGTGCAAGTGGTCTGGTAAAACGTACATGTTAAAAATTTTACATAAGAATTTACTGTGTATCACTCACATACAGTTTCTAGATGTAGCAAATGTGTGTGTTTTTGTGAAGAATGAAGACTTGTAAAATTGAGTCCAGTAGACTTTCCAGATATTGCAGGGTTTGCAACGTTACTTGTTATTGTTTGTTACGATTTTATATGAATTTTCTGTTGAAATATGCTTATTTGGAATCTTAATTACAAAGTTATGTGGAATAATTTTAAAATTTGATGATTCTCTTTAAGAAACTGAAATCCATGGCAGTTATATTCAGGTTTATACACTGGAAACCACGGCTATGGTAGAAAAGTCAGTCTGTTGGGATTCATACAAATTTTGCTCCACATGTTAAGCAAAACCATTGTTGATAAGTCACATTGTCAGCATCAATAACTAGACTAACATTCACCTGTACTGCAGGTTTTACAGTGGAATAGACAATGATTGACACTCTTGGAGAGATCAACTTTGCTGGAAGATGAAGATAATAAGATTTCGTTCGGATTTTTAACCCGGAGATTAGAACCCAGGATAACCAAGAAAGTCAGTGCGTCATCGAGAACTGTTAACTTATTCATTGGGGTCCTTCATCTTGCCCCGGATGCGATCCACACCAGTCGACTAACACCGGTACCTTTTGCTGCTAGGTGAACAGGACAAAGGTGTAAGGAAATGTCGAAATGTTTCCACCGCCGGGATACTTAACAACCGGGCCTCTCGTGTGTGAAGCCGTCCAGACTTTTGCACCGGCCACGGGCCCCCCAATATAGTGGCAATAAGTGGAAAAGATAGTTTTATGTAATCAATCATCACCTGTGGCTGCAATAATTTCGCAATCATGTATGTACTTGAATTAAATGAATGTCACGTGAATCTAAAAAGTGCTCAGTGAGGTCAAGCTGTCAATTTATCAGAGACAAAACACTCGATTACAGAAATGGAAGTTGTAAAGACGCTTCTAGCCGAAATTTGGTGCTATCAGTGCTAGAGAGTGTTATTTCAGTTTTAAGAGCTACAGATGAGAAAACGTATGTTTATCAATGTATTTTTGAACTAGCAGAAGTTATACTTATACTGATATTATGTGGAACCTTACTTTTGTAGTTCAATCCGTCCACGACCTTGCCGCAAAATGGATTTTTCGTTTGCAAGACGTTTTCCTCATTTAAATTAATGAATGCAATTAATCCGTTCCAGTGGAATTCGTGCTTCAATAATTTCGTAATCAGTTACAGCTTATTTATATCTCACTTCATCTAATATGACATTAAATTCAATATAAAAGCATATGAAACTGATATATTAGCTGATCTCTTTAATGACTAAAATGTGACAATTATGTAACAGGTTGGCCAGGCCATACCACACCTAATTGTGGTAAACACTGACACTAGCAGACAGCCTTTTAACCCGTCTGTTATATTAGTATTCATTAGTAATTTTTTATTGTTTATTATTATAAAAATTATTATATTCTTGTATTGTAAATATTGTATGTACTATTATTATTATAGTTTTCATTATTATTTATTGATAATTATTAATATTATTCAATATAAATTAATTTAATCTTTATTCACCTACACAAAAAAAAAGGATTAACTGTTATGCTTATTGCAATTAATTGTGATAAACTCAACTCATTCACGACTGCATATTTGGAATTGACAGTACATCTTTGTTTACTTTGACCATAACCAAACAATTAACATTTTCTGTGTTGATCAATTTGAAGTGAAATCCATATTTTATGCTCAGATTTATTTCATTTTGGTGAAAACGTTAAGAGCATTTTCCATCATTACATTGCCCAAGTTTCATAAGATAGTCCAAAAATCATTGAGATAAAATTCCTAGATTTAAAGAGCAAGAGCCCTTCACTTTCAATACCTGCCTGTGAGATCTGCTCGTTAGGAGTTTTGCTCACGTAGGAAACCAATAAAACGAACAATCGACTGTCGTATTTGGTATTAAAATTACGTACATAGCTACATAGAGTTCAGTATTTAACATCTAACAAAATTAAATCCTTCAATTTAAGTAGCTATTTAATTTTAATTACAAAAAACTGCATGGCTGATCACCTGACAAAATTTCTGGGGGAAGGTAGAGGACTGGTTAATTAGCCGAATTGTGGTGGATAGAAATAGATTGTTTGCTATGATATGGACCAAATTTGTATTAACGGACTTTGTTGTTTACAAACACTTAACCCAAGATTTTGCACTTTTTCTAAAGTAGTTATAACTAAGGCTAAAGGGAACGGTTTACTGAAACTAGTTTTACAAGGTCAGACTTAAAGGATGATTTCAAAGTAAAACTACAAGCTTTACATTGTTTATTTTACAAAATGAAATGACTTTTCCTCTGGAAATTGCATATTTTGGTGACAACCCAGCATTGTTCTACCACTTATACCATGATTAGGAAATTCATACTTTCCTTTAATACGAATGTTAGATTGTGTTCAAAATCCTCATGTTGTCTGTAACTGTCTGAACTACCATTAAAAGAGAAGAAATAATTTAGAGATGTTAATTTGTCACTTTACAGAATTACGTTACATTGAACTTGCTACTTTTGATTTAGATATTAAAAGAATATACTAAATTTACCGCACAAGTTTTGAAATACTATCATATTCGTATTGCAAAAAAAAAAAAAAACTTTTTACATGCAGTGACAAAAAGCAAATGGAAAACTATCCGTTTCGAGTTAATACAAGTTGCTCCAAAGATTTAATGTACAGTGGACCCTCGGTTATTGGCCGTTTTTTTGGCCGAAATTTTATTCCGGTTATCTGCCGTTATTTCGGTTATCTGCCATATTGGACATGTCCGCCCGTAGCAAAGTATGAAAGTAAAGGAGGAAGAGAGAGGGGAGAATGTGCCTTCTTCAGTGATTCTACGATATGTATGATACTAAAGCAGCAGAAGTCAACAAAGGCTATAGCACCAGCCAGTGATAGTGTAGCATTAACAGTGTAGCTAGTAAGTTAAGCAATTAAGCGATAGAAAAAGGACGACACGAAACTGACTCCTCCAATGTTGTTGGAGGTATATAGGGCCACTGACAGTATATGCCACCCTGCCTATCTTCCACCACCCTAAACCAATGCCAGCATCTCCTCCAAGGTACAGTAAGTGTAAATATTTCTTATTTATAAAGTGTAAATATTTCTTATTTATAAATTGTTTCAGTGTGGATAGTGGTGGTAGCAGAGCTGCCACCACCACCACTATATGTATGGCTTATGTTGTCAGTGGCCCTTATAAACCCAGCAACACCACCACCACCAGTCCTCACATACGTAATGACACATACATATTATTCATTCTAGAGCATATACGTATCGTGTATGTTATTAATATTGTTTATTATGTCATATTAGATGAATTGTGATAGATAAATAAACTGTGGAGTTAATAATAGTGTCATATTTAAGCATTCTGTCCTGTCTCCAAACAATAAACTTGCCTCCCTCTCCGTTCCTCGCCGTTTTGCATACACCAACAAGGTAAAGGTAAAAGTGATTTAAATGTTCATTTGTCCATTTCATTAGTCATTTTATTTAGTTCTCTTTGTTTTGTATATGTAAAACTATAGTTAATCTTTAAAAAATGTATTTTTTTTTTTAATATTTTTGGGTGTCTGAAACGGATTAATTGGATTTGCATTAATTCTTATGGGAAATAATATTTCAGTTTTTGGCCATTTTGGTTTTAGGCCGACCTTCTGGAATAGATTACAGCCGATAACCGAGGGTCCACTGTACAGTGGTCAAGACTGAAATATTAAGACAGTCCAATTATTTCTTTCACTATTAAAACTGCCACTTCATTATCTGTAAAATTATTTCTAATGGGGTCCTTCAGACTTGTCCCCCAGGATGCAACTCACAACAGTCGGCTAACACCCAGGTACCTACTTACTGTTAGGTGAACAGGGACAGCAGGTGTAAAGAAAAAATGACCAACGTTTCCACCCTGCCAGGGATTGAGCCATGGACACTCAGTATGTGAGATGAGAGCATTGCAAATTGAGCCATGGGACACTATGCGAGCCATGAATAGTACAATATTAAATGCAAAGGTCACAGAGGGCATTAGATATGAGGTTTTCATGTGCTCGGCTGCAGATAAAAGTAGTGTAACAATTAGTGTTGTACATAATATATCTTGTTTGATAGAGATGATTAGTGTTTTTTTTTTTTTAACTGTACTGCTGTAGGATTTTTCAACTACTCAGAAGGGTCAGAAAATTATTTAGGTAAAATGTCAGTTGTTTTCTGATAAAGTTTGAAACTGTGAAAGTATAAGTATGTATTTTATCTTAAGATAAGTACAGCAGTATTATAATATACAGTGTGCATGTGCCATGAGTTTGCTGGCAGATTTGTTTGTGAGGATGGTCTTGGTCCCTGGCCATGCCTCTTAAGCTTTCTTAACTGGCATTATTGGTTTCTGATGTCTGGAGCCTACTCTTAAAACTGTATAGGGGTTGTTTCCCCAATTTTCACATCCAGTTCATTCTTACTTTCTTTCCTTCTTCCCTGAAACTGAAAAGTTCTTATCCGTGTGACTTGTTTGCATTTTTCAGTTTCCATTTGTCTTTGTTCATGGTCCTTACATTTGTCTATCCATATCTGCTTTATCATTCACTGAGTATCCTTTATATTATAATCATGTCTCCTCTGGTTATCCTTTCTTCCCAAATCATCAAATTCTGTTCCTTTAATCACCTTTCAGAGTATTCAACTCCTTAGATCAGAGAATAAGAGGTGTGCAAATCTTGGGCTCTCTAACAAGTGTACAATAAAAAGAAGTATAAAAAAGATGAATGCTTAAGTGTTTATTTGGTTCATAATAACAATGGAAGGTACCTGAATAACATTAAATAAAAATAAGGCTTAAATGCTTACACTACCTGAAGGACTGACCATACTAGGAGCTGGTAGGTACATGTACTACAGTGAGCTCTGCATCATTATAAGATGTAATGAGGAGGGGGTTGGGGAATGAGGATTTTAGTGGCCCTCAGACCCACTGCATTGGCTTCTATACCACATGTAAGCATTAATTATATGTTTTCCAAAACTATTCCTGGAAAAATCTAGCAAAGTATTAATTATTGTTCATTTAAATTTCATTATACTGTATATTTATACATGTACATATATGTATAATTATAGTCATCGTAAGTAGTAGGTTGGTAGACAGCAACCACTCAGGCAGATACTACTGTCATCCCAAGTGAGTGTAAAACAGAGGCCTGTAATTTTTGCATGATGGTAGGAGTGCTGGTGTCTTTTTTCTGTCTCATAAACTTGCAAGATTTCAAGTACATCTTGCTACTTCTACTTACACTTAGGTCACACTACACATGCATGTACAAACATATATATACACACACACCCCTCTGAGTTTTCTTCTCTTTTCTTACTAGTTCTTGTTCTTTTTTATTTCCTCTTATTTCCATGGGAAAGTGAAACAGAATTCTTTCTCCCTAAGCCATGCGTGTCGTAAGAGGCGACTAAAATGCCGGGAGCAAGGGGCTAGTAACCCCTCTCTTGTATATATTACTAAATTTATAAAGAGAAACTTGTTTTTCTCTTTGGGCCACTCTGCTTCAGTGAGATACGGCCATTGCATTAAAAGAAAGAAGAAAAGATTATAGCCATTGAGTGTAAATTCTCATGCTTTGATTTCAATTTCAACACCCTGATTCAACCACTCCATAATGTGCTGGTCATTGAACTGATATAAATTCAGTGTAATTTATTTATAATTGACCAATTCTTTCTTTGTAGCCTCATTGTACATGATTATAATGAAGTACCCAGGCTATACTGACTGAAATTTTATTCTAGGTATAAAATACACTGGCCAGGGAGGTATACCATCTTTTAGGAGTGAAGTAGAGCAGAATGTAAGTGTGGTGGAGGTACGTGAGGCATTACGTAGAATGAAAGGGGGTAAAGCAGCTGGAACTGATGGGATCATGACAGAAATGTTAAAAGCAGGGGGGGATATAGTGTTGGAGTGGTTGGTACTTTTGTTTAATAAATGTATGAAAGAGGGGAAGGTACCTAGGGATTGGCAGAGAGCATGTATAGTCCCTTTATATAAAGGGAAAGGGGACAAAAGAGATTGTAAAAATTATAGAGGAATAAGTTTACCGAGTATACCAGGAAAAGTATACGGTAGGGTTATAATTGAAAGAATTAGAGGTAAGACAGAATGTAGGATTGCGGATGAGCAAGGAGGCTTCAGAGTGGGTAGGGGATGTGTAGATCAAGTGTTTACATTGAAGCATATATGTGAACAGTATTTAGATAAAGGTAGGGGAAATTTTTATTGCATTTATGGATTTAGAAAAGGCATATGATAGAGTGGATAGAGGAGCAATGTGGCAGATGTTGCAAGTTTATGGAATAGGTGGTAAGTTACTAAATGCTGTAAAGAGCTTTTATGAGGATAGTGAGGCTCAGGTTAGGGTGTGTAGAAGAGAGGGAGAATACTTCCCGGTAAAAGTAGGTCTTAGACAGGGATGTGTAATGACACCATGGTTGTTTAATATATTTATAGATGGGGTTGTAAAAGAAGTAAATGCTAGGGTGTTCGGGAGAGGGGTAGGATTAAATTATGGGGAATCAAATTCAAAATGGGAATTGACACAGTTACTTTTTGCTGATGATACTGTGCTTATGGGAGATTCTAAAGAAAAATTGCAAAGGTTAGTGGATGAGTTTGAGAATGTGTGTAAAGGTAGAAAGTTAAAGTGAACATAGAAAAGAAAGGTGATGAGGGTTAAAAGATTTACAAAAGAAAAATTGTATAAAATTTGGGGGAGGAGGAGAAGGGAAAAGTGAATGTTTTCAGATACTTGGGATTGACGTGTGGGGGGATGGATTTTGAAGGATGATTTAAATCAAAATTGATAGGGAAAAAAGTGGGGGTGCATTGAGTATATGTGGACCCAAAAAAGTTTCTATGGGGCAAAGGGGGGAAATTATGAAAGTAGTAGTACCAACCCTTTAAGGGGGTTGAAGCTTGGTGGTAAATGAGCGCAAGGAGACGTTTGGAGGCAGGGGAGAGTCCTGTCTAAGGGCAATGTGGGTGAAATATTATGCAAAAATCGGATGGAAATTAGGAGAAGGGGGGGTTTAATAAAAGCATTGCAGGGGCAAAAAGGGGGTTTGTTGAGGGGGGTTTTGGGTCATTTAGAGAAATGGATCAAGAAAAATGACAGGAAAAAAAAAAACAAAGGGGGAAAGGGAAAGAGGGGTGGGGGTCGCCTCGAAAGGGTTGGAAAGGGGGGGTAAAGGGGGTTTTTTTTGGGGGCGGGGGCTTGGATTTCCCCCACAAGCGTGCATACGTGTTAATAGGAGTGAATGGAGAGAAGTACTTGGGCCCTGACGATCTGTTGGAGTGTGAGCAGGGAATTTTAGTGAAGGGATTCGGGGAAACCGGGTTTTTTTCATTAGTCGGATTTTAGTCCTGGAAAGGGGAATCAATCCCTGCACTTTAAAAGGGGGTTTTTTGGGGAATTGGCAGTTGGGGATATGTTGTGTATTCTATACTATATGTTCTAAATGTTATCTGGGCACCTCTGCAAAACAGTGAAAAATGTGTGAGTTGGTGAAAGGTTGAATATGATGAAAGTATTTTTTTTTGGGGTTTTTCTTTTTTTGGGCCCCCCTCCTCGGTGGGGACGACCAACTTTTTTAAAAAAAAAAAAAAAAAAAATAAAATAAAATACGTTAAAAAAGTAAGAAACCCAAAGATTATTTTCCCCAAAAGGCAATGTGAATGGAAGCCTGTTAAATGTTTTCTACTCTGGAAAATCTTAACCCCTTTATCAACCCTCTTTTAAAATGTTTTCCCTTTAAAAAAAAAAAATTATTTTCTCTTTTAAAAAAGGAAACCTTTCCGACTTAAAAACCCAAAAATTTTAAAATTTAAAAAACTTTTACGGAATTTTCTTTCCAAATTCTCCCCCATTTTCACATTTTGCCCCTTTAATTTTCGGCCCAATTTCCCCGTCAGGCCCCAAAAAAAAAAAATTTTTCCTAAATATTTTTTCTTGAATGGGTCAAGAAAACCCTTTTAAATTAATTCCATCAAATTTTGAATTTTTCAATTTTGAAAACAAAATTAAAAGAGAAAAATTTTAAAATGGGTTAAATTTAAAAAAAAACTTTCATAAAATTATTTCCCTATATTTTAGTTCCCCGGCCCTTTTATTTTTTGCTTTCCCCTTGTTTTTTTTCCTATTTTTGTTATGCAACTTGTTTGAAAAAAAAGGTAAATTTTTAAAAATTTATTGGGAAATTTTGGGAAAAAATATTTAAACCCCTTCTTTTCAAAAGGGGCACGATTTTTCTTTTTAAGTTTTTGGGTTTGAATTTTGAAATTTTGCTAAATTAAGGACCTTTTTCATTTTAAAAAAATAAAATATTAATTTTGTAATATTTTTATTTATTGAGACCAAGAAACTAAAAAAAAACCAAAAAAAATAGAAAAAACCCAAACCTATTTTTTTAAAAAAAAAAAAAAAATTTTTTTTTTATTAACTTTTCTGCAATTTTTTTTTGACTTTAAATTTTAAATAACCCATTCTTCAGGGCCCAAGCTTTTTCCCCCAGATTTTTTAAAAATTTATTTTAAAAATCTAAAAAACCCCAGTAAAACGTTATAAGCCTCAAAGGTTTTTTCAAATTGTTTAAATTTTTATTAATTTTTTTTTTCTTTTTTTTTAAAAAATTTTGGGGGCCTATCCCTTTTTCCCCAAAAGGTTCCCCCCCATTCCTTAACCCCCCCCTTTTTAATTACTTTGGATTTTCTTTTTTCCCCTTTATACTTCCCCTATAAGCCCTTTTAAACAGTTTATGACTGTTTTTTTAAATTTTCTAATTTTTAATTTTCCCTTTTTCCCCTTTTTTTAAATTATTTAAAATAAACTTATTTGGGTTTTTTTTCAACGGGTACTACTTAACCCTTTTTCTTCCCTAGACGGAGGACACGCCACTCTTGCGTGTAAGTGTTGTGGGTCCTTCTCTGAATATTATTGAAAATTTTTTGCTTATATAAAGGGGTTATTTACCTTATTTTCTATGTTTAACTTTTAGAAATCATTAGCATAGGTTTATTTTTAGTTTATCTGTAGATGCATGCAAATCTGTCAGTACCATAATGCTTAGTAGTGAAGGACCCCCTACCCCTCCAGATTAATTGAAATAATTTTATTGAATTTTTTCAAATTTATAAATTCTATAACTTTTTCATGTCAGCTTTCATTATTGTGCTGGATCACTCTTAATAATTTTTTAAATAAACTTTATTACTGGCACTGTACTATTAATTGCTTTTTAAGCACAGTATATCTTGTTCATTATTTTATGTTCTGAATTTATTTTCATAATTCATTTGTTACACCTTTCATGTGAGCACTGTTTTATAATGCTCTTCACAGGCTCCTTCAAAAGGAAGGAGGGGGGTGGGAACAGGTGCCATTATGTTGGTGAAGGAAGTTTGTTACAAGTAATTGGAGCTACCATACCTTCCTTGGAACAAATTAGATTACTCCCCCTTCCCTCTTATTTCCTTAAGGGCTGTATGACCCTTACAGGTTTAATTACCTAATGAATACAATATTTTTGTCCCTTTGGAAGACCTACTCCATAAATAAAAGAACAAATTAAAGCCAGATATAGTGCATCATTGTGCATTTCATTGTACATTAGCATTTTTCTAATTGCATTATCTTTGCATGTGCCTTAAGAGTATTAAAATTATCCTTAATTTTGCCTTCTATCCGAAAACTGTATTTGCATAAAGAAAAGCTTGGTTTCTAATGACCAGATATTGCAAGTTCTTGTATGATAGACACATCAAAAGTTTAGTTTAGGAATACTGTTTAATTTAAAGCATCATTTTTACAGTGGTACAGTGAACCCTCTAATTAATGGAGTTATAAGTGTCCAGCTGTCCAACACTTCCAAATTCTGAAATACTTTTTTCATGATCATCTGGTGGTCTTCTGAATCAGTAGACCAAGTCTTCTGGTTCAGAAGACATCCGAAAAGGTTTTAATTACTTTTTCGTGGTGAAACAAAATGTAAACTGCTTTGACTCTGAATAACTTTTATTCTGAGTCAGAGGATCTGTAAATCTCTACTAGTGAAAATAATGTATGTAGATGTCTGTTCATATGCTTTGCTAGTACGTATATGAGCAGCAGAGCAAAGAGTAACACCATAAATATTAACCCCCTGATTGTCGCAACCCCAAATCCTGGTGTTGCAAAATTTCAAAAAAAAAAAAAAAAATTTTTTCTTGTGAAATGATAGAGAATCTTTTCCCTATTGTAATGACATCAACAGAACGAAATTTGATGGAAAACTGACGGAATTGCGCTCTCGCAAAGTTAGCGACCTCGGTGATATTTATGAATCGGCGATTTCGCCCACTTTGAGCCCTATTTTTGGCTAATTCCATTGTTCCAGTCAACAAAACTCAGTTATTTCTTTAGAACTCCATTTTTTCTATCGATTTTGTACAAGAAACTGCCCATTTATCGATTTCAACTACCCAATAACGTGGTCAGAAATTTGTAATTTGGCCAATGTCACAAAAATTAAAAAATAGGGTCCAGAATGAACAATGCAGACATTCCTGGCTCTAAAATAACATTTTCTTTGTTCATCAGTCACGTCTCCAGGCCCCTCTGATATTTCTCTTGCTTTCTATTTTGAATCTTTATTCAAACGAAAAATAGAAGATTTACTGTTATGCAGAATACTGCAATATTGTAATAATTGTATAAATGTCAACCCATTCATGACTGCATATTAGAATGGCTACTTTGACATTTATTAGAAAATGACATCATTTGTTTACTTTTGAACATCGGCAAAAATCAAACATTTCCCCTACTTTGAGCTTCATTTCAAGGTTCTTTTCATAGTAAAAACAGTCAAAATCACCTCTATTTCTATAATATGTTTTCCATTCTATCAAAGGAGACCAAGAAAACGAGAATACAACCATAAATACTATACGAAAATAGACCACAAACTCTCCATTTTAATTAAAAAAATGGTCAGATTTTTTCGTCTCATTATGCACTGCGTGCTGCAGGATTTTTTTTTATATGGTGCACACTGACCACACAGACCCATTCTCTCAAATGTGGGCCTACCAGCTTTCTCCTGCTTGATTTGACGCCACTAGAATTTATATATGTCAAAAACGGTGGCTCATAAGACGTATGTATATGACCAAAACAGTCAAAGGGTTAACACCAGGAGACCATTGTTGAATGGACCATTTACACCCTGCTTCTCCAAGCTTTTTATTATGGGCCATTTTCTTTTGTTTTCTGGAGGTAACTGTTGAACCTTTATGGCTCGCATCTCCACTAAACTTAAGAGCACATCTGTAAGCCTGTCCTTGCTTTTACAAATGTTAATTTCTTAACGTTAAATTCCTCGCATACCCATGCCACTGAGACCTAAAACTTGGTTCAGGTTTCTGCACGAGTGAGCACAAACTGGCACAGGAGGCTTACAGCTCAGGAAACAAAGAAAACAGATTCTAGACATGGCCACTCTGCCCCATACTGCATGATTTCCAGTTATCAGACTTGATCTAATGCTTTAGAAGACTAGACACCATCTCTACAGACAAAATCTGGATTTACTAACTTTTTTCCAGTTTGTCTGATGGTTCCAACATTTCTTTTTTTTTTTTTTTTTCATTGCCAAAATCCATTAATGAGAGGTTTTACTGTATTTTTGAATGCATTTTAGGATAAGAAGGGACACTGATATTTATTTTAGTTCTAAAACCATTTACTATTAAATGCATCTGGTCACAGTTTGGAACCCAGTAAAAATTACAAAATCTCTTATCAAGATAAAGAAAAAAAAGTTTCAGATAATTATTTTTTATGACAAGCTATTTAATTGCATTAAATTATTATACTTGGCATCACATATGTCTTCTATCTTTTAACTATATTTTCTTGTTATTTAATAGCAAATGCCCTGTGATATGATGTTACATCCATAAGTAAGTACAGGAGTAATTTTATAGAACTTCATTTTCTTACTTTTATTAATGTATAATATTAGGTAATACAGAATTCATAATTTACTAGAAAAGTGCATGTTAAAGTTTAGTGATGTGGTTTAGTTGCCAGTGCACTACATGCCATGACAGTTTTAATGTTAGGCTCATGAAAAGAAAAAAAAATGTTGAATTTTGTTATTGTGGAACAAGTATGGGTTATGAAGCAGAGTATGCCTGTGTATTAAATATCTGCTCTGTCACTTCAGTGACTTCTTAAAAATCTATAAAAAAAAAAAAAAAAAAAAAATACTGTATTGTGAAATGAGTTGAGCCTACAAGAATATTTTACAAATTATTAATGAAGTAACAGATGGAAATGACAATGTAAAATTAATAAATAATACTGTAGTAACCTATGCGGTGGCTGAGAATGAAGTATAGTATATGCATAGTTCTAATAATATAATGGGAATTAAGTACGTACTGTATAAAAGTCTCAGTACTATGGCTGGAACAGTTGACTATTAACCCTTTGACTGTCGCAAGCCCCTTTCTGAAAGTGTCATTCGATGTCGCAAAATTCTTGGGAAAAAAAAAAATTACTTTTTCTTATGAAATGATAGAGAATCTTTTCCCGATGGTAATGACACCAAAAGTGCGAAATTTGGTCGAAAACTCGTGGAATTACGCTCCCGCGAAGTTAGCGGTCTCGGCGACATATACACATCGGCGATTTTGCCGACTTTGAGCCCTGTTTTTGACCAGTTTCGTTGTTCCAGTTGACCAAACTCATAGCTATTTCTTTAGAACTCCATTTTTTCTATCAGTTGAGTATAAGAAACCACCCATTTACCGATTTGAACTACTCAATAAAGTGGTCAGAAATTGGCAATTTGGCCAATTTCGTGCAAAATAAAAAAGATGCCAATTTCAAAATAGGGTCCAGAATAAACAGTGTAGACATTCTTGACACTAAAATAACATCCTCTGTTCATTAGTCACGTCTCTAAGCCCCTCTTATATTACTATTGCTTTCTATTTTGATTTTTTATTCGTACAAAAAATACAAAATTTACTGTTATGCAGACTACTGCATTATTGTAAAAATGGTATAAATAATATCAGTGCACTAGTGAAAGAATATTAGACTCCCCAGTTGACGTGTATTGGACTGTGGTGTGATTTGCTTACTCTTGAACATTGGTAAAAATTGAACATTTCCGCTACTTTGAGCTCAATTTCAAGGTCGTTTTCATCAAGAAAGTAATCAAAATCATCTCTATTTCTGTAATATGATTTCCATTTTATCACGTGAGACCATGAAAACGAGAATACAACAACAAATACTATACGAAAATACACCTCAAAGTCGGCATTTTAATCCAAAAAAAATGGTCATTTTTTTTTCTCATTATGCACTGCGTGCTGCAGAATTTTTTTTGTGGTGCACACTGACCACACAGACCCATTCTATCATGTGGGCCTACCAGCTTTCTCCTGCTTGATTTGAAGCCGCTAGAATTTACGCGTTTAAATACGTCCGAAACGGGCACGTAAGACGTATATATACGACTGAAACAGTCAAAGGGTTAACCTACAAATTGAAGAAACTAAAAAAACTTTATGGCTCAGAACAGATAGTCTATGGTAGTTTCATATCCAGTTTCCTCTCAAGGAAGGTTCTTTGATGACATTGAGGGGAGCTTGATCCAAGGAATTGGACTTTATTTTCTTTTGGATTGAACCTAATTGCCTCCCATTTTCCCAGGCACTGTATGACCTCTTCAGGTCTAACACTCCTACTCCCCACAAATATAATGATAATCTCCAATTAGTGGGTTGAGTAATGACTGTTAATTCACTAGCTTAGCTGAATGTGTTGGATTTTTATCTTCTTACAACAAATTTTATGGGAACTTTTGTATTTGATCATTTCCAGTTCCTCTGCTCCATCATTCTTAATATGTTCATTGCTTGTGTTCTTGGAGTCCCCCCACATCCCTTGCCTCAGTGTTGTACAAGCATCAGCATCCCATTCAGAATTTTCCTATATTAATTTCCAGCTTACACCCTTGTTGGTTTATTGCTTGCTTTGATTATAATTTCCAGCTTGGCTTCCGTGATTATCTGTATAATTTTAAGTTGTATTATAAATTGTATGTTATCAGAGAACTAAAGTTAAGTGAAAAAGTATAACTGTTTTCCCTCCTAGTAGCATTATCTAAGTAAACAGCCAACTTTGGAATACTCATGTATGGTGCACTGTATATATATTATAAAGTTTGGGATCATTGGTAATGCCATTATTATGATTGTAATAGTAACTTTTTATATTTATACATTGTGTACGGTATATGTCTATATAATATTAATTACTTCACCAGCTATAAGTTAAGCTCGGTCTAAAAAAAAAAAAAAATTCAGTCTCCCCAAAAATCAGTTTATTTAGGGCCTCTCATAAATCAATTATTATTATTATATTTAACCCTTAAACTGTCCAAACGTAGATCTACGTTCACGTAGAAAGCATCTAAAAAAAAAAATCTACGTTCTGAGCCCCCCCCCCCCCCCCCCACCCCATGAACATAGATCTACGTTTGGACAGTTTAAGGGTTAAGGGGAAACACTAAACCAATATAGTCATATGATGCCTAGGGAATGGGAGGCAATCGGATTTGATCCAAGGAAGGGAAGAACAGTTTCATTTCCTTGCATCAAGAACCCTTTCACTGCTATCAAGGACCCTTCCTTGAGGGGCCATAAGTCAAGCTTGGTATTTTTATTCAGTTACATTTAAAGTTTCTACAGTATTACACCCCTCAAGGGAAGGGCTTTGATATTAGTGACGACCTCTTCATCCAAGGTACTGGATTTGACCACCCTTCCCTGGATCAAACATGATTGTCTCCTATTCCCTAGGTGCTATATGACACCTACTGGTTTAGTGGTTCTCCTCTCATTCCCTATCCCTCAATTAAAATATGAAAAAATAAACTTGTAATAAGTATTGTAAATGTTAATTATTATAGTAAATAGTGAATGACATTTTAACGAAATAAACCACCGTAAACCCCCCATATAACTGACTAAAGGGGAAGGTAGTGGCCAGTGACACTTGTGATAGATAAGGGAGTTTGTCACAATTATAAAGAATTGTTCTGCAACCAAAAGACTGTTGTTTCCAAATCTACCAACACCAAATTTTGTTCCATATTTCTGAAGTAAGTTAAATGGAGGATTTGCTGCATTTATAATAAGATTGAGTTTTGTTAGTTGGCTTAATGCATCCCTAGTGCCAGTGAAACCCTTCTACCCAACAGTGACTAGGGACATTGCAGCCCCTCAACCAAACAATGGCCCTCAGGCTATTACAACTGAACACTTAATAATGCTACAGCCATCTCCAACCTTCAGTGCATCGACAATTTTTTTCTTGCTCATTTAAAAAAATTATATCTCGTAAGATAAATTTGTCTAGTGCCACATTTTTTAAATAAAATGCCAACTGATGGCTGGTAATGTATCTACAGTATGTAGTGCTTCTTAAATTGAACTTTACTTTGCTCATTCAGCAAACTGCTCTGACCAAAAAAAAAAAAAAATGAATTCAGTATTGCATTAGCTGCAAATATCAGTCTAAAGTTCTAAACATAGTGAAATTTATATATTTCATGACGTTTGATAATGGTAACAAAACTAAAATTTGACTGGTCTTATATAGGAGTGAGTTATATTCTGGTAATTTTTAGTAGTGTTGGATTATATTAAGTTTTGGTGCAAAATTTAAAATTTGCATACAGTGTTAATGCAGTAGGTCAGCTTGTTTGACTAGAATGTTAAGCATGACATACAGGCACGCCTATAGATACACAGTATTTATATGACTCAAGAAATCGTAATGACACGATTGCAAATAAACCATATCCCCGGCCGGGATTGAACCCGCGGTCATAGTCTCTATGACCGCGGGTTCAATCCCGGCCGGGGGTATGGTTCACAGTATTTATATGCTGAATGTACCGTATATGTATTGTATGTACAAGACAAGAGTTTCATTTAATTTTTTCATTTACAGGTGATTGACAACAGTAGTCTCAGCTGGAACACAAGAGTTAAAGGCTTTGCAATATGCTTTGCTCTTGGCTTTTTATTCTCCATTCTGGGATCAGCACTTCTCTTCTTGCCAGGAGGATTCATCTTATTTGCAGTTTTCTATACACTGGGAAATATATTGGCACTTTCAAGGTAAATTTCAGTTTTGTATAAATAAGGTAGTTCCTCTCATTACCTTTGGTGGAAGAATGCCTAGCATCAAAAGAGAAGTCTTTCTTTTTCTCGTCTTTTTTAACAAAGTTCTGGCTGTCTCCCACCAAGATAGGGTGACCCAACAAAGAAAAAACCTTTACTGTTGCTCACTCAATCACTGTCTTGCCAGAAAAGTGACATCACAGTTCATATAACCTTCCAAACCCCAACATCCCCACATGTCCTTCAGAATGCAGGCACAGTACTTCCCATCCCTATGACTAGTCTGGCTAACTGGTTTCCCAGAATCCCTTCATAAATATTACCTTTCTCACACTCCAACAGCATGTCAAATAAAAACTACTTGCTGTCGCGTGCTTCTATCAAACACACTTGCACAAGCTTGTTAGATATTCAAGCCCTTAACACTAAAAACCTCCTTTATCCCCTCCATCCAACATTTCCTTGGATGACCCCCAACCCCCTCCTTTCTCCTACCCTCAATTTATATGCCCTCCTAGTCATCTTTTTCTCCGTCCTCTCTAGGCAATCTACCATCCTTCCTTAAGAACTTTTTAACTGACAGACATTTCCGTGTTCGAGTCAATAATGTTCTTTCCCCAGACTTCGTCCAAGCTGAAGGTGTCCCCCAGGGATGTGTTCTAAGCACAACACTTTTTCTCCTTGCTATAAATGATTTAACCTCTGTTCTTCCACCCAATATTTGGTCATCACTCTGTTGATGACTTTGCTATTGCTTGTGCAGGCGCTGACTCATCTCATTGCAGTTTCTCTCCAGCATGCGGTCGACCGTGTTTCCACTTGGGCCACCACGCATGGGTTTAAATTTTCAAGTACCAAAACTCGCCAAATTACTTTCACTAGATGCTCTGTCATCTCCGATCATCCTTTGTATCTCTATGGCTCCCGTATCCCCGAACGTGATACAGTCAGGTTTCTAGGCCTTCTCTTTGACCGTAGGTTATCCTGGAAACCTCGCATTACCTCTCTGAAGGCAACTTGTCACAGCCGGCTAAACCTTCTTAAAGCCCTTGCTCATCTTTCCTGGGGAGCTGATCGTCGAACTCTGCTTCGCCTGCATTCAGCCCTCGTTTTATCGAAACTCGATTATGGTGACCAGATTTATTCAGCGGCCTCTCCTGCTACTCTCTCTAGCCTTAACCCTATCCATCACCAAGGATTACGTTTGTGCCTTGGTGCTTTTCGCTCTTCCCCTGTTGAGAGCCTCTATGCAGAAGCGAATGTTCCATCCTTGTCTGATCGCCGTGATGCCCATTGCCTTCGCTACTATGTACGCTCTCACAATCTCCACAATCCTTCCATTTATAGAATGGTCACCGATATTAGTAGACATTCTTTATTCGTTCGCCACCCCTGTTTGCTCCGTCCCTTTTCTCTTCACCTACATTCACTCTTGTCTTCCCTTCAGTTACCACCTTTATATGTTCATGTAGCATCTCACTTTTCCCTACCCCCCTGGGAAGTTCCAGCTGTTCGGGTCTGTTCTTTCTCATCTCCGTGCTCGAAAGCTCAACTGCCTACGGTGGCTTCCCGCTCTCTTTTTCTTGATCACTTCCACTCCATTCTCATGCCATCGCTGTGTACACAGATGGCTCTAAGTCTTCAGACGGCGTCGGATTCGCAGCAGTGTTTCCGGACAGCGTCGTGCGGGGGCATTTACTATCTTCGGCTAGCATTTTTACTGCTGAATTGTATGCCATTCTTGCAGCACTTATTCGTATCGCATCTATGCCTGTGTCATCATTTGTGGTAGTCTCAGACTCCCTTAGTGCTCTACAGGCTATACGAAAATTTGATACATCTCACCCCCTAGTTCTCCGTATCCAACTTTGGCTACGCCGTATCTCTACGAAGCATAAAGATATTATTTTTTGTTGGGTCCCTGGACATGTCGACATACAGGGCAATGAACAGGCAGACACTGCTGCGCGGTCAGCAGTACATGACCTACCAATTTCCTATCGAGGTGTTCCATTTCTGGACTATTTTGCTGCAATAGCTACCCACCTTCACGCCTGTTGGCAACAACGTTGGTCAACTCTGCTTGGTAACAAACTTCATTCTATTAAACCGAGCATAGGTTACTGGCCGTCTTCTTGTCATCAGTGCCGTGGTTGGGAGACCACTCTCTCCCGTCTTCGCATTGGCCATACTCGTCTTACTCACGGGTATCTCGTGGAGAGGCACCCTGTACCTCTCTGTGAGCAGTGTCAAGTTCCTGTATCGATTAGCCACATTCTGTTAGACTGCCCTCTCTATCAACGAGCACGCAGAATTTACCTCCAACGCCGTCTTCGTTCTACTACTCTCTCTTTACCTTCCCTTCTTGCTGATGGACCCTCCTTTAATCCTGACTCTCTCATTGACTTCTTGACAACGACTGATTTACTCCACAAACTCTGATGATGATATCATACGCACTCCCCTCAGCCCTTTCTAGCTCAGTCTCTTGCTGCCCTTTACCCTTTCACCATCCACTGCTCCGCTGTTATCCATAACCTATTACTTGTCCACCTCCCTTTTGCCACCTGATGCCCTCGCTTCCTTCCTGCCCTGCAGCGCTGTATAGCCCTTGTGGCTTAGTGCTTCTTTTTGATTATAATAATAATCCGTCCTCTCTAAATATCCAGACCACCTAAATAACCCCTCCTCAACCGTCTGAATAATACTTTTGGTGACTCCTAATCTTCAAACTCTGAATTCTCTACATAATATTCACACCAAACATTGCCTCCCCCAAACACGACATCTTGACTGCCTCCAGCCTCCTCCTCGCTGCAACACTCAATACCCATGCTTAACACCCATTTAAGTGTTAGTACCACTACATATTGGTACATTCTGACTTTTGCCTCCATGGATAAAATTTTGTTCCACAGATGCCTCAGTGTACTGCCAACCTTTTCTTTCCTTCAGTTCTGTGGTTCACTTAATCTCTCAAAAAACCAACTGCCACATCCACTCCCAAATATCTGAATGCATTTACTTCTTCCATACTCCCTCCAATCTAATTTCCAATATCAAATTACACACAATACAGTGGACCCCCAGATTACGTAATTAATCCGTTCCAGAGAGAGTGACTTATCCCAAATCTGACTTATTCCGAATTAATTTTCCCCATGAGAAATAATGGAAATCCAATTAATCCGTTTCAGACGCCCAAAAGTATTAAAAAAATGTTTTCTACATGAAATATACATTTACCTACACAGAAAACAATGATACATTAAGAATAAAACAATAATAACATTACACTTGCCTTTATTGAAGACATGGTGATGTATGGAAGACGGGAGAAGGGGAGAGGATGGAGGAGTTTAAGATTGTTTGGAAGGGGAATCCCCTTCCATAAAGACTTCAGGTACCAAGTCCTTATCCTGGGTTACTTCCCTCCTTTGTTTTTTAATGCCACTAGGACCAGCTTGAGTCACTGGACCACTATCGCTCAAAAAAGTGTTCCAGAGAAGTCTGTTTCTGACATATGTTAAGAATAGTCCTTCAATATGACACTAATATCAGTTCTACAGCTTATTTATCTAGCACAATTCATCTAATATGACATAATAAACAATATTAATAACATGGAATACACTCTAGAATGAATAAAAGAATGTCACGAGTGGTGGTGTGTTTGTTGTTGGGTGTATAAGGGCCACTGAAAGACGAGTCTTACATAGTTGTGGTGAAGGCAGTAGCAGAGGCGGTGGTGTTAGTCAGTAGCCCTATATACCTCCAACAACAATGGAGGAGTCAGTTTCGTGCTGTCCTTTTTCTATCGATGAATCGCTTAACTTGCTACACTGTTAATGCTACACTTTATTGCTGGCTGGTGCTATAGCCTTTATGGACTCCTGCTGCTTAAGTATCGTACGTATTGCAGAATCACTGAAAAAGGCGTGTTCTTCCCTCTCTCTCAGCCCTTTACCAAAGGGCTGACTGACACTTGAAGCTTTCTTTGGGCCCATGATGGTTTATTTAGCAGTTGCAAGCACTAAAAAGAATAATGTTGAAGGATAAGCTATGGCAGGAAAAGAGGGACTATAAATGTATTAATTCAAGGATTATGTGGAGTAAAATAAAGGTTGGATGTGAGAAGTTGGTTATAGTAAGCGTATATGCACCTGGTGAAGAGAGAAGTATAGAGGAGAGAGAGAGATTTTGGGAAATGTCGAGTGAATGCGTGGGGAGTTTTGAACCAAGTGTGAGAGTACTTGTGGTTTGGGATTTTAATGCTACAGTGGGTAAAAATGTGGAGGGAGTAGTAGGTAAATTTGGGATGCCAGGGGTAAATGAAAATGAGGAGCCTTTAATTGAGCTATGTGTAGAAAGATGTTTGGTAATAAGTAACACATATTTGATGAAAAACAGGATAAATAAATGTACAAGGTATGATGTAGCAAATAATGAAAGTAGTTTGTTAGATTATGTATTCATGGATAAAAGGTTGATGGGTAGGCTCCAGGATGTACACATATAGAGGGGCAGCTGATATATCGGATCATTATCTAGTTGTAGCTACAGTTAGAGTAAGAGGTAGATGGGATAAGAGGAAAATGGCAACAAGAAGTAAGAGGGAGGTGAAAGTGTATAAACAAGGGGAGGAGGAAGTTCAGGTGAAATATAATCAACTATTGGCAGAAAGGTGGGCTGGTGCAGGTATGAGTAGTTGGAGGGTTGGAATAGTTTCAAAAATGCAGTATTAGAATGCAGGGCAGAAGTTTGTGGTTATAGGAAGGTGGGTGCAGGAGGAAAGAGGAGTAATTGGTGGAATGATGAAGTAAAGGGTATGATACAAGAGAAAAAGGTAGCTTATGAGAGGTATTTACAAAGCAGAAGTGTTATAAGAAGAGTAGAGTATATGGAGAGTAAAAGAAAGGTGAAGACAGTGGTAAGAGTGCAAAAGGAGAGTGGATGATAGACTGGGGGGGGTACTGTCAAGAAATTTTAATGAAAATTAAGAAAAAATTTTGGAGAGAGTTAAACAAGTTAAGAAAGCCTAGGGAACAAATGGATTTGTCAGTTAAAAACAGAGTAGGGGAGTTAGTAGATGGGGAGATAGAGGTTTTGGGTAGATGGCGAGAATATTTTGAGGAACTTTTAAATGTCGACGAAGAAAGGGAGGCAGTAATTTCATGCATTGGCCAGGGAGGTATACCATCTTTTAGGAGTGAAGAAGAGCAGGATGTGAGTGTGGGGGAGGTGCATGAGGCATTACGTAGAATGAAAGGGGGTAAAGCAGCTGGAACTGACGGGATCATGACAAATGTTAAAAGCAGGGGGAAACATAGTGTTGGAGTGGTTGGTATTTTTATTTAATAAATGTAGAAGAGAGTGTAGAAGAGATGGAGAATACTTCCCGGTAAAAGTAGGTCTTAGACAGGGATGTGTAATGTCACCATGGTTGTTTAATATATTTATAGATGGGGTTGTAAAAGAAGTAAATGCTAGGGTGTTCGGGAGAGGGGTAGGATTAAATTATGGGGAATCAAATTCAAAATGGGAATTGACAGTTACTTTTTGCTGATGATACTGTGCTTATGGGAGATTCTAAAGAAAAATTGCAAAGGTTAGTGGATGAGTTTGAGAATGTGTGTAAAGGTAGAAAGTTGAAAGTGAACATAGAAAAGAGTAAGGTGATGAGGGTATCAAATGATTTAGATAAAGAAAAATTGGATATCAAATTGGGGAGGAGGAGTATGGAAGAAGTGAATGTTTTCAGATACTTGGGAGTTGACGTGTCGGCGGATGGATTTATGAAGGATGAGGTTAATCATAGAATTGATGAGGGAAAAAAGGCGAGTGGTGCGTTGAGGTATATGTGGAGTCAAAAAACGTTATCTATGGAGGCAAAGAAGGGAATGTATGAAAGTATAGTAGTACCAACACTCTTATAAGGATGTGAAGCTTGGGTGGTAAATGCAGCAGCGAGGAGACGGTTGGAGGCAGTGGAGATGTCCTGTCTAAGGGCAATGTGTGGTGTAAATATAATGCAGAAAATTCGGAGTGTGGAAATTAGGAGAAGGTGTGGAGTTAATAAAAGCATTAGTCAGAGGGCAGAAGAGGGGTTGTTGAGGTGGTTTGGTCATTTAGAGAGAATGGATCAAAGTAGAATGACATGGAAAGCATATAAATCTATAGGGGAAGGAAAGAGGGGTAGGGGTTGTCCTCGAAAGGGTTGGAAAGAGGGGGTAAAGGAGGTTTTGTGGGCGAGGGGCTTGGACTTCCAGCAAGCGTGCATGAGCGTGTTAAATAGGAGTGAATGGAGATGAATGATACTTGGGACCTGACGATCTGTTGAGGGTGAGCAGGGTAATATTTAGTGAAGGGATTCAGGGAAACCGGTTATTTTCATATAGTCGGACTTGAGTCCTGGAAATGGGAAGTACAATGCCTGCACTTTAAAGGAGTGGTTTGGGATATTGGCAGTTTGGAGGGATATGTTGTGTATCTTTATACGTATATGCTTCTAAACTGTTGTATTCTGGGCACCTCTGCAAAAGCAGTGATAATGTGTGAGTGTGGTGAAAGTGTTGAATGATGATGAAAGTATTTTCTTTTTGGGGATTTTCTTTCTTTTTTGGGTCACCCTGCCTCGGTGGGAGACGACCGACTTGTTGAAAAAAAAAAAAAATGTATGAAAGAGGGGAAGGTACCCAGGGATTGGCGGAGAGCGTGTATAGTCCCTTTATATAAAGGGAAGGGGGACAAAGGAGATTGTAAAAATTATAGAGGAATAAGTTTACCGAGTATACCAGGAAGTTTACAATAGGGTTATTATTGAAAGAATTAGAGGTAAGACAGATTGTAGAATTGCGGATGAGCAAGGAAGTTTGAGTGGGTAGGGGATATGTAGATTAAGTGTTTACATTGAAGCATATATGTGAGCAGTATTTAGACAAAGGTAGGGAAGTTTTTATTGCATTTATGGATTTAGAAAAGGCATATGATAGTGGATAGGGAAGCAATGTGGCAGATGTTGCAAGTATATAGAATAGGTAGTAAGTTACTAAATGCTGTAAAGAGTTTTTATGAGGATAGTGAGGCTGAGGTTAGGGTGTGTAGAAGAGAGGGAGACTACTTCCCAGTAAAATTAGGTCTTAGACAGGGATGTGTAATGTCACCATGGTTGTTTAATATATTTATAGATGGGGTTGTAAAAGAAGTAAATGCTAGGGAGTTCGGGAGAGGGGTGGGATTAAATTATGGGGAATTAAATACAAAATAGGAAGTGACGCAGTTACTTTTTGCTGATGATACTGTGCTTATGGGAGATTCTAAAGAAAAATTGCAAAGGTTAGTGGACGAATTTGGGAGTGTGTGTAAAGGTAGAAAGTTGAAAGTGAATATAGAAAAGAGTAAGGTGATGAGAGTATCAAATGGCTTAAAGAAAAATTGGATATCAAATTGGGGAGGAGGAGTATGGAGGAAGTGAATGTTTTCAGATATTTGGGAGTTGACGTGTCAGCGGATGGATTTATGAAGGATGAGGTTAATCATAGAATTGATGAAGGAAAAAAGGTGAGTGGTGCATTGAGGTATATGTGGAGGCAAAAAATGTTATCTATGGAGGCAAAGAAGGTAATGTATGAAAGTATAATAGTACAAACACACTTATATGGGTGTGAAGCTTGGGTTGTAAATGCTGCAGCGAGGAGGCGGTTGGAGGCAGTGGAGATGCCCTGTCTAAGGGCAATGTGTGGTGTAAATATTATGCAGAAAATTCGGAGTGTGGAAATTAGGAGAAGGTGTGAAGTTAATAAAAGTATTAGTCAGAGGGCTGAAGAGGGTTTTTTGAGGTGGTTTGGTCATTTAGAGAGAATGGATCAAGTAGAATGACATGGAGAGCGTATAAATCTGTAGGGGAAGGAAGGCAGGGCAGGGGTTGTCCTCGAAAAGGTTGGAGGGAGGGGGTCAAGGTGGTGTTGTGGGCGAGGGGTTTGGACTTCCAGCAGGTGTGCGTGAATGCGTTAGATAGGAGTGAATGGAGACAAATGGTATTTGGGACCTGACAAGCTGTTGGAGTGTGAGCAGGGTAATATTTAGTGAAGGGATTCAGGGAAACCGGTTATTTTATATAACCAGACTTGAGTCCTGGAAATGGGAAGTACAATGCCTGCACTCTAAAGGAGGGGTTTGGGATATTGGCAGTTTGGAGGGATATATTGTGTATTTTTATATATACGTATATACTTCTAAACTGTTGTATTCTGGGCACCTCTGCAAAAACAGTGATTATGTGTGAGTGAGGTGAAAGTGTTGAATGATGATGAAAGTATTTTCTTTTTGGGGATTTTCTTTCTTTTTAGGTCACCCTGATTCGGTGGGAGACGGCTGACTTGTTGAAAAAAAAAAATTATCATATGAATGTGTGGGATCATCCTCGCTGTCTTATAAACAATGGCACACTGGGCCACTCAGGCCCCGACACGAATGACTTGTACCAAGTTCAGTGACGTTCACCAAGCCAATACAGTGGACCCCCGGTTAACGATATTTTTTCACTCCAGAAGTATGCTCAGGTGCCAGTACCGACCGAATTTGTTCCCATAAGAAATATTGTGAAGTAGATTAGTCCATTTCAGACCCCCAAACATACACGTACAAACGCAATTACATAAATACACTTACATAATTGGTCACATTCGGAGGTAATCGTTATGTGGGGGTCCACTGTATTTTGATGCAAAAACGTTACTTATTCCGAATATTACTCATTCTGATGACGTCTTAATCTGGGGGTCCACTGTATTTGAAACTGTCATCACCTTGCTCTCTCCTACGTTTACTTTTAATTTTCGTCTTTCACATACAGTCTGGGTAATCATGGGTAGGAGGGATTGGGAGAGGCCCACAGCCTGGATTTTGATTGTTAAACGGGTGGGAGCTGGTCATTATACAATGGACCCTCTGATTTCGTGATTTTCAGTTATCGCCGACTTTTTTTTTTTGTCAAAATGTAGTCTGTTTTTGTTAATTCCCTCTGGTTTTGTCAGTCACATAGAACATGTCTGAGTGCCCACATGCATGCAAAGCCTCCCACACACCATTCTGAGTCAGTGTGGTGTTTCTCGGCGAGTAAACATTACCCTGCGAGGTCATACGAAACATTTCATAAAACAGTGGTACCTCGAGTTATGAACTTAATTCATTCCAGAAGGCTATTCGAGTGCCGATACTGAACGAATTTGTTCCCGTAAGGAATAATGTAAATTAGATTAGTCCGTTTCAGACCCCCAAAAATACACTTACAAAAATACACTTGCATAATTGTTAGAGATGGGAGTTGTTTGAAACTTGAGGTACCACTGTAATCCGTTGTTTTTTGCACTTGTTTATTGTGTGACTGCTAAATAAGCCACCATGGGCTAAAAGAAAACTCCTAGTGCTAGCCCTATGGCAAAGAAGGTGAGAAACATGATAAAATTCAAGAAAGAATTCATAGCAAGGTACCAAAGTGGGAGAGGAAGAGAGAGGGGAGAATGTGCCTTCTTCAGTGATTCTATAATATGTACGATACTGAAGCAGCAGGATAAAGTGTAGCAACTAAGTTAAGCAATTAAGCGATAGAAAAAGTACGACACAAAACTAACTCCAATGTTGACAAGATACACCCCCCTGCGTATCTTCCACTACCCTAAACCAATGTCAGCATCTCCTCCAAGGTAAGTGTAAATATTTCTTATTTATAAATTATGTACATTGTTTCAGAGTGAATAGTGGTGGTGGCCTCTGGTGCCGCTGCCACCACCACTATATGTATGGCTTATGCTGTCAGTGGCCCTGATAAGCCCCCCCAACACCACTCCTCACATACGTAATGACATATTTTATTCATTCTAGAGTATATATCTGTTATTAATATTGTTTATTATGTTATATTAGATGAATTGTGATAGATAAGCCGTAAAGTTGATATTAGCATCGTATTTAAGCATTTTGCCCTGTCTCCAAACACACACTTCCTTCCAAAAGCCAACAAGACTCTTCAACAAAGGTAAAAGTGATTTAAATGTTCATTTATCCATTCCATTAGTGCTTTATATTTATTTCTCATTGTTTTCTGTATGTAAAACTATAGGTATTCTCTATAAAATGTATTTATTGTTAATACTTTTGGATGTCTTTTTATTTTTTTTTTTTAAAATATCACTGCTGCATTTACCACCCAAGCTTCACATCCATATAAGAGTGTTGGTACTACTATACTTTCATACCTTCATTGCCTCCATAGATAACGTTTTTTGACTCCACATATACCTCAATGCACCACTCACCTTTTTTCCCTCATCAATTCTATGATTAACCTCATCCTTCATAAATCCATCCGCCGACACGTCAACTCCCAAGTACGTATCTGAAAACATTCACTTCTTCCATACTCCTCCTCCCCAATTTGATATCCAATTTTTCTTTATCTAAATCATTAGATACCCTCATCACCTTACTCTTTTCTATGTTCACTTTCAACTTTCTACCTTTACACACATTCCCAAACTCATCCACTAACCTTTGCAGTTTTTCTTTAGAATCTCCCATAAGCACAGTATCATCAGCAAAAAGTAACTGTGTCAATTCCCATTTTGAATTTGATTCCCCATAATTTAATCCCACCCCTCTCCCGAATGCCCTACCATTTACTTCTTTTACAACCCCATCTATAAATATATTAAACAACCATGGTGACATTACACATCCCTGTCTAAGACCTACTTTTACCGGGAAGTATTCTCCCCTCTCTTCTACATACCCTAACCTGAGCCTCACTATCCTCATAAAAGCTCTTTACAGCATTTAGTAACTTACCACCTATTCCATATACTTGCAACATCTGCCACATTGCTCCTCTATCCTCTCTATCATATGCCTTTTCTAAATCCATAAATGCAATAAAAACTTCCCTACCTTTATCTAAATACTGTTCACATATATGCTTCAATGTAAACACTTGATCTACACATCCCCTACCCACTCTGAAACCTCCTTGCTCATCTGCAATCCTACATTCTGTCTTACCTCTAATTCTTTCAATTATAACCTTACTGTACACTTTTCCTGGTATACTCAGTAAACTTATTCCTCTATAATTTTTACAGTCTCTCTTGTCCCCTTTCCCTTTATATAAAGGGACTATACATGCTCTCCGCCAATCCCTAGGTACCTTCCCCTCTTTCATACATTTATTAAACAAAAGTACCAACCACTCCAACACTATATCCCCCCTGCTTTTAACATTTCTGTCATGATCCCATCAGTTCCAGCTGCTTTACCCCCTTTCATTCTACGTAATGCCTCACGTACCTCCACCGCACTTACATTCTGCTCTTCTTCACTCCTAAAAGATGGTATACCTCCCTGGCCAGTGCATGAAATTACTGCCTCCCTTTCTTCCTCAACATTTAAAAGTTCCTCAAAATATTCTCGCCATCTACCTAATACCTCCCTCTCCCCATCTACTAACTCCCCTACTCTGTTTTTAACTGACAAATCCATACTTTCCCTAGGCTTTCTTAACTTGTTTAACTCACTCCAAAATTTTTTCTTATTTTCATTAAAATTTCTTGACAGTGCCTCTCCCACTCTTTCATCTGCTCTCCTTTTGCACTCTCTCACCACTCTCTTCACCTTTCTTTTACTCTCCATATACTCTGCTCTTCTTATAACACTTCTGCTTTGTAAAAACCTCTCGTAAGCTACCTTTTTCTCTTTTATCACACCCTTTACTTCATCATTCCACCAATCACTCCTCTTTCCTCCTGCCCCCACCCTCCTATAACCACAAACTTCTGCCCCACATTCTAATACTGCATTTTTAAAACTATTCCAACCCTCTCAACCCCCCCACTACTCATCTTTGCACTAGCCCACCTTTCTGCCAATAGTCGCTTATATCTCGCCCGAACTTCCTCCTCCCTTAGTTTATACACTTTCACCTCCCTCTTACTTGTTGTTGCCACCTTCCTCTTTTCCCATCTACCTCTTACTCTAACTGTAGCTACAACTAAATAATGATCCGATATATCAGTTGCCCCTCTATAAACATGTACATCCTGGAGCCTACCCATCAACCTTTTATCCACCAATACATAATCTAACAAACTACTTTCATTACGTGCTACATCATTGGGATATTGGCAGTTTGGAGGGATATGTTGTGTATCTTTATACGTATATGCTTCTAAGCTGTTGTATTCTGAGCACCTCTGCAAAAGCAGTGATAATGTGTGAGTGTGGTGAAAGTGTTGAATGATGATGAAAGTATTTTCTTTTTGGGGATTTTTTCTTTTTTGGGTCACCCTGCCTCGGTGGGAGACGACCGACTTGTTAAAAAAAAAAAAAAAAAAAACTTTTGGATGTCGGATTAATTGGATTTATATTACATATTTCTTATGGGGAAAATTATTTCGGTTTTCGTGATTTTCGGGTTTCATCAGACTCTCGGGAACAGATTAATCATGAAAACTGAGAATCCACTGTATTGAGGGAATGGTCCTAAATTTTCATTTTTCGGTCATAAAAAAAAAAAAAATTTTCAACAAACCAGCCGTATCCCACCAAGGCAGGGTGGTCAAAAAGAAAAACGAAAGTTTCTCTTTTTAAATTTAGTAATTTGTACAGGAGAAGGGGTTACTAGCCCCTTGCTCCCAGCATTTTAGTTGCCTCATACAGCATGAATGGCTTGCGCAGGAAGAATTCTGTTCCGCTTCCCCATGGAGATAAAAGGGAATAAACAAGAGCTAGCACTAGAAAGTAAATAGAAGAAAACCCAGAGGGGTGTGTGTATATATATGCTTGTATACATGTATGTGTAGTGTTACCTACATGTAAGAAGAAGTAGCAAGACGTACCTGAAATCTTGCATGTTTATGAGACAGAAAAAAAGACACCAGCAATCCTACCATCATGTAAAACAATTACAGGTTTCCATTTTACACTCACTTGGCAGGACAGTAGTACCTCCCTGGGCGGTTGCCGTCTACCAACCTACTACCTACAATAATTAAAATTACGTTGTGCAAATGGCTGTTAAGCAGGGGGTCATTGTACATGATTTGGATCACTAAACATGATGTATATACATTTGCTACCAGCCCCAGGAGGATCAGCACTTGATCTGATGATTTATATAAATGCTTTTCCAAATGGAGTAAAAAAAACCATATGAAAAATTTTGCAGATGATGCAAAACTTCTATGCAGTGTAAGCACTGTAATAGAAACAGTTGTAAATCCCTACTTTTTTAAAAAAACTGTCCCCTCAAGGAAGGTTCCTTGATGTTGGTGAGGGGCTCTTGATTTAGGGAATTGGATCTGTGCTCCAGTTCCCCGAATTAAGCCTGAATGCCTTCCACATCCCCCCCCCCAGGCGCTGTATAATCCTCCGGGTTTAGCGCTTCCCCCTTGATTATAATAATAATTTAAAAAACTGTAGATAAGAGAAACTGGTGGATGTAGTTTTATGTAAATAAAATTTAATTTTGTAATAAAATTTTAATGGTCCGTGTAGTGTGTGAGAAAAGAGCTCACATAAAATTTATAGATTGAGAAAAAGGTAATTAGAAATGCCTGTACTGTAATTATAGAAAAAAAAAAAATATCACTGAATGATTACACATACAATAGGTAGCTGTTACACTGGGGAAAACTTCAAAATAGCCTTCAGATATGTGGATGGAGAGATGTTAGAAAATTGTTTACATTGTACTGTTGGCCAAACTTGGAATATGCAGGGATTATGTAGTGTCCATGTCTTAACCCTTAAACTGTCCAAACGTAGATCTACGTTTGCACCGCTAGCGCTCCGAACATGGTTTTTTTTTTTTTTTAAACGTGTAAAACAAAAAAAAAAAAGATCTATGTTTGGAGCGCTAGTGGTGCAAATGTAGATCTACGTTTGGACAGTTTAGGGGTTAAAAAGTGAATGAAGTCCAGGACTTGAGAATACGGAAACCTAATTTCATCCTTTTGAACACTAATCTAAATATTTTGTTAGTTCACCATGACACTATTTTTTTCAGTACATGCTTCCTTATGGGTCCTGTGAATCAGTTCAAGAAGATGTTTGCCAAGACTAGAATCATAGCCACAATTGTTGTGTTTCTATCCCTCATTATGACGCTTGTGGCAGCCTTTGTGGTAAGTGATCAGTATTACTTTTGGCACGACACTCATTATGCTCCTGTGACAAGTCAGGGTGATAAATGAACAGTGTTGCACAAAGGTCCTCATGATGTGTGGGGGAAGTCATTGTGGCAAATGATCAATGCTCCTTACAGTAAGATCACCATTATGGTGCTTGTGGCAGTTTTTCTGGTAAGTTATCAGTGTTAGGGTAAGACATTCTATGCATTGGCCTAAATAGGCACTGGCAGCAAGGGGATTGAGTTAATTTTAAATGTGTGTACCCTTGTTGTGTACAGTAATAGGCCTAAAACCAGTTTTATGTGGGTCATAATTTCTGAGCTGTGGTATTCTGTAAATGTGGCTAAAGAGTAAGTAATGGTCATTGCATCTTTGAGAAATATCTGGTGTTGTATACATCTTCAGTATTGTATATGTGCATTATTCAGTACTGTATATGGTATATACATATAGTACACGTTTATAAACAGTAATATCTGTTACGTATTTGGAAATCTTGTGGTATTTCCAAGTAAGACTTGAAGCTTGTGTTTTTAGGTTCCAAAGGTTCTCGATCAGATTTAAGCCTGGTGAACTACCATGCCAGTCTTTAACCCTTAAACGGTCCAAACAGATAGACGTTCAGATTCGTTGTGCTCCAAAAGTAGATCTACTTTTTTTTACATATTTTCAAATAGTATAACAAAAAAAAATGTAGATAAGTTTTTTTACATACTTTCAGATGTTGAAAAAATGTATACGTATATACATTTGGACCATTTAAGGGTTAAAATATGAAGTTTTACAATCATCTGGCCAGTCTTATATCTTTGGTAGCATGAGGCACTATCTTCCATAGGAAAGTTGCCTTGGCACTTCTCAAAACTATCAGGCAAATAGTCTGCTGAAAACATGCTCATAAACGTGCATATTTGATTCCTACTGTATATAAATGATAGTATACTTGCTTTGTTTTTTAGTGTATTTATTATTGAAGCTATCTTTAGAATTTATTGGGATAGGTAGGGGGAGCAATAGTTTGTCTAACCTATTGTTAATGCTTCCCAAGTTAACTTGAAAAATAGGTTGGACAAATATACAAGTGAAATGAGATGAAAATGAGAAGGCCTCCCTAGCATGGGCCAGTAAACCTGTTGCAGTGCTTCTTTATTCTTATGGGGAGTTACTGTATACAGTAACTTTACATATTACAGTTTCACTTAGTGTGGAAAAAGACTCTTGTGTACATTTGTCTTTCCACATTTTGTTAGTATTACTACAGCCTCTCCTCACTTAGTGGCGTACTTGTTATCCAACGACTTTGACTTGCGACGGGCTCTCTGACCAGTGTGCATACCTAAATAATGTATATTAGTGCCAATTTCCTTTATTCTGTTTATTACAGTATACAGTACACTGCTGTATAAACATTTAAAAATATACCAGAAATGTTATAAATGGTGCAAAGGTGACATTAAAACTATCGAATATGGTTGACACAAACCTACTACCATTATAGTATGCTTCTCAGTTAGTGAAAAATTCATTTACCGATGTGGTTTTAGGAACGGAACTTAGTTAAGTGAGGAGAGGCTGTATACCATTTATTTCCATTGTATGTATTAAGCATCAACCGATTCCTAATTTAGACATACCATAGATTACAAGTCAGAGAGGCTTTTAAACTATAGTATTAAATATTTCAGTTACACAAGAAAGCTCTGGCATTGCTGATGGTGATCATCCAGTTCTTGGCGATGACATGGTATTCTCTCTCTTACATTCCATATGCACGAGATGCTGCCAAGAAGTGCTTTGCCTCGTGCATTGATGTCTGAAGGCCCTAACACCAAGATATACCATACCAAGACATTGAGGTTTGCTTTTCTCATATTGTTTTAAACCTCATTTTGTAACTCAAGTCATATTATAATCAAAAAGAAGTGCTCAATCAACTCAAGTTATAGAAATGATTAGTTATGGTGAAAATTTTTAATGTGTTTGCATTAGCTCTCTACAAGATTGTACAGAGCATTGGAAATTGTGAAATTTATTTAACTCGCTATTTTAGTGTCAGCCTTGTCCTAGAGTTTAATTTTGTAGTAACTGATCTTAATATGAGATTTCAGTCTTGTAATTAACTCTTTAATACTTTATACTTAGTTTGTATAAAAGTTAGCCATTCTTATTCATTACCAGTAGTTTTGCAGTATATGGGCATTTATCATTCTCAACTAAGGTAAAGTAATTGCAAAAAAATGGTAAAATTGGGTAATATTTTTCCACCATAGAAAGTGCTTACAATGAATAATTACTTCATTATAGATAATGAATGGATGTTTGTATATGATATAGTATAATGTTTGAAAAAATTATTTGAAATTTGACTTCTTAAAAAAAAGAATTTTCTGTAATTTAAACAGTTTTTGTAATAAAGCTAAAGATTAATATGTAAATAGACTTCATATTAATCCTTAAACTGGACAATTTTTTTTTTTTTTTTTTTTTTTTTTACAGCTCCCTTGAACACTGAGGTTCAAAATAAGTTTTGCTTGATGTAATTTATCTCGAAATATCTTGGTCTTGTATGGCACATTTTTATCCATTTTTTTTTTTTTTTTTGCAGGCTTCTTTGGGGACCCTGCAACTGAGAATGTTAGTAAGTCATGGTATGTGGGTGGCAGTTTGTTTGAAAAGAGAACACTGGCATTATTGTATAATAGTTTTTGATACAGAAGTGAAATTAATACCAATTTGCTATATACAATGTACTGTATATTTTTCTTATCAGTCAAGATGTGGGACCTCCCTGGAGAGGTGTATTTTTTTTTTCCCTCTGTTACTTTACTTCAGGGAGTACCATACTACACACTTAAATATGTACATGTAAAATTATTGGAATTTGTACAATGTAACTATAGTTAAAAAAATATTTTTCATATACAATATATTTTGGTGCTATATGGGATTGTCATTGTCAGCACTGCAAGATCTTAACTTTACTCATTTGTTTGTGTTTTAGTGTTACTATTGTTACATGTTCTACATTATACTGTAATGAAAACTAAGTTCATCCCTCCCTTATCCAAAAGTTTCCCACAACAGGGATGTCTAGTTTCCCATTCCCTAATATTCAGTTTAAGGCTTCAATAAAAGTTCTAAAGAGCTACTCTTGTATTAAAAACAGAGATCCAGGGGATAAACCAGTACATAAAATTAGCCAGTTTGGATTTTTACCATTTTATTGTACAGTGCAGTTGTTGCTCAACAAAAAAAAATTATAAAAGTTTTTAATGAAATTCTATTGGGAACATATATTGTAGGTTATAAAATGACTGTGAATGAATGCAGAGGTCTCTTTTTACCTAAGGGTTTAATAAAATTATCTTGCGCGTGCGCGCACACACAAAAGGTTGCCAAAGACTGCAAACCTCACTCAAGGAAAGGACCTTGGGGTGAGTATAATAACTGCTGCAGCACATGGGGTGCCTGGCAAACTTGAGAATAGCGATCCGATACTTCAGTAAGGAATCATTCAAAAGACTGTACACTATGTACATCAGGCCCATACTGGAGTATGCAACACCACTTTGGAACCCCCCACCTGGTCAAGCACGTCAAGAAATTAGAGGAAGTGCAAAGATTTGCAACAAGGCTAGTTCCAGAGCTAAAGGGAATGTCCTACGAAGAAAGGTTAAGGGAAATCAGCCTGACGACACTGGAGGAGATTTAGGGAAGACATGATAACTACATACAAAATACTGGTAGGAATTGACAAAGTGGACAGACAGATGAGTCAGAGTTGACAGGAAGTGGAATGGTCTGACAAGTGACCTAGTGGAGGCAGGAACCATACAGTTGTAAGACAAGGTATGATAAAACTTGGAGCAGGGAGAGGACCTAGTAGCAATCAGTGAAGAGGTGGGGCCAGGAGCTATGTTTCGACCCCAGCAACCACAAATAGGTGTACACACACCCTTTCCGACACTCGTTCTCGCATACTCTCGCTAGGTTTGCAACACACAGAATTTACTTTCAATTTATGGAAGAGAACATTTAATATGTATGTATAGTAGATTGTTAATGTTTAATTCATTAGTATTATTGTTTTGCTTAGCCATTACAAATACGTTTTGAAAACCAGTTAAAAATTCATATCTATTCTTGGATTATATAATTTTATTGGTTAGTGCTAAACTCACTCAAAGAGGTCATAAGTGACTGGGGAAATGGAAAGTAATGAATTTTTATTTAAGGGATAAATGGATCCAGTTCATTAAATGAAGAGACTACCAGCATTACAACCCCAGTCTTTTTTTCTCTTTGATGGGAGTTTTGTTCTTAGTCTTCATTGTTTTGCAAAATATAAAACAAATTGTCTGAGGACCACCAGGAATATAGGTCTTATTGAATTCTGGACCCATAGGAAAAATCTTAGAATATATCATCTGTTGACTAGTATGTGGTCTGTCAGCAACATTTCAAGTACAGTGGAACCTCAAATATCAAACTTTTTTCGGTCCAGAAGGCTGTTCGAGTGCCTTTACCGAATGAATTTATTCCCATCAGGAATAATGTAAATTAGATTAGTCCATTTCAGACCCTCAAAAATACACTTATAAAAGCACTTACAAAATTGGTTGTGTTGGATGCAGTTCGATTTTTGAGGTTCCACCGTATATTTTAATTATTGCAACACTACCAGCAAATCGGTAATTTGGCTTTAAGCATCTGTTTTACAATATAATTGACATGACTCCCTTTGACTTGTTCCAGAAACCTGGAGTTATGCTAGTTCCATTTCCTCTTGATGTACTAATCTGTTAGGGTAATTTATTTTTAAGAATATACTGTTTCTTATGCATCCACACATCTGGAGCATCCTATATTTACACTGAAATTTCAAAACTATTACAATGTATACTAAATAGTCTGTATGTTCTAACCTATAATGTAGGTCTTCCATGAAATATTTGTGCCTTAAAATTTAGGAATAATTTTATTGAAAAAGGACATTCCTAATGAAAACCATGACTTGAATATTTTAAATGTGAATAAGATAATATGCAGTTTATAGCATTTACTGAGATGACATTTTGTCCACCAGGGAGTTTATCAATGTCATTTCAGCATGAACCATAAACTACAGTGTCCTGTTCACATACCTGTCATTATATTATTATTATTATAATCAAAAAGAAGCGCTAAGCCACAAGGGCTATGCAGACCTGTCATTATAGTTTAAGCTCAGTTATATAATAAAACTAAATTATCAAACCTAAAGCTGTCAAAATAATTAATTAGTATTTTATTTGGATAGGACATTATTACACACATGAGTAGTATATTGTGAACAGTGTTGTACTGGTGGCCATACAAGCAAATGATAGTGTTAGGACATTTCAGAAAAATGTTTACTTAAGAAATAACATGAAGGTGAACATTAATACTTAAAATACTGTATGTACAAAATATTGACCAAAATAATTTAAACCTTGGAAACTACTGTTTATTCTAGAGTTTAATAAATACATTTATTTTATTTATTTTTAATTCTACTATATATACTGTAGTTTATATTAACCAGTGTAATTGATGAGTACCTTATCTCTGCTTTCAATAATAATAGCATTACTGTACAACTTGAATATATATTGTGGTAATGAAAATAGGCACTAAAGCCATACAAGTCATCTAGCAGTGTTAACAGAGTAATACCATAACTGTATCCAGCAAAAATTAAAAAAGGAGGGACAGCAGTGTTAGTCTTGGTCTCTAGTACATTTGGTTGGTTGCTGCAGCTTCCTTTTGTTTAAAACAGTTATGCATTGGTCTACCGATATCTTCTTGAATTAACAAATTATGATATTAAAATGTTTCAAAAATAATTTTATATACAGTAGACGGTTATATTACATGGTAGTTACATTCCTGAAAAATGCTGTTAGACAAAACTTATGGGAAAAATAGGGTCACATTCCTGGGACCCCCAAAACTGCCATTTTTTTTTTCTTCAGATCTTGCAAAAATAAAAATGATTATGTAATTGTTGTGATGTATTATGTTGTTCAATTGCTTAAGGCTACAAATGCAACAGAAATAGTACTTCTTTCCTGAAATTGTGGGTGCTGGTGTTTGTTGATGATTGCAAAGAGTGGCATTATCCTGTGGCCCTATTGGGTTGAGGCGGATGGTAGAGGTTCTGGTACTAAAGTCGATGGTTGTACTAGTGTGTGCATAAATTCTGTAATCGATCTCTGGGCTCGTTTACCATTCAGTATATTATACAGCTGATGGTAAGGCATCAGCTGCTCAAGACCCCATTTCAAAACACTGCTTCTAGATTTATCAGCGTCCTCTTTATTAAAAAGGTCTAAGTCAGAAAATCAGTCACTTTATTCTGGTAGGTGTGATCTACATGTCATTCCTTTCAGATGACATCCTGGATTATTCGTTACACAAGCCCATATATTTGTCTCCATTCTTTTTCATTTTACGAACTGATGCTTCAGTAAGGCTATAAGCTTTCGTGATATTTGCTACACACGAACCAATTTCATGCTTGTCTAATATCTCGATTTTCTTTAACTCCAAGACTTAACTTTTAAACCTTTTCTTGTCACTTTCAGCATCACTCGCATGCCATGTCATTCCTCTTTCTGTGTGGGTATTTCTGGGAGGCTTGGCATACAAACCTCTATATAGAAAGATAACCATGGAGTTTTATTTATAATATGCTCAGTAACTTTCCCATGATCAAATCTAGCCCCCTTTTTTTTATCATAACTATTGATATCGTTGTGCAAGAAAAGTATACAATACCGACAAGATGAAAGTTAAGACACTTGTGCAACATCTGTTTATCTTTATTGTAGACATTTCACCATCCAGTGGCTTTATCAATACAGATTCTAGGACATAATTAGTAGACAGCAGAACTGTATACAAAAGATGAGGTAATCAGTCCCTCAGCCTTGGAGTTGGTGTGGAGAGCACTGCAGTTGTAGATATTCTGGAGCATAGGCAAGGAGACTTCCGCTCATATAGGCGTCAGTGGATAGGGACATGTAGCAGACGAGGGCATAGTCACCAGTAGGCAGGATTTCCCAGTGGAAGTAGGTCCTACCCAAAGTGATGGGTTAGTTGTAGTAGCCGTGAAGCAGGTCATGTAGATGTACCCTGAACCGAGATTCCATGATGTTGCAGTGTCTGACAAGTTGTGCAAGAAAGGTATACAATACCAACAAGATGAAAGGTGTTGCACAAGTGTCTTAACTTTCATCTTGTCGGTACTGTATACCTTTCTTGCACAACTTGTCAGACACTGCAACATCATGGAATCTTGGTTCAGAGGACATCTACATGACCTTCACGGCTACTACAACTAACCCATCCCTTTGGGTAGGACCTATTTCCACTGGGAAATCCTGCCTATCAGTGACTATGCCCTCGTCTGCTACATGTCCCTATCCACTGATGCCTATATGAGCGCCAGTCTCCTTGCCTATGCTCCAGAATATCTACAACCACGGTGCTCTCCACACCAACTCCAAGGCTGAGAGACTGATACTTCATCTTTTGTACATAGTTCTGCTGTCTTCTAATTGTCCTAGAATCAGTATTGATAAAGCCACTGAATGGCAAAACATCTACAATAAAGACAACCAGATGTTGCACAAGTGTCTTTCACTATTGATATCAATGAGATTCAGAGTGATATGGCCACCAAAATACAGGACAAGTCAAAATCTGAAACAGAATTTGAGAACATAATTTTATATTATTCACAGGACCTCTAGGAATGCAACATCTATCATCCCCCTATCCCTGATACATGGTTAATATATTTTTAATTATATTTATTAAATGTTATGGACTTTTACTTTTCCCAGTAGTAGATTAGAATAGATTTTTATGATAAAATACTTCCAGGAATCGTCCATGAGCGTGTTAGATAGGAGTGAAAAACAGTACAGAATGGGTCACATAACCAGAGACCAAACAAAACGTTACTCGTCAATCTTAACCAGCCTGATAAGGGCAAAAAAATTGTATTATGAGAACAGATTATCCAACTTACGAGGTGATATAAAAAAGACCTGGAAGACCCTATCAGAAATTCTGGGAACAAAAAAGATATCACGACATAGCGAAATAAAATTAGCAAAATCAGATGAACCCCAACTCCCACCAACAGAAACAGCAAACAGACTCAATGATTTCTCTCCCACTATGGGTCAAAACCTTGCCAATAATACCCCAAGCTCAGATACCCCACCAAATGACTACCTCACTGGCAACTACCCGAACACACTGTTCCTATCTCCGACTAACCCATACGAAGTCTCCCTTATTATCAACGCACTGAAAAACAAGGCAGGAGATTTAAATACCTTACCACCCTTTTATATACAAAAAAGCGTCACAAGTACTATCACCAATCATTGCAACACTCTTTAACAAATCCTTTGAATCCTCCACCTTCCCTACAGTTCTCAAAATAGCAAGGTCACCCCGATCCATAAAGGAGGAGCCCAAAACAGAGTTGAATAACTATAGGCCAATATCCAATTTACACCCTCTCTCAAAAATCTTCGAAAATTAATTCATAAACGAATCCACTCCTACCTCATCTCCCATAACATTCTCAACCCCTCCCAATTTGGATTCAGCCAATAAAAATACTAATGATCCCTATTATACACATGCTAGAACATTTTATACACGCAATAGAGAAAAAAGAAGTCCCACTGGGATCTTCATTTACTTACGTGAAGCTTTTGATACAGTTGACCATGACTTACTCCACGTAAAATTGTCACACTATGGTATTAGAGGGCACTCCCTCAACTACCTCAAGTCTTACCTCAGCAACAGAAGCCAATATTGTACGCAAATGGGGGAAGCTCTTCCGCACAACCAATTACAGTTGGTGTCCCACAGGGAAGTGTGCCCCCTTTCCTCTTTCTCCTATACATAAATGACCTACCAAATGCTTCGCAATTACTCAAACCCACACTTTTTGCAGATGACACTACATACGTCTTCTCTCACCCGAGCCCAGTCATGCTAGCCAATACTGTAAACACAGAATTACAGAAAATATCTACCTGGATGAGGACTAACAAACTTACACTAAACATTGACAAAACCTACTTCATTCAGTTTGGTAGCAGAGCTACAGATGTACCTCTTAACATAACGATAAACGGATCACCTATCACAAAGCTAACAGAGGGAAAATTCATAGGAATCCACCTCGATAATAGACTCAAATTTCATACACATATACAACAAATTTCTAAGAAAATTTCCAAGACTGTAGGCATACTATCGAAGATACGTACTATGTTCCACAGTCAGCCCTCCTGGCCCTTTATCACTCTCTTATTTACCCCTATCTCACCTATGGAATTTGTGCATGGGGCTCAACAACTAACCATCTCAGACCACTAATTACCCAACAAAAGGCTGCAGTTAGAATGATAATAAATTCTCACTACAGGCAGCACACTCCACCAATATTCAAAACACTCAACCTACTCACCTTACAAAACATCCATACTTATTATTGCACTTATTACATACATAGAACACTTAACTCTGATATTAACCCTCCCCTCAAACATCTCCTTGCCAACCTCAACAGAACACATGACCATAATACAAGGCACAGATCACTCTTTGATGTTCCTCGTGTCCATCTCACGCTATGCAAAAACTCAATGCACATAAAAGGCCCTAAAATCTGGAATTCATTACCTGTAAATATAAAAGAAACACTACCTGTTTATAAATTCAAGTCTCTTCTCAAAGTTCACTTACTCACTCAAAACCAAATAAATACTGAATAACTGAACCATATAAATTGTATATCCTAAATGTTACTCACAATTATATCACACAAATGTTAAACCTAACTTTGTTATTTTTTTTAAAATACACTACCTAACAGAATACTCCATTCTACTGAATGAACAGCAATGCATGCAACCATAGGACCTGTCTTTGTAATACTCATTTGTATTTTATAGTTATCTGTTTACAATAATGTCTTATCACTGATTTCATCATTGCTTAGTTAATTTTAAGCCAGCCCGTAATGCTATGCATATAAGTGGCTTTGGCATGCTGCTCTTACCTGTATTTTTTGTACCTCTGTTTGTATGCTAAAATTTCTAAATAAATAAATAAATAAAAGTGAATGGAGGCGAATGGTTTTTGGGACCTGATAAGCTGTTGGAGTGAGAGCAGGGTAATATTTAGTGAAGGGATTCAGGGAAACTGGTGATTTTATACAGCCGGACTTGAGTACTGGAAATGGAAGGTACAGTGCCTGCACTTTAAAGGAGGGGTTTGGGATATGATATATATCTTTATATATGCTTCTAAACTGTTGTATCTGAGCTCTTCTGCAAAGACAGTGTTAATGTACAAGTGAGATTAAAGTGTTTTCTTTTTGGGGATTTTCTTTCTTGGGTCACCCTGCCTTGGTGGGAGATGGCCAACTTGAGAAAAAACAATATAATTCCCAAAATGGAATGGAAGTCAGATAACTAATGGACACCCACTCTTTACCTACCTTTCCTCAAGGAAGGTTCCTTGACGCTGGAGAGGGACTCTTGATCTACGGAATTGGAGTTGTGCTTCAGTTCCCTGAATCGAGCCTGAATGCTTTCCCCCCTCCCCCACAGGCGCTGTATAATCCTACAGGTTTAGCGCTCCCTCATGATTATTATAATTTACCCACCTGGCCTTAATGCTTATTTCTTCAATACCAATTTTGGATACAGCAGACAATATTTGGTCTGACAAAACCTCAATGCAAAAAGACTAAATTGCAGCATCAGGCATTTGTCCATGAACTGTAGTCTCTCCAATATGCTTCCTATTCAATGGGCCAAGTCCACTGTATTGAGCACTTGTCCATTAGTGGTAGTGTGTCCAATAGGCACTTCATACAATGGAACAAGTTTGCTGCTTCAGTCTGGATGCCTTCCATTTCCCCAGGCACCGTATGACCCCTACCGGTTTACTGTATTAATGTTGGTAGAATTACCAACAATATGTTAGGTAAAAGGACAGAAGTGCAACTAATGTGACATTTTATTGTGGCAACATATTGCTCTCCAGGAGCTTTATCAAGCCATTACAAACAATACATGGACACAGAGGGTATATATAGGCTTAGAGTGAGGTGTAAGTCTTCAGAACCTAATTTCTGCAGATGTAAATGCCTTGAATCGTCATTAATTACCGTTTCTAACAATATCGAGCAAAATAAAGGCAGCATCATCTGAGGTATTTAGCAAAAATCCTCCTCAAAACAATAAACCCTGCCATCATAAAGTCACTGCTGCTAATACTACACCAGAACATAACAGGAGGAACTCTGGAACAGGCTGTCTCAAACCAACCACTAACAAGAAATATTTTTGTAACCTATTTTTATGTTACCCAAGTAACTGCTTTTATAACCTTTTACTCATGTGCAAGTTGATTGTTCTACCACACTGTATTACTACTACTACTACCACCACTAGTATTACACCTCACTCTAAGCCCATATATACCCTCTGTGTCCATGTATTGTTTGTATGGCTTGATAAAGCTCCTGGAGAACAAAACATTGCCACAATAAAATGTCACATTAGTTGCACTCGTGTCCTTTTACCTAACATACCGGTTTACTGCTCCTATGAATGTAACAAAATGAATAATTTCCCTCCTACAAGTCCATGGTGCCAAGGTTTCACTGTGCTCCATTATCATCTTACCTGGTTTAGCTGCAAAATGACTTTAATCTTCTCTTACATGGTTCCCCTATCCTATTACTTTAAGCCTTTCAGTGTCACGACCCCTGCTCGCAAACTTCCTCCCAGCCTTGAAGAATTTAAAAAAAAAAAATTATCTTTCGACATAATAGAGAATCTTTTTCCGAAGGAAACGAAACCAAAAGTACGAAATTTGATGAAAAACTTACGGAATTATGCTCTCGCAAAGTTAGCGGTCTCAGCCATATTTACACATCAGCAATTTCACCCACTTTGTGCTCTATTTTTGGCCAATTCCATCGTTCCAGTCAACCAAACTCAACTATTTCGCTAGTATTCCTTCTATTCTATCGAATGAGTACAAGAAACTGCCCATTTACCCATTTCAGCTACCCAAGTGATCGGAAATTGGTGATTTTGGCCAATTTCACACAAAATTCAACAATTGCCAATTTGAAAATAGTGTCCAGAATAAACATTGTAGACATTCCTGGCACTGAAACATTTCCTCTGCTCCTCAGTCATGGCTCCAGGCCCCTCTTATATTACACTCACTTTTCCTTTTGAATTTTCATTCACACAAAAAAAATAAAAAATTTACTTTTTTGCAGACTACTGCATTATTGTAATAGCTGTATAAATAATGTCAGTGCATTCCTAAATGCATATCAAATTGGCCATTTGGAAGCATATTGGACAAGTGACATCATTTGTGTACTCTGGAATATCGCTACTTTGAGCTCAATTTCAAGCTACTCTCAGTCCTGAAACTAATCAAAATCATCTCTATTTCTGTAATATACCTTCCATTCTGTCAAACAAAACCAAGAAACAAAGAACACAACCATAAAACCCTTATGAAAATACACCACAAAGTCACCATTTTAAACCAAAAACAAGATCACAGTTTTTCCTCATTATGCACTGCATGCTGTACGATTATTTTTATATAAGAACATATATAATATGGTGCACACTTTCCGCAGAGACCGGTTCTCTCATATCTAGGCTCAAATTTACCACTCGCAGCTTATCTAAGTGAGCTGAGCTCATGGCATCATACTACAGGACCTACACTGGCTTCAAAGCTGTGATACAATGGGATCGACACTGAAAGGATTAATCTCCTCACTGTAGCTGTCACTCTTCCTTTTTGTTGTACTCGACTAGAATTGCAAACTGATGATGTCTGGGATTTTACTGGAAAAAGGTTTCATACTGGGAGGAAGAGGCATAGCTGAAAATTTATGTTGCTGCTGCTTCCATGTTTTTCTTTCCTGGAGCTGCAGCCCTTTGGTGGTCAGATATGCAACTCTTGGCATTTAGTAAACTAAGAGAACAGCGTATCAACATACGTGGTTCTCTACTATTCAACTTGCTACTAGCTAATAGTCCATGGAATACCAGATCAACCAGGCTGTGATAGATATGTGGGCTAGCATGCTGCCAACAGCAAAAGCCTGGTTGAGTAGGTCATTAAAGAAGTCTGGTACCAGGCCAGACTATGAAGTAGGAAACCTCAAAACTTGTTACAGGTATATCACAGATGGTAGATGGGATACTGGATAGACAAAGTTTTACATGTTTTTTTAATTCTTGTGTTCCTTCCAGGATTTGTAAGGTGAGCAAATTTGAGCAAACTTTCAAAGTGTATATGCTATGTAAGGAGACCCATATATTCCTCATTTTCATTCACATGGAAGGTGAACTTTCCTCTGCAGCTACAGCCACTCTGGTGAATAGAGGTAAAACAAAAGGCTCAATGCTGGCCTAGCAGAATCGACTGGCTAATTAGATTTAGCTAGGGCAAACCAGGCATTAAAAAGCATTCATTCATTGGATCCTGTGGCTGGTGCCAGTAGTACGTTAATACTAATCTTTAAAGTAAAAGGACACAAGTGCAACTAATGTGACATTTATTGTGGCAACGTTTCGCTCTCCAGGAGCTTTATCAAGCCATTACGATAATGGCTTGATAAAGCTCCTGGAGAGCGAAACGTTGCCACAATAAATGTCACATTAGTTGCACTTGTGTCCTTTTACTTTACATATTGTCGGTAATTCTACCAACTTTATTACAATATTAATCTTGTTTACATTGTCGATGAATCATTTTGCCTCTCCTAGGACTGAAGTCTTGCAACAGCTGACCCTCTTCACCATGCTGCACCCTGACAGCCTACTGCTTCTCTTTCTGACCGATGAACCTAGTTTTCTCTTATTTTATCCCACTCAAATTCCTCTCCTCTTACTTGGTTTCCCTACTGGTGCATCCTATTTCTAGAATCTGCCAATGGCAGATTGTGCAAGACAGAACGTTTTACTAGACAACCAGCAAAATGCACATTCTGTATGAAATACAGGCTGTTGCTGCTGGTTATCAACTAATATCTTTAGCCATCATGGACAATTTAAATAAAATCACTGAAATTTTTTTTAGTTCTGTTTGTGTTCAAATTACTCGACGTACATCACTCATCAGCTATCTTGTCCATGTGTTCAGGTAGTGCAGGCTTAAACTCTTGTTAATTCCTTTTAGTGCTCTGAGACATCTTAAAATCTCTAAATTCGGCATGTCATGCACTGCATGTAATCAAGTATTAGATGCTGTCAATGAAGAATATGTAAACATGAGAAGATACTTAAGTCATATGCTGCTCCTGGATGTGATTCCTAGCTGTTCAGTGTGCACACACACACAAAGCCAACTCACTCATCACTTCTTCGAACACAGAATTTCTCATCTGTGATCCTAACGTCATTTTACTAACTGTAGACCTGATTCCGGCGTGTCCCTGTCCCCAGGGAAGGCTAGGTATCTCTAGCTTCATCAGTGTCTGCCTGCAGCCTCTTGCTAGAATCTTGTATTAAAGTTCCTCATCTGCTCAGCTCTGTAACTGCAGCCATTACTAGATTGTCCTTGCTGCACAGTAAGAAATCCTGAGGCATTCTGTGTTGCCTTTGGATGACTACATAGCCTACCACAGTCTATGCAACAGAAAAAAAATCTACAATGCTGAAGAGACATCGCTGTTCTGGTGTTATTGCCCCAGAAAAACATTGATTACAGCTGATGAGTGCTCCTACAGGTGTTAAGGATGCCAAGGACAGATTGACTGTGCTGGGATGTGCTAAAGCAGCAGGCACATATACAGTGGAACCTCAGTTTTTGTGATTAATCCGTTCTAATAAGTCTGATAAAAACCGAATCACGTGAAAACCGAAGCAATATTTCCCATAAGAAATAGTGTAAATCCAATTAATCCGTTCTAGACATCCCCCCCAAAAATTTTTATTAACACATCAGCCGATTCCCACCAAGGCAGGGTGGCCCGAAAAAGAAAAACTTTCATCATCATTCACTCCATCACTGTCTTGCTGGAGGGGTGCTTTACGCTACAGTTATAAAACTGCAACATTAACACCCCTCCTTCAGAGTGTAGACACTGTACTTCCCATCTCCAGGACTCAAGTCTGGCCTGCCAGTTTCCCTGAATCCCTTTGTAAATGTTACTTTGCTCACACTCCAACAGCACATCAAGTATTAAAAACCATTCGTCTCCATTCACTATCAAATACGCTCACGCATGCTTGCTGGAAGTCCAAGCCCCTTGCGCACAAAACCTCCTTTACCCCCTCCCTCCAACGCTTTCTAGGCCGATCCCTACCCCGCCTTCCCTCCACTACAGATTTATACACTCTCAAAGTCATTCTGTTTTGTTCCATTCTCCCCTACATGTCCAAACCACCTCAACAACCCCTCCTCAGCCCTCTGGACAATAGTTTTGGTAATCCCACACCTTTTCCTAATTTCCAATCTACGAATTCTCTGCACTATATTCACACCATACATTGCCCTCAGACATGACATCTCCACTGCCTCCAGCCTTCTTCTTGTTGCAACATTCATCACCCATGCTTCACACCCATACAAGAGTGTTGGTACAACTATACTCTCATACACTCCCCTCTTTGCTTTCACAGACAAAGTTCTTTGTCTCCATAGACTCCTAAGTGCCCCACTCACCCTTTTCCCCTCATCAGTTCTATGATTCACCTCATCCTTCATAGACCCATCTGCTGACACGTCCACTCCTAAATATCTGAATACATTCACCTCCTCCATACTCTCTCCCTCCAATTTGATATGCAATCTTTCACCACCTAATCTTTTTATCCTCACAACCTTACTCTTTCCTATATTCACTTTTAATTTTCTTCTTTTATATACCCTACCAGATTCATCCACCAACCTCTGCAACTTCTCTTCAGAATCTCCCAAAAGCACAGTGTCATCAGCAAAGAGCAACAGTGACAACTCCCACTTTGTGTTTGATTCTTTATCTTTTAACTCCACACCTCTTGCCAAGACTCTCGCATTCACTTCTCTTACAACCCCATCTATAACTATATTGAACAACCACGGTGACATCACACATCCTTGTCTAAGGCCTACTTTTACTGGGAAATAATCTCCCTCTTTCCTACATACTCTAACCTGAGCCTCACTATCCTCGTAAAAACTCTTCACTGTTTTCAGTAACCTACCTCCTATACCATACACCTGCAACATCTGCCACATTGCCCCCCCTATCTACCCTGTCATATGCTTTTTCCAAATCCATAAATGCCACAAAAATCTCTTTACATTCATCTAAATACTGTTCACCTATATGTTTCGCTGTAAACACTTGGTCTACATACCCCCTACCTTTCCTAAAGCCTCCTTGTTCATCTATCCTACTCTCCACTTACTCTTAATTCTTTCAATAATAACTACCATACACTGTACCAGGTATACTCAACAGACTTATTCCCCTATAGTTTTTGCACTCTTTTTTTTTATCCCCTTTGCCTTTATATAAAGGAACTATGCAGTATACTCTCTGCCAATCCCTAGGTACCTTACCCTCTTCCATACATTTATTAAATAATATCACCAACCACTCCAAAACTATATCCCCACCTGCTTTTAACATTTCTATCTTTATCCCATCAATCCCAGCTGCCTTACCCCCTTTCATTCTACCCACTGCCTCATGAACTTCCCCCACACTCACAACTGGCTCATCCTCACTCATACAAGATGTTATTCCTCCCTGCCCCATACACGAAATCACAGCTTCCCAATCTTCATCAACATTTAACAATTCTTCAAAATATTCCCTCCATCTTCCCGATACCTCTAACTCTTCATTTAATAACTCTCCTCTCCTATTTTTAACTGTCAAATCCATGTGTTCCCTAAGCTTCCTCAACTTATTAACCTCACTCCAAAACTTTTTCTTATTTTCATTTGCTCTTTTTAGATTGCTTCACCACTCTCAACCTCTCTTTTTTTTCTCGATATACTCTTCCCTCCCTACATTTTATAGAGAATAACTATAGTTTTACATACAGAAAACAATGAAAAATAATTTTTTTTTTTTTTTTCAACAAGTCGGTCGTCTCCCACCGAGGCAGGGTGACCCAAAAAAGAAAGAAAATTCCCAAAAAGAAAATACTTTCATCATCATTCAACACTTTCACCACACGCACACATTATCACTGCTTTTGCAGAGGTGCTCAGAATACAACAGTTTAGAAGCATATACATATAAAGATACACAACATATCCCTCCAAACTGCCAATATCCCAAACCCATCCTTTAAAGTGCAGGCATTGTACTTCCCATTTCCAGGACTCAAGTCCGACTATATGAAAATAACCGGTTTCCCTGAATCCCTTCACTAAATATTACCCTGCTCACACTCCAACAGATCGTCAGGTTCCAAGTATCATTCGTCTCCATTCACTCCTATCTAACACGCTCATGCACGCTTGCTGGAAGTCCAAGCCCCTCGCCCACAAAACCTCCTTTACCCCCTCTTTCCAACCCTTTCGAGGACGACCCCTACCCCTCTTTCCTTCCCCTATAGACTTATATGCTTTCCAAATCATTCTACTTTGATCCATTCTCTCTAAATGACCAAACCACCTCAACAACCCCTCTTCTGCCCTCTGACTAATGCTTTTATTAACTCCACACCTCCTAATTTCCACACTCCGAATTTTCTGCATAATATTTACACCACACATTGCCCTTAGACAGGACATCTCCACTGCCTCCAACCGTCTCCTCGCTGCTGCATTTACCACCCAAGCTTCACATCCATATAAGAGTGTTGGTACTACTATACTTTCATACACTCCCTTCTTTGCCTCCATAGATAACGTTTTTTGACTCCACATATACCTCAACGCACCACTCACCTTTTTTCCCTCATCAATTCTATGATTAACCTCATCCTTCATAAATCCATCCGCCGACACGTCAACTCCCAAGTATCTGAAAACATTCACTTCTTCCATACTCCTCCCCAATTTGATATCCAATTTTTCTTTATCTAAATCATTTGATACCCTCATCACCTTACTCTTTTCTATGTTCACTTTCAACTTTCTACCTTTACACACATTCTCAAACTCATCTACTAACCTTTGCAATTTTTCTTTAGAATCTCCCATAAGCACAGTATCATCTGCAAAAAGTAACTGTGTCAATTCCCATTTTGAATTTGATTCCCCATAATTTAATCCCACCCCTCTCCCGAACACCCTAGCATTTACTTCTTTTACAACCCCATCTATAAATATATTAAACAACCATGGTGACATTACACATCCCTGTCTAAGACCTACTTTTACCGGGAAGTATTCTCCCTCTCTTCTACACACCCTAACCTGAGCCTCACTATCCTCATAAAAGCTCTTTACAGCATTTAGTAACTTACCACCTATTCCATAAACTTGCAACATCTGCCACATTGCTCCTCTATCCACTCTATCATATGCCTTTTCTAAATCCATAAATGCAATAAAAACTTCCCTACCTTTATCCAAATACTGTTCACATATATGCTTCAATGTAAACACTTGATCTACACATCCCCTACCCACTCTGAAGCCTCCTTGCTCATCCGCAATTCTACATTCTGTCTTACCTCTAATTCTTTCAATTATAACTCTACCGTATACTTTTCCTGGTATACTCAGTAAACTTATTCCTCTATAATTTTTACAATCTCTTTTGTCCCCTTTCCCTTTATATAAAGGGACTATACATGCTCTCCGCCAATCCCTAGGTACCTTCCCCTCTTTCATACATTTATTAAGCAAAAGTACCAACCACTCCAACACTATATCCCCCCCTGCTTTTAACATTTCTGTCATGATCCCATCAGTTCCAGCTGCTTTACCCCCTTTCATTCTACGTAATGCCTCACGTACCTCCACCACACTTACATTCTGCTCTTCTTCACTCCTAAAAGATGGTATACCTCCCTGGCCAGTGCATGAAATTACCGCCTCCCTTTCTTCCTCAACATTTAAAAGTTCCTCAAAATATTCTCGCCATCTACCTAATACCTCCCTCTCCCCATCTACTAACTCCCCTACTCTGTTTTTAATGAAAAATAAATATAAATGACTAATGAAATGGATAAATGAACATTCAACATCACTTTTACCTTTACTAAAGACTCTTGTTGGCATATGAAAGATGGCGAGGGGAGAGGGAGGAGGAGAGGTTATTGTTTGGAAGGGGAATCCCCTTCCATAAGGACTTCAGGTATCAAGGCCCTATCCAGGGTTACTTCCCTGGACAGGGAAAGTACATCTCATAGGATGTGCAGGAAGTACATCCTGGCAAGATCAGCCACGAGTACACCACTTTTGTACTTTGCTATAAGTTCTTTCTTGAATTCTATCGTGTTTCTCGCCTTCTTTATCAAAGAAGGCCCCTTGGTGGCATATTTAGCAGTCACACTCGATAAACAAGCACAAAAAACAATGATTACGAAATGTTTTGGATGAATGCTCGGGGTGATGCTCACTCAACGAGAAATAAAGGCAGACCAAGTCATGAACGCATGGGATGCTTTGTGTGGGCGCTCGAGTGGCCAAGTCACATGGACACGTTTGGTACAGGCCATTTTCAACTCTACAAAAACCAAGCAGATGTACGAAAACTGGGACAAAATTTTGACGAAAAAAGTCATCGAAAACCGAATCCTACGAAAACTGGGGCATACGAAAACCGAGTTTCCACTGTAAGTGTAAACTTGCTGTAGTAGACAAAAGCCTACAACCTCATTATTTTAAAGGTGTGAATACCTTACCAGTCCATTTTCATGCTAGCAAAAGGGCATGGATCACCATAGACATCTTTTTTAATTAGTTTCACAAATATTCAAATATTCCAAAATCTGAAATTCAAAACACTTCCAGTCCCAAGCATTTCGGATAGAGGACTCTCAGCTATATAAATAATATAGTACTGCAAAAAATAAAGTTTTATGCTTGGATTACGACTGCTCATTTCCTAGACAGTCCTACCTTCAATGCAGGTTTTCAGAGTTCTTGGATGAAACTGACTTATTAAGCCAGATTTTGACTTCCAGTTTAGTATATACCTCACCCTTCACACACCTTCTCTGTGCCATATGGCACTGTATGGC
>NC_069446.1:4479994-4579994 GCF_026875155.1 Cherax quadricarinatus
TCATTAAGGGTGTAATTCAATTTGAAAAGTACTCCATTTATATCTAAAACAAGATTAACACTACAACGTGTATCTGATACTCTTAATGAGGTGGCACCATTTTTTAATCTTGTAACATAAAACCATTTTAAAATAAATTTCTTAACATTTCCATTTAGAAGGGTCAAAGGTCTGTTTACAATGTCTCCCATAATGCTGGGAAGTAATATACTAATAGAAATGGGGATGATTAAGTCTTGGTTTTCACATTTAGCTGACCAGTTTTTTTATATACAGCATATATCAGTATACAACAACTTGTGCACTATTCACCTCATTTTATTTTGTACAAGTCCTCATTTGAATATTTTTTTTTCAATCCTAATACGGTATATTATAACAATACTGAGAAAAAGTAACCCTGTCAACCTTCACGAGTTAATTTGGGATATACTATTACTACATCATATATAAGGCAAGATTTTAAATACCCCTTCATACAACATTTACTAGTATCGCTTTAAAGTTATAATTACATTCCAAGAAGAAGCAACATCATGATCAAAGTTTCAGCATCTGTAGAACTGAAAAAGTCACCTTGGTGCAGCTTTATAAAACTGTACTGTACTAAAAACCACTTTCTAGCAATAAAAATAATTTAAATAATTTCTATTCTATATTTATGGTATAAATTTAAAGTTAATTCTCAAATGATAATAAGTTATATAACACATTTCATTGGTCCTCAATATGTTTAATTAAAGAACAACGAAAGGTTCATCTGATAATTTAATGAAACCTCTACAGCCCATTCCTTATGGAAAATATTGTTCTTTACCTTTACTATTAAATAAAAAATATTGTTTTGCCCTGCATTTCCAGTTTATATTCTCTATTTATCTAAGACTAAGATCTACATACACTTAAGGTTACTGATAAGCACCTGCAGGAGCCAATCCTGAGATGAAGGCAATGGCACGATTGACAGCAGTGCGCAGAAACACTGGAATACCAGGTTTGTTGACAGTATATTCCATAGTCATTCGAAGCTCATGGAACATGTTGCGAGTATAAGGATTACGCCGTGATGAGTATCTTAGAGTCAGAAATCGGTAGTACACGAATGGCGTCAACAAATTAACTCTGCCACTGAAAATAAAATTTGCTCATTAAAAACTCAAAACTTGTTTATAAATTATGCAGTGTACTGCACTCCTCAACATTAAATAAGGCAAGAAACATAAATGCTTTAAAAACTACTTTTTTTTAAATTACTTCCTGAACTGTACAAGTATCCCCTAAAAGGGTCATTTCTAATAATATTTAAATGTCTTGCTGGAACAAATTTCAGCACACAGTGCTTCCTGCCATTATCTTTTTTTTTTTTTTTTTTGTTAAACTGTAATTCGTTCATTGTGGGTGTCAGCATGACTGCAACCTAATTTTTAGAAATCTGTATTGGTCAATGACCTGGCCATTTGCTTTTATAGTTATGAAAAGTGCATAGCAAAAGGGTATATGAAGGGGAAGGTCATCTGGTGAAAATGATTTTGGGAAGTAGAGCAATTACATCAGAAAGCAGCAGTTGGAAAGATTCATAGACCAATTCAAAAGACCAATTATAGATGTCAAAAATAAATCTTGCTTCCAAGGTGAAACTTTCTGAAATGACAGCAGGCTAACTACAAAGGACATCAAAGAAGCGATTGGAAATACAAATGGCAAGATTGCTGATAAATTGACTAATCTATCAAAAGTGCAACCCAGCAATCTATGCAGACATGGTCATCAAGAGAGGACCAAGTTTGAGTTTCATGTAACCAATGCATTTTGAAATTTTTTTTTAACTGTTGAATTTACAAGCTATGAGCTATTATCCTACCTCACCTAATTTTAAAGCTTAGTTTAATCTATCATATCCAAGGATACATTACACAAGTCTCTTGATACCCAGGTACCTATTTAGTCCAAGGTGAAGAGGGACAGTAGGTGAAAGGAATCATTCCCATGTGTCACTAATCACTCAGGATTAAGCCCAGGTCCTTCAACTGTGAGCCCATGGAGAGTTTATTGTAACTGACTTAAGAGAATGCAGCTGAGTAAAAATTTCTAAGCATTGGAACAGAGCAAGAAAATATAGAAGTAGGAAAATTGCACAAATCAATGCAAGAATGGATGATCCCTGGTTGTGTAACATGGTCTGAAATTTTATTGCCTTTAGCATCAGAGCAATTTCACAGAGAATGATTTATTGCTAACATATCACGACCCTCAAAATTAAGTGTTCATAGCACCGCTGTTAAAAAATAGTTTCATCTTTTGAAATGGTAGAAAATCTTTTTCTGAATGTAATGACACCAAAAATAAGAAATCTGATGGAAAACTTATGAAATTACATAGGTGTGAAGTTGGCAGTCTGAGAGCAATTTATGAAGTAGTGATTTCTCCCACTTTGAGGCCTATTTAAGTCCAATTAAATTACTTAAACTGACCCAATCCTTACTATTTCTCTAGTATGCCTTCTATTCAATCAACTGAGCATAAGAAACTGTTCATTCAACCATCAGAGCTACTCTACAAATTTCCCAAAGTTTGTAATTTGGCTAATTTTACACAAACTTGCAGCCACTAAAGCAACCTTTCCTCTGTTCACTAGTCATGTTCCCAGGTCTTTACTATATAACACCTGCCATTCATTTTGAATCGCAAAAAAAAATGAATTAAGTCTTACACTATTTCTTGGCTAGTAAAATATACATGATTTAGGCTGTCCAAATAATAAAATCAAACCATGTAAAAATTCCATAAAATGGACTAGAAGAGGGGCTGTGGGAACCCAACCTTCCATAGGAAAATTACCCAAAATCAAACATTTCCTCTACTTCGTGGTTTATTTCAGACCACTTTCAGTATGAAACGAAACAAAATCATCTAATTTTTACTGGCACTGGGAAACAGCCAATAAAATCATAAACATCTGAGAAAACATCTCAAAGTTGCTATTTTAACCAAAACACGGGGTCAGAGGTTTGCTGTGTTTATCATGCACTGCATGAGGGGGCAGGATTATTTTTTTTTTTTTTTTGATACTGCTCACACCCTCCTGACAGATTCATTCTCTCATGGCTAGGCCAAAATATACCAATCACAGCATATCTGAGTGTGCTAAGATTTAGATGTAGACCTATATAAGACACTTAAAGGTTTAATAATCAAATTACCCTTAAATTACAAATAATACTGAAGTCCTTTCTAATACAGGAGGGCCCTGCATATACAGCACCTCTTTTCAGTGTTCCATATTTTCATTGGCTTTCAGTTGAGCCATTGTTCAACCTGCTGGCGATTTTTGCCAACAGGTGGAACATAATGAACAATGGCTCAATTTGAAGCCAACAAAATGTGGAACACCCAATAGAAGGTGCTGTATATGTGGAGCCCTCCTGAATAACGTTTTCTCTAGTCCAACATCAGAGACAATGTGTACACTATAATATTACTGGGGTAACGAGAAAATTATTCCTTTCATATGCCTTCACTCAGAGCGTCATTTCTTCTAAGAATGGTGTTGCATGAGAATGGAAGTGTTGCTCTTTATTTATTCTACTGTATCAATGTGGAGACAACTCTAACACAATGTAGTGTTTGTATTATGGTATAGTAATATAAACGTATGAACCCCAATGGAAATAAGTCACTGACTTTTTTGGGTTATCCTAGGTTCTCTACATATACAGTGGACCCTCGGGTAACGGCGGCATCGGCTAACGCCAAAATCAGATAGCAGCACGTTTTTGTGTCAAAATATTGGCTCGGCTAACACCCACGAACTCAGTTAACCCTTCGACTGTTTTCGATGTATAAATACGTCTTACGAGCCAATGTTTCTGACATATATATACTCAATAATTCTAGCGGCTTCAAATCAAGCGGGAGAAAGCTGGTAGGCCCACATGTGAGAGAATGGGTCTGTGTGGTCAGTGTGCACCACATAAAAAAAATCCTGCAGCACACATTGCGTAATGAGAAAAAAAAAACTGATCGTTTTTTTGGAATAAAACGCCGACTTTGAGGTGTATTTTCGTATAGTATTTATCGTTGTATTCGCGTTTTCATGGTCTTAGGTGATAAAATTGAAAACATATTACAGAAATAGAGATGATTTTCATTACTTTGACGATGAAAACGACTTTGAAACTGAGCTCAAAGCAGCGGAAATGTTCGATTTTTACCAATGTTCAGGAGTAAATAAATCACACCACACGTCCAATACACATCAACTGAGGAGTCTAATATTCTTTTACTAGTGCACTGATATTATTTATACCATTTTTACAATAATGCAGTAGTCTGCATAACAGTAAATTTTGTATTTTTTTGTATGAATAAAAAATCAAAATAGAAAGCAATAATAATATAAGAGGGGCCTAGAGATGTGACTAATGAACAGAGCATATGTTATTTTAGTGCCACGAATGTCTACCTTGTTTATTCTGGACCCTATTTTGAAATTGACATCTTTTTTAGTTTGCGTGAAATTGGCCAAATTGCCAATTTCTGACCACCATATTGGGTAGTCCAAATTAGTAAATGGGAGGTTTCTTGTACTCAGCTGATAGATAAAATGGAGTTCTAAAGAAAAAGCTATGAGTTTGGTCAACTGGAACAATGGAATTGGCTGAAAATAGGACTCAAAGTCGGCGAAATCGCCGATACGCATATGTCGCCGAGACCGCTAACTTTGTGGGAGCATAATTCCATGAGTTTTCGACCAAATTTCGAACTTTTGGTGTCATTACCATCGGGAAAAGATTCTCTATCATTTCATAAGAAAAAATTTTTTTTTTTTTTTTCAAAAATTGAGCGACATAGAATGACAGTTTCAGAGAGGGGCCTGAAACAGTCAAAGGGTTAAGGACATTCATCCCGAACGTGTCCACGCGGCCTGAGCCCATGTAAAGCCAGTGTGCCATTGTTTACAAGCCACGGAGGACGATTCCACACATACATGTGATATATTTTGTATTATTCCATTGTATTTAGTGCTTGTAACTGCTAAATAAGCCACCATGGGCCCAAAGAAAGCTTCCAGTGCCAGCCCTGTGGTAAAGAAGCACAACAAAATTCAAGAAAAAACTCGTAGCAAAGTACCAAAGTGGAGGAGGAAGAGAGAGGGGAGAATGTGCCTTCTGCAGTGATTCAACGATATGTACGATACTAAAGCAGCAGGTATCGATAAAGACTAGTGCCAGCCAGTGATAAAGTGTAGAATTAACAGTGTAGCAAGTAAGTTTAGCAAGTAAGCGATAGAAAAACGACACGAAAGTAACTCTCCAATGTTGTTGGATATGTATCGGGCCAATGAACATAACGCCACCCTGCTATCTTCCACCACCCTAAACCTCTGCCTGCATCTCCTCCATCAAACTAACTAATTAAACTAACATCTCCTCCAAGGTAAGTGTAAATATAAAAGTGTAAGTATAAAAGTAAATGTGTGTAAATATAAAAGGACCCCAATGGAAATATGTAAATCACTCTGACTTTTTTTGGTTATCCTAGGTACTTTACACATATGCTGCTATGTATGATAATGTATGTATATAACTGTATTTGTGTATACCTGAATAAACTTACTTACTTATTTATAAATTAAAATGTAAATATTTCTTATTTATAAATTACATACATTGTTTAAGTGTGAATAGTGGTGGTAGGTTCTGCTGCCGCCTCCACCACCACTAATATGTACAGCTTCTCTCAGTGGCCTTTATAAACCCAATACCACCACCACCACTTACTCCTCACATACATTATGATATTTTATTCATTCTAGAATATATATCATGTTTCTGTGTTATTAATATTGTTTATTATGTCATATTAGATGAATTGTGATAGTGTCATATTGAAGCATAATAAACTCGCCTGCCTCTTGCCTCCTACTTGTCTTCCATACACCAACAAGTGTCAATGAAGGTAAGTGTGATGTTAAATGTTCATTTACCCATTTTATTAGTGCTTTATATTTGTCATTGTTTTCTGTATGTATATCTATATTTAATCTGGAACGGATTAATGCCGTTACCCGAGGGTCCACTGTATGCTGCTATGTATGATAATCTATGCAACTATATTTGTGTATGCCTGAATAAATTTACTTACGTACTTACTTACTGAACTAAAACCAGATGCATTCGTCTGGTTTGTTTGCATAACTGCATCTGTCCTCTCTCATGTACTCTCTCTCTCTCGTTTTTTTTTTTATGGTGTTTACTCACCTCTGACCACCCAGGGAGGTACTACCGTCCTGCCAAGTGAGTGTAAAACGGAAGCCTGTAATTGTTTTGCATGATGGTAGGATTGCTGGTGTCTTTTGTCTGTCTCATAAATATGCAAGATTACAGGCATGTCTTGCTGCTTCTACTTACACTTAGGTCACACTACACACATATGTACACATTTATTTATACACACTCATCTGAGTTTTCTTTGATTTTAACTTAATAGTTCTTGTTGTGTATCTTTATACGTACATGCTTCTAAGCTGTTGTATTCTGAGCACCTCTGCAAAAGCAGTGATAATGTGTGAGTGTGGTGAAAGTGTTGAATGATGAAAGTATTTTCTTTTTGGGGATTTTCTTTCTTTTTTGGGTCACCCTGCCTCGGTGGGAGACGACCGACTTGTTGAAAAAAAAAAAAAAAAAAAGTTCTTGGTCTTATTACTTTTCCTTTTATATCCATGGGGAAGTGGAATAAGAATCTTTCCTCCATAAGCCATGCGTGTTGTAAAAGAACATTAGAACATAAGAAAGGAGGAACGCTGCAGGAGGCCTGCTGGCCCATACTAGGCAGGTCCTTTACAATTCATCCCACTAACAAAACATTTGCCCAACCCAATTTTCAATGCCACCCAAGAAATAAGCTCTGATGTGAAAGTCCCACTCAAATCCAACCCCTCCCACTCATGTACTTATCCAACCTAGATTTGAAACTACCCAAAGTCCCAGCCTCAATAACCCAACTAGGTAGACTGTTCCACTCATCAACTACCCTATTTCCAAACCAATACTTTCCTATGTCCTTTCTAAATCTAAACTTATCTAATTTAAATCCATTACTGCGGGTTCTCTCTTGGAGAGACATCCTCAAGACCTTATTAATATCCCCTTTATTAATACCTATCTTCCACTTATACACTTCGATCAGGTCTCCCCTCATTCTTTGTCTAACAAGTGAATGTAACTTAAGAGTCTTCAATCTTTCTTCATAAGGAAGATTTCTAATGCTATGTATTAATTTAGTCATCCTACGCTGAATGTTTTCTAACGAATTTATGTCCATTTTGTAATACGGAGACCAGAACTGAGCTGCATAATCTAGGTGAGGCCTTACTAATGATGTATAAAGCTGCAGTATGACCTCTGGACTTCTGTTGCTAACACTTCTTGATATAAATCCCAGTAATCTATTTGCCTTATTACGTACGCTTAGGCATTGCTGTCTTGGTTTAAGGTTGCTGCTCACCATAACCCCCAAGTCCTTTTCGCAATCTGTATGGCTAAGTTCTACATCATTTAACTTATAAGTACTAGGGTTATGGGCACTCCCAAGCTCAATGGAACAATGGGCTAGTAACCCCTTTTCCTGTAAAGATTACTAAAAAGAATAAGAAGAAGAAAATTGTCAAAGTGGGAAGTCTGAATGTGCGTGATGTTGTGCAAATGATAAGAAGGAGATGATTGTGGATGTTATGAATGAGAAGAAACTGGATGTCCTGGCTTTAAGTGAAACAAAGCTGAAGGGGGTGGGAGAGTTTCAATGGAGAGGAATAAATGGGATTAGGTCAGGGGTTTCAAATAGAGTTAGAGCTAAAGGAGTAGCAATAATGTTGAAGGATGAGCTATGGCAGGAAAAGAGGGACTACAAATGTATAAATTCAAGGATTATGTGGAGTAAAATAAAGATTGGATGTGAAAAGTGGGTTATAGTAAGCGTGTATGCACCTGGAGAAGAGAGAAGTGTAGAGGAGAGAGAGAGATTCTGGGAAATGTTGAGTGAATGCGTGGGGAGTTTTGAATCAAGTGTGAGAGTAATGGTGGTTGGGGATTTCAATGCTAAAGTGGGTAAAAATGTTATGGAGGGAGTAGTAGGTAAATTTGGGGTGCCAGGGGTAAATGTAAATGGGGAGCCTTTAATTGAGCTATGTGTAGAAAGAAATTTGGTAATAAGTAATACATATTTTATGAAAAAGAGGATAAATAAATATACAAGGTATGATGTAGCACGTAATGAAAGTACAGGTCTCCCTCAACATTCACGTTTTCAACTTTCACGAGCTTCACACATTCGCGAATTCCCAACAGCCAAATTCCCAGCCACCAAATTCCCAGCCGCCAAATCATATTTAAGTTTCCCGCCACCTGTGAGTCCCTACTACCCTCCCTCCGACCCCCGCAACTGGCAGCCAGCCCTCCCACCACTCAGTGTGGTGAGTGTTTTGTTTGTTCATTATTTGCTATTAAACTACAGTATAAATAATGTAAACCCATTCATGACTGCATATTGGAATGGCTATTAGGAAAGGTATTAGACGGTGACATCATGTGTTTACTCTTGAACACTGCAAAGAATTAAACATTTCTGCTACAGCTAATTAAAATAACAATAGTTAATAATAGTAATAGTAATTAATAATAATAATAATAATAATAATAATAATAATAATAATAATAATAATAATGATATAATTGAAAAAGGAAATTGTACAAAAATATGAGGGAGTGGTTGACACATCGTCAGTGTGACTTTGTTTATGCTGGAGTGAGCATTAGTCTCCCTGCTCTTCCAAACCTCTCACAATAATTCATTGTTTGGTGCTTGTAGATTGAGTGTGACTGGAGTGGTAGAGGCAGTGATTGAGGCAATGGTATTTAATAACATACATGTTAATAATAATAATACATGTTATTAATAATATGTACTATTATTATTTATAGCATATATGTTATTAAATACATACATGTTAATAATAATACATGTTATTAATAATAACATGTACTATTATTATTTATAACATATATGTTATTAAATACCACTGCCTCAACTGAATTATTGTGAAATGTTTGGAAGAGCAGGGAGACTAATGCTCACTCCAGCATAAACAAAGTCACACTGACGATGTGTCAACCACTCCCTCGTATTTTTGTACAATTTCCTTCTTCAATTATATCGTATTTATTATTATTATTATTATTATTATTATTATTATTATTATTATTATTATTATTATTACTATTGTTATTATTATTATTATTGTTATTATTAGCAATAGCAGAAATGTTCGATTCTTTGCAGTGTTCAAGAGTAAACACATGATGTCACTGTCTAGTACCTTTCCTAATAGCCATTCCAATATGCAGTCATGAATGTGTTTACATTATTTATACAGTAGTTTAATAGCAAATAATGAACAAACAAAACACTCACCACACTGAGTGGTGGGAGGGCTGGCTGCCAGTTGCGGGGGTCGGACGGAGGGTAGTAGGGACTCGCAGTGGTGGAGGCATTGGTGGAGGCAGTGGTGGTCTGTGATATTTAATAACATACATGTTATTAACATGTTATTAAATAACATACGTTATTAAAGCATAACATGTATATATTTAGTACAATTTACGACGTTTTCATGTATTTTATGATTATTCATGCTTCAACAAGTTAAGGAAGCAGTATTGTAATATATTTCCCTACAATATATTGGGGCACCAAACATTCACGGTTTTCAACATTCGCGAGGCTCTTGATCCCCTAACTCTCGCGAATTTTGAGGGAGACCTGTAGTTTGTTAGATTATGTATTGGTGGATAAAAGGTTGATGGGTAGGCTCCAGGATGAACATGTTTATAGAGGGGCAACTGATATATCGGATCATTATTTAGTTGTAGCTACAGTTAGAGTAAGAGGTAGATGGGAAAAGAGGAAGGTGGCAACAACAAGTAAGAGGGAGGTGAAAGTGTATAAACTAAGGGAGGAGGAAGTTCGGGCGAGATATAAGCGACTATTGGCAGAAAGGTGGGCTAGTGCAAAGATGAGTAGTAGGGGGGTTGAAGAGGGTTGGAATAGTTTTAAAAATGCAGTATTAGAATGTGGGGCAGAAGTTTGTGGTTATAGGAGGGTGGGGGCAGGAGGAAAGAGGAGTGATTGGTGGAATGATGAAGTAAAGGGTGTGATAAAAGAGAAAAACGTAGCTTACGAGAGGTTTTTTACAAAGCAGAAGTGTTATAAGAAGAGCAGAGTATATGGAGAGTATAAAGAAAGGTGAAGAGAGTGGTGAGAGAGAGTGCAAAAGAAGAGCAGATGAAAGAGTGGGAGAGGCACTGTCAAGAAATTTTAATGAAAATAAGAAAAAATTTTGGAGCGAGTTAAACAAGTTAAGAAAGCCTAGGGAAAGTATGAATTTGTCAGTTAAAAACAGAGTAGGGGAGTTAGTAGATGGGGAGAGGGAGGTATTAGGTAGATGGCGAGAATATTTTGAGGAACTTTTAAATGTTGAGGAAGAAAGGGAGGCGGTAATTTCATGCACTGGCCAGGGAGGTATACCATCTTTTAGGAGTGAAGAAGAGCAGAATGTAAGTGTGGTGGAGGTACGTGAGGCATTACATAGAATGAAAGGGGGTAAAGCAGCTGGAACTGATGGGATCATGACAGAAATGTTAAAAGCAGGGGGGGATATAGTGTTGGAGTGGTTGGTACTTTTGTTTAATAAATGTATGAACGAGGGGAAGGTACCTAGGGATTGGCGGAGAGCATGTATAGTCCCTTTATATAAAGGGAAAGGGGACAAAAGAGATTGTAAAAATTATAGAGGAATAAGTTTACTGAGTATACCAGGAAAAGTATACGGTAGGGTTATAATTGAAAGAATTAGAGGTAAGACAGAATGTAGGATTGCGGATGAGCAGGGAGGTTTCAGAGTGGGTAGGGGATGTGTAGATCAAGTGTTTGCATTGAAGCATATATGTGAACAGTATTTAGATAAAGGTAGGGAAGTTTTTATTGCATTTATGGATTTAGAAAAGGCATATGATAGAGTGGATAGGGAAGCAATGTGGCAGATGCTGCAAGTATATGGAATACGTGGTAAGTTACTAAATGCTGTAAAGAGCTTTTATGAGGATAGTGAGGCTCAGGTTAGGGTGTGTATAAGAGAGGGAGAATACTTCCCGGTAAAAGTCTTAGACAGGGATGTGTAATGTCACCATGGTTGTTTAATATATTTATAGATGGGGTTGTAAAAGAAGTAAATGCTAGGGTGTTCGGGAGAGGGGTGGGATTAAATTATGGGGAATCAAATTCAAAATGGGAATTGACACAGTTACTTTTTGCTGATGATACTGTGCTTATGGGAGATTCTAAAGAAAAATTGCAAAGGTTAGTGGATGAGTTTGAGAATGTGTGTAAAGGTAGAAAGTTGAAAGTGAACATAGAAAAGAGTAAGGTGATGAGGGTATCAAATGATTTAGATAAAGAAAAATTGGATATCAAATTGGGGAGGAGGAGTATGGAAGAAGTGAATGTTTTCAGATACTTGGGAGTTGACATGTCGGCGGATGGATTTATGAAGGATGAGGTTAATCACAGAATTGATGAGGGAAAAAAGGTGAGTGGTGCGTTGAGGTATATATGGAGTCAAAAAACGTTATCTATGGAGGCAAAGAAGGGAATGTATGAAAGTACAGTAGTACCAACACTCTTATATGGACGTGAAGCTTGGGTGGTAAATGCAGCAGCGAGGAGACGGTTGGAGGCAGTGGAGATGTCCTGTCTAAGGGCAATGTGTGGTGTAAATATTATGCAGAAAATTTGGAGTGTGGAAATTAGGAGAAGGTGTGGAGTTAATAAAAGCATTAGTCAGAGGGCAGAAGAGGGGTTGTTGAGGTGGTTTGGTCATTTAGAGAGAATGGATCAAAGTAGAATGACATGGAAAGCATATAAATCTATAGGGGAAGGAAGGAGGGGTAGGGGTCATCCTCAAAAGGGTTGGAGAGAGGGGGTAAAGGAGGTTTTGTGGGCGAGGGGCTTGGACTTCTAGCAAGCGCGCATGAGCGTGTTAGATAGGAGTGAATGGAGACGAATGATACTTGGGACCTGACGATCTGTTGGAGTGTGAGTAGGGTAATATTTAGTGAAGGGATTCAGGGAAACCGGTTATTTTCATATAGTCGGACTTGAGTCCTGGAAATGGGAAGTACAATGCCTGCACTTTAAAGGAGGGGTTTGGAATATTGGCAGTTTGGAGGGATATGTTGTGTATATTTATATGTATATGCTTCTAAGCTGTTGTATTCTGAGCACCTCTGCAAAAGCAGTGATAATGTGTGAGTGTGGTGAAAGTGTTGAATGATGATGAAAGTATTTTCTTTTTGGGGATTTTCTTTCTTTTTTGGGTCACCCTGCCTCGGTGGGAGACGGCCGACTTGTTGGAAAAAAAAAAAAAGTAATGAGTGAACTGTATATACATTTTATCGCTCTGGGACGCTTTAAATGTTGTAGTATATTATGTGTAGGTGAGGTGGCCTGGTATGGTAGGTGCGGTAGCCTTGCTGGCTACCATACCTACCGCACCTAATTTCTTACAATAAATACTACTCATCTCACCCTACATTAAGACTACAAATATTTTAAGGTAAGTAATGAGTGTACTATGTGTGTGTTTTACTTTTTATATTGTTTTTAATGCCTAGTTCTATTGCTAACTTAATATATGTTAGTGTAAACTTGTTATCTAGTATTTATTTGCATTTATAAGTGGAAAAAAAGGTGTTCCATTTAAAGCGATTTCCAATTTACGGCAGTAGCCTGGAACCTAACCTGACGTATAAGTGGGGCCTTACTGCATACAAGTATGTACACTATGTACAATATGTACAGACAGAAAAGTAAGTGTACACCACAGTGACAGATGGCAAAGCATTAGCCAGTGTGTGTGCACCATGCTCAACCAGCAGCTAGACAAGTCATTAGTGCATATCTAGGCCCAAATTTACTACTCACAGATTATCTGAGAGAGCTGAGCTCATCACGTAGAGAAATGGGACTGACCTGGGCTTCAAAGCCGTAGTACAACGGGACCCACTCCGAAAGGGTTAACCATTAAAAAATACATTTCCAGTCACTAGATATATCAGCCTACATAAAAATTCTTTTATGTCTAATACAAATTATAATTTGAAAATATCTACCATTCTTTTTTTCAAAATAGGTAACATATTTACTGATATTTAAAAAAATTAACATATTTACTGATATTTAAAAAAATTAACAAAGTACCAGTAACATACTCACAGAAATAGTAGTAGGATGCAGAGGGGCATGAGAAATATCTCCACAAATGCAGCTCCACGAAGAATGTTTCTGTGCTGAAACTCTACCAGTGAGATGAGAAACCGTGATCCCAAGGCATTGTACTGGCCCATGACCTAAGAGGAGAATAATTATATAAAAATTTTTTTTTTTTTTTTTATTATCACACCGGCCGATTCCCACCAAGGCAGGGTGGCCCGAAAAAGAAAAACTTTCACCATCATTCACTCCATCACTGTCTTGCCAGAAGGGTGCTTTACACTACAGTTTTTAAACTGCAACATTAACACCCCTCCTTCAGAGTGCAGGCACTGTACTTCCCATCTCCAGGACTCAAGTCCGGCCTGCCGGTTTCCCTGAATCCCTTCATAAATGTTACTTTGCTCACACTCCAACAGCACGTCAAGTATTAAAAACCATTTGTCTCCATTCACTCCTATCAAACACGCTCACGCATGCCTGCTGGAAGTCCAAGCCCCTCGCACACAAAACCTCCTTTACCCCCTCCCTCCAACCCTTCCTAGGCCGACCCCTACCCCGCCTTCCTTCCACTACAGACTGATACACTCTTGAAGTCATTCTGTTTCGCTCCATTCTCTCTACATGTCCGAACCACCTCAACAACCCTTCCTCAGCCCTCTGGACAACAGTTTTGGTAATCCCGCACCTCCTCCTAACTTCCAAACTACGAATTCTCTGCATTATATTCACACCACACATTGCCCTCAGACATGACATCTCCACTGCCTCCAGCCTTCTCCTCGCTGCAACATTCATCACCCACGCTTCACACCCATATAAGAGCGTTGGTAAAACTATACTCTCATACATTCCCCTCTTTGCCTCCAAGGACAAAGTTCTTTGTCTCCACAGACTCCTAAGTGCACCACTCACTCTTTTTCCCTCATCAATTCTATGATTCACCTCATCTTTCATAGACCCATCCGCTGACACGTCCACTCCCAAATATCTGAATACGTTCACCTCCTCCATACTCTCTCCCTCCAATCTGATATTCAATCTTTCATCACCTAATCTTTTTGTTATCCTCATAACCTTACTCTTTCCTGTATTCACCTTAATTTTCTTCTTTTGCACACCCTACCAAATTCATCACCAATCTCTGCAACTTCTCTTCAGAATCTCCCAAGAGCACAGTGTCATCAGCAAAGAGCAGCTGTGACAACCCCACTTTGTGTGTGATTCTTTATCTTTTAACTCCACGCCTCTTGCCAAGACCCTCGCATTACTTCTCTTACAACCCCATCTATAAATATATTAAACAACCACGGTGACATCACACATCCTTGTCTAAGGCCTACTTTTACTGGGAAAAAATTTCCCTCTTTTCCCACATACTCTAACTTGAGCCTCACTATCCTCGTAAAAACTCTTCACTGCTTTCAGTAACCTACCTCCTACACCATACACTTGCAACATCTGCCACATTGCCCCCCTACCAACTGTCATAAAGCCTTTTCCAAATCCATAAATGCACAAAGGGCTCTTTAACCTTATCATAAAACTGTTCACTTATATGTTGTCATTAAACACTGGTCAACAACACCCCCTAACATTATCCATAAAAAGCACCTCAATTTGTTTCATCTTGCTTCCTATCACCGCATACTTAATTCTTTCAATTGAATACTTACCAACACTTTATACCAGGTAATCAACAGACTTATCCCTATAATTTTATGTCGACTCTCTGTTAATCCCCTTTGACTTTATACAGGAACTATGCATGCTCTGTGCAATTCCCTAGGTACCTACCTCTTCCATACAGTTTATTAATAATTGCACCAACCATCCAAATTATATCCCAACCTGCTTTTAACATTTCATCTTTATCCTTCAATCCTGGCTCCTTACCCCCTTCATGATACCGACTTGCTTAAAAAAAACGTAACTTCCCCACACTCAAACATTTATCCTCTACCTTACAAGTGTTATATCCTCTTGCTATACCTGAAATCGCAGCTTCTCTACTCATCACATTACACAATTCCTCAAAAATTCTATCATCTCCCAATACATTAAACTCTATTTAATAATAATTTCTTGCTATTTTTAACTTTGACAAATCCGTTTGTTATCTAGCTTCTATGTAACTTATAATCTCACTCAAAACTTTTTCTATATTTTCAACAAATTTTGATAACATCTCACATCTCTCATTTGCTCTCTTTTTACATTGCTTCAACCACCTACTTAATCTTCTTATCTCCATAACTATTCCCTATTAGCAATATCACAGATTCACAATGTGTAAAACTTCTATATGCTAACTTTTTTTCTCACCTACTACTACTCTTTACATATCATCCACAATACCTCCTCTTCCCTCCTGACCCACGTGTGTCCTGTACCAAAACCTTCAACGTGACACTCCGAAAGGGTAACCCTTTTAAAATACATTCCCATATACTATCGACCACATTGCTTATGCTATCATTATAAGCCCATTCTATTTCTCCAATAGGCTTTTATATATTTAAACAAATTACCTATTTTATATTTAAAAAATTCACCTCTACTCTTACCTGGATGCAGGGCTATTCTCCTGCATCCCATTTTCTTTACTCTCAGTGAGTAAAACCCTAGAAAGTGTACTGCCCTATACCTAGAGGGCCCTTCTATAAACATATAACATACAATAAAATACTTGAAAGAAACCAGTCTAAATTAAACTGTTCCTAAAATTGCATTACGTTATTTTTTAACACACTGGCCGTCTCCAAACGAGGTAGGGTGAACTGAAAAAAAAATGCTTTCACCATCATTCACTCCATCACTGTCTTACCAGAGGCATGCCAATACCACTGTTCAGATGCCCCCCAAACTTCAAATAGCCCTGCCCCTCCTTCAGAATTCAAGTCCAGTTAACCAGTTTCTTGGAATCCCTTCACAAAATGTTACCTTGCTCACACCAACAGCTCAAGTCCCAAAAACTATTTGCCTCCACTCACTCCTAACACACCCACACCTTCTGGATGTCCAAGCCCCTTGCACACAAAATCTTTTACCCCCTCCCTCTATCCTTTACTAGAGCAACCCCGACCCTGCCTTTCCTCCTTTACATATTTATAAACCCTTAAAGTCATCTTATTTTGTTGCATCCTCTCAATATCCAAACCACCTCAACAACCGCTCAGCCCTCTGGATAACACTTTTCCTAACTCTGCACCTCCTCCTGATCTCTAAGCTACAAATTCTTTGCATATTTACACCGCATATTGCCATCAGACATGGCACCTCCACTGCCTCCAACCTCCTCGCTCTCAGCATTAACAACCCATGCTGCACACCCATATAAGAGTGTTGGTATCACTATACAGATGATGTGTATGATTTGCACTTTTTGTCATATTAAAAAAGATAAAGAAATTTTTAACCTGAAAAAATTCTGATCTAGAAATTGGGAATTAGCACTAGTGTATAGTCAAGGATATTTTAAAGAAAATTGTACCTTAAGTAAATTTAATTTGTTGCATTTTGTAATCTAATTCCAGTTTTTCAATTAAAATTGGAAAGCATACATCTACAAGAATTATTTTTTTTTTTTTTTTTTTAGCTTTTACCAGATTTTCATTTTTGGTTTTAGATAAAATTACTAAAATTAATTCCAAAATTCATCAAAAATTAATACAAGTTTCTACTGCTGTTTCTACTAATTTTCTTCATAATTTAATTCTGCCACTGCTACTTTGGGTGTCTACTTAATTTCATGATCCTCTCTCAATACATACATGAAAATGGCTGCTGCCCTTCTAATACACTTAAGGACTAAAAGCAGTGTTCATCTTGGCAACATTAACTACACATTTTTTGTCATGTTAAGGGCCTAAATCCTAGACAATTGCCCACTCCAAATATTATCTTACCCTCTTTAAATAAGAGATGTCAGCCCATATACACTCAACTTACTAACATGAATCTTAGACTCAGCTTTGTTGCTATAAATGCTTGCCTCTTTCAATACACCGTTAAATTCTCTTAATCTTCAGAACACTGGTGACTTAACCTGACCTTAGCTGTCTCCTCACCTTCTACTGCTTTGATTTTACTTTTGGCTTTCTTCTCTTCCCTTTTCTTATTCACTTTCAACCTGAAAATGGTCCAGGATGGACTACAATGATGTCCAGTTTTCATTTCTAGTTAATGGTTTGTTGTAAATATGTTTGATTCATTAGATTATTAATGAAAATTTTAATACTAAAAATTTCAATGAAGCCTTTCTCTGCTAAGAATAAAAAAAAAAATACAGGTCGGCCATCACTAATCCGGCATCATTGGGGCCTGTAGTGTGCCGGATTAGTGAGTTTGCTGGATTACAGAGTGGTTAGGTTAGAATACGCTTAATTAATCTATCAGTAGAGACTCTTTCTGTTACATCTTCCTCATTTTCATCAATGCTTTCTCCTCCATTGAATTGCTGCTGTGGATTTACAACCATCTGCACAATTTCCGAGTCAGTATAATGATGAAATTTGAAATTATGCTAGCTGAAATTAGTGCCGGATTAGTGATGGCGAACCTGTACCTGCCACACCAAATTCATACTCACATCTAAAAGTCCTAGAGAGTAGCTGGCAAAGTGCAACAGAGCAAACAGGAATATTGGGGCCAAGACCATTGTGATTGGAGCTGTATACATGAAGATCAGAGAATAGAGAAGATAGTGTGCCGAGTCTTCCATCAACAGCTGAGCAAAGAACTCTCGTGAGAATTGGACTGATGGGATTCGCTGGTGAAGTCTCAGGGCAGATGTAGCAGCATTACTCATCAATACTTTCTGGTAACTACTGTGAGGATTCCTGTTTAAAAAAAATCAGTAACTACATCAATTTTCGCACACAACACTAAAAAATCGACATACAATATGGACAGGTAGGCCCCACTTATATAGCAGGTTAGGCTTTGGGCTACTGCTGTAAAGCCTTATTTTCACCTGATAACATATTTACACTATCACATTAAGTGAGCAACTGAGCTAGGTCTAAAAAAAATGCATATACAGTACACACATTGCTTACCTTAAAATATTTTTTGTCCTTAGCTTACAGTGAGTGGTGAATATATTTATTGTGGGAAGTGAATAAATGAAAAATAGGTACAACTGAAAACAGCTGCATTAGCAAAACGCTGTAAAACTAAGCGGTGTAAAGTGGGGTCTGCCTGTAGTTTTACAATGTAACACACTTACCAAGACAATGGATAACCAAGTTTTTACTCTTTCATAAAGTATTATAAGACAAACTGACACGAAAACAGTTCAATCCTTAATTTCAGCTCCAGGATAAAACTTTATCATTGCTTAACCCTTAAACTGTCCAAACGTAGATCTACATTTTTTCAACACTTGAAAGTATGCAAAAAAAGCGTAGATTTTTTTTTTAAAATTTGAAAACGTGTAAAAAAAACTTTGATCTACGTTTTTTGTTATACATTATTTGAAAATATGCCAAAAAAAATGTAGATCTACTTTTGGAGCACTATGCATGTGAATGTAAATCTGTTTGGACAGTTTAAGGGTTAAGGAATACGTATATCAAATTATATATTTAATTTATACTTGGTTTCTTAGGCTGCCAATTATGTAAATGTATGCCAAATGGGAAAATGTCATTAACTTCAGTAAATGCCATTTATATCTGTGTAGTGTTACTGAGCAACAAATATAAGTGAAATATGATATGTAAACATACAGATGTAAAACGTATGATCCATAAAAATTAGAAAAACTGGAAAAAAGTCATAAAAAAAAAAATTAACGCAAACTTCCCTTAAAGGGCAAGCACTCATGCTGCCATAAATTTATTACCAACATCAAATTTAAATATTCAGATTAAGTAATTATCAGATTTCACTCATTTTTGTTTTATTACACATCTAAAACCATGGAAATTTTTTTGGCAAGATAAAATGCTAATTTTTTTTTTTTTCAAAATCAGAAGCACCGAAGGCATGTTTACTTTAGACCCTTCAGCAGTTTAACACTTTCATCATCTCATCCATAGTTCTGAGTTATTAACACCAGGGCCGCTTATGTAAATCTACAGTTTGAGTTCAGCTTCCTCAGATAAGCTGTGAGCAGTAAATTTTGGCCTAGACAGAAGAGAATGAGTCTGTGCAGTATGTGCACAGTATAAAAAAAAAAATCCTGCCCCATGTGGTGCATGATAGGGAAAAGGAAAACAATGACCTTGTGTTTGATAAATTTAAAATAGCAACTTTGAGGTGTTTTCTAGAATGTTTTTTATGGTTTTATCATGTTTTTTTGGTAACATTTGATAGAATGAAAGATATACAGCCTCTCCTCACTTAACGACAGAGTTCCATTCCTAAGCCCACGTTAGTAAACAAATTCGTCGCTAAGTGGTACATTTTGAAATATTTATACATTGTTTACTGTATATTATAATAAACAGAATAGAGAAAATTATCTCTAAATATACATATTACATTAGTATTTAGGTAATCATACTGGTCAGAGAGCCCATCATAAGTCTGAATTGTCGGTAAACGAGTGCGTCGCTAAGTAAGGAGAAGCTGTACTACTAAAAGAGATGAGTTTGGCTGATTTCAAGATAAACATGCTTGAAATCAGCTGCATCTTACATGTAAGGTCATGCAGGGGCTGTAAGCAGGCATGTAGGGAGTGTAGCAGGCATGTAGGGAGTGTAGCAGGCCTGTAGGGAGTGTAGCAGGCATGTAGGGAGTGTAACAAGCATGCAGGAAGTGTAGCAGGAATGCAGGGACTGTAGCAGACATGCAGAAGTGTAGCAGGCATGCAGGAAGTGTAGCAGGCATGCAAGAAGTGTAGCAGGCATGCAGGAAGTGTAGCAGGCATGCAGGAAGTGTAGCAGGCATGCAGGAAGTGTAGCAGACATGCAGGAAGTGTAGCAGGCAGTGTCAGGACAGTGTAGCAGGCATGCAGGAAATGTAGCAGGCATGCAGGAAGTGTAGCAGGCATGCAAGGAGTGTAACAGGCATGCAGGGAGTGTAACAGGCATGCATGAAGTGTAACAGGCATGCATGAAGTGTAACAGGCATGCAGGAAGTGTAGCAGGCATGCAGGAAGTGTAGCAGACATGCAGGAAGTGTAGCAGATATGCAGGAAATGTACAGGCATGCATGAAGTGTAGCAGGCATGCAGGAAATGTAGCAGGCATGCAGGAAGTGTAACAGGCATGCAGGAAGTGTAGCAGGCATGCAGGAAGTGTAGCAGGAATGCAGAAGTGTACAGAATGCAGAAGATGTAAGCAGGCATGCATGAAGTGTAGCAGGCATGCAGGAAATGTAGCAGGCATGCAGGAAGTGTAACAGGCATGCAAGGAGTGTAACAGGCATGCAGGGAGTGTAACAGGCATGCATGAAGTGTAACAGGCATGCATGAAGTGTAACAGGCATGCAGGAAGTGTAGCAGGAATGCAGGAAGTGTAGCAGGCATGCAGGGAGTGTAGCAGGCATGCAGGGAGTGTAGCAGGCATGCAGGGAGTGTAGCAGGCATGCAGGGAGTGTAGCAGGCATGCAGGGAGTGTAGCAGGCATGCAGGGAATGTAGCAGGCATGCAGGGAGTGTAGCAGGCATTCAGGGAGTGTAGCAGGCATTCAGGAAGTGAAGCATATATGCAGGAAGTGTAGCAGGCATTCCAGAAGCCAGCATTAGTCTTCAATAAAGGTATGTAATATTGATTTGTTTAAAAAAGTATCTTTTTCGTGAATATTTTTGTCTGGAATGGATTAATTGTATTTGCATTAATTCTTATGGGAAATATTTCAGTTTTCGGCCATTTAGGTTTTAGGCCCAGCTTCTGGAATGGATCACGGCCGATAACCGAGGGTCCACTGTAACGGAAAAATTAGAATTTTGATGATTTTTTGAGGACGGGCAAGGGCCCCAACACCACCTGGTCTGTTTCATGGGTTTTTACTAGGTATGATTCAATTATTTAAGGTACTGTAAACCATGACCAATCAGTCCTGGTTATGTATATTTTTTTTATCTGAGACAGGGTAAATCTTAGTTTTTTTTTATGATGATTAATTTAAAATGGAGAGGCCTGAAGATGTGATTAAAAAAAAAAAATGTTGCTTTAGTGCCTGGAATGTATAGTGTTTATTTTGGACTATTTTCAAATTGGAATTTTTTTAATCGAGTAAATCTGGCCAAATTACTGACTTCTGTGCAGTTTATAAAGCAGTTATTATAGTTGAATGTGCAGTTTCTTGTGCTCAATCAACAGAACAGAAAGTATGCTAGTAAAGTATCTAAGAATTTGATCAAAGTATTGGAATTTGCTTAAGATAGGAATCAAAGTGAGCAAAATTGCCAATACATACATAAAGTGTGCCCAGATTGCTAACTTTGCACCTGCATAATTCCTAAATTTTCCATCATATTTTGTATTTTTGGTGTCACTGCCTTCAGAAAAACTATCTACCATTTCATTTTTTAAATGCTGACACTGTAAGAGGCTTCCGACAGTAAACAGGTTAAGGGTTATTACAACAGCAACTAATACTGGAAAAATAAAAACAAATTCAGTATAATGAAATCCTTTATTGACTGTTTTGCTCACACAGTGGGCTTTATAGACACAAACAGATCTGTTTGTGAGTATTTGAAACAAACAGATCTGTTTGTAACTTGATAAAGCCCACTCTGTGGGTGAAACATAGCCAATAAAGGATCACATTATACTGCATTTGTGTTTATTTTCCATCATATAAGTATTTTATACCTTTTATCTCCAGCAGCCTATGCTACACCCCCCCCCCCCCACACACAATGCACCACAGTGAATTATCAACCAAACACTAACTCAAGAAGCACAGTTAATATGTTAGGGTTATAATAACTAAGTCACAGTCCCAAAGCATAACCTACCTCTCATAACAAATATACAAGCCTTATGCCCCAAGCTCATCAGAACCAAAAATGAAAGCAAATGCTAGCATTATATGAAGACAAGATTTACCAGTAATATAGAAGAAGCCTCTCTTACAGTTTAGTGAATTCCCACACAATTCTGAAACATTGAGACATATGTTGTCGAGTAAACAATTAATCTGAAATATTATGAAGAACTATATTAAGACATATGCTGTCATGTAAATAATTCACCATAGATGGTCAAAAGTATTATGGCAATCAAAAGTTCCCCTGCTATGCAATTCCAAAGCCTTAAAATGACCGGTATCAAACTTTTAGCAGTACTGTACAAAAGTAGCAAAGATAATTATTGATATATAATTTAACAAACTACAGTCCTGATAATTACCTATGACCCCTAATTCAATCTTTCAAGAAAACATTAAACTCCTTCACTGCATAAATCTCATAAATGGGACTAGGAATTTATTCCTGTTAACTGTGTAACTGCGCTTCTATCACTGCTGAAAAAATTGGGTATTACATGCCCTAGCAGATGACTCCTTTCCTTCCACTGACAACCCACACTACCTAAACTGCATTCTGAAAACATCCTATGCCTCACTCACTGTTTTATCAATCTGTTTTTATTACTGTATTTTTATCATTATCTGGTCTCTGGATATTTATCATGGCGCCGAAGAAATACTAATAACGCTGGAGGTGCTAAGAAGAATAAGTGAAATGTTACAAGTTTTTGAAGGAAATGAAAAGTGTAAGATATGCTTAGAGAATGTGTAAATGTGATGCAAACTGCAAGTAAACTGTGCATGAATGACTCAATCATTTGTACAACTAGAAATGATGAGGGGGGAAAAATAAAAGCTAAAGCATAAACAGCACAAACAGTCACCTGCTCAGAAGAATGTAAAAGATGTCACTACAGCTAAATAAGACATTAAGTTACTGAATGTGTTGACTGAAAAAAAAGGGGGGGTCCCCACTTAACGATCACATAAGACAGCCCTATCATACTATAAAACTGTATAACATGGAATGTGACTGGAGAAAGATTTACGTTCTCAGATAATAAAATATAACCAGGCACAAAGGTTCATGATTTACAGCATCCCAATAATTGAATCAGACCTATTAAAAACCCATAAAACAGACTCGGGGGGGCCCTTATCATCCTCAGGAAAATCAGCAAAAACTGAATATTTTCTACCTGAAACCAACCAAATCACACATTTAAATATGTCTTCCATTCTATCAAATACCAAAAAACAGCCAATAAAACTATTAAGACCATCCGAGAAAACACCTTAAAGTTGCTATTTTAAACTAAACATAAGGTCAGTTTTTTCCTTTTCCTATTATACACTGCACAGGGCAGGATTTTTATTAAACTGTGCACACTCACCACAAACTCATTCTCTCATATCTAGGACAAAATTAACCACTCACAGCTTATCTGAGCGAACTGAGTTTGTGACATAGAACTACGGGAAGGGACCCTGGTCTCAATGCCGTAGTTCTGCTTGATGGTAACTGAAATGGTTAACCGTAAAAAAATCTGCAAAGTGAATTTGAAAATTGCATTTCTGACAGGTTAACAAATACAGTACTGTAATTCTTTTATTTAAATTTCGTAGTATTTACAATTCAGCATGGTAAAAGTAAAACCAATCTACTAAGTGATAATACTATATGAAAACATGCAATAAACACATACCCAAAAATTGGTATAAGGTAGGATATGCAGAAGATGAGGGTGAGTGCTCGTGTAGCCCATAGTGCTGTGTCCACCTTGTGCTGCAAAACATGAGACTTAAGGGCTTCAACACCATTCACCTGGGGGGTCTCTTGTCCTGCTGCTGTCGCCTCCTCCCCCCCCTCCTGCTGCTCGCTTTGAGTATGCTGTTCATCTTCTGACATTGCTGCTCCACTCCTAGATTGTGAAAAGTACCCAATGCAAACTATAAACAAATATTTCAAACTAATATTCAATATATATTAAAAACAAAATTTGCAAAAGATGGAAAGTACCCTTCCCCTACTCTATCATGAACGTATGTATCCGAGTATTTATAAATTTATGCATATGCTGCCTAATTTTAATCCCATCTTTGCCCACTTTATCAGGTTATTTTGTAAAAAGGTTAGCACATATACTGTAATACAAAAAAGATTAAACATAGCATAACCAACTGGGTGCACAGGATACAGTACAGTAATGTACATAAATTACATAAATTCATTGTAATTTTCCAGGTAATGGAAGTTTCATTATGCATGTATGCATATCAGAATGCTGAACCTTAATTCAACAGGTTATTTGTAACCCTCCAGGGATGTCTGTTGATAATGGTGAGGAAATCTTTTATCTAAGAAAGTGAACCCATCCTAGGATCAAACCTAATTGCCTCCCATTCCGTATGTGCTGTATTTGTTTAGCACTTTCCCATGATGTTTGGTTTATGGAATTTAAAGCCTACCAACTACACAAGGATCATTAAAGCTTCATGGTAACCTTTTCACCACCAGACTGGAATACTTTTAAAGTAAAAACTCAGAACACATACACTAAGAGAATACAGCCCTTGTGGTATATATCCTGTGACCCCATAAATATACATGTATATAATATACTGGCAATGACAAAGAGAGTATTAGTATAAAACAGTATAATATATATTACTATATGGTAATATAGTATAATACATAATATAATTTTCAGTAATCTGGCCATCATTGCTATGTTTTTTTTAATTTTCAATAGTTGTAAGCACCTGATTGAGTGATAATTGTTTAGTAACAACAAAGTGATCTGTTGTTGCTGATCCCCATAGACAAATACCATAAGTGGGGTAAGGATAGATTGATGCGAGGTGAAGAGCGCCTAAAATATTTGAGGCACTAAGTAACATATTTTTTGATAAATTAGACACATTTGCAACACTTGGGTATCTTTAATGAGGAAACGTTTCACCACACAGTGGCTTCATCAGTCCATACCAAGGATAACTGTGAAGAACAGGAGTAGTTTGAGGTAATCAGTCCCTCAGCCTCGAGTCAATGTAATCAGTCCATCAATCTTGAAAAGAATACAGCATACGTGCAAAGAAGTGGCTTATATACTGTAGGAAGATGAAGAGGTGCAGCAGTCGTAGGTGGTATCACATTTGCCCAATGTGGAAGTAGGTCGTGCCCAAGGGTTAGGCAAGTGAAGAATTCCCAAGAATTAAGAGCCCAAGAAGTTGCAGTGTCAACTTCTTGGGGTCTTAATACTTCCACATTGGGTAAATGTGATACCACCTACAACTGCTGCACCTCATCATCTGCCTACAGTATATAAGCCACTTCTTCGCACATATGCTGTATTCTTTTCAAGACTGATGGACTGATTACATCGACTCAAGGCTGAGGGACTGATTACCTCAAACTACTCCTGTTCTTCACGATTCTCCTTTGTATGGACTGATGAAGCCACTTTGTGGTGAAACGTTTCCTCATTAAAGATACCCAAGTGTTGCACATGTGTCTAATTTATCAACTTGTTGGTTCTCTGAACCATTCATCTACAACATATTTTTTATGAGTATGCCCACTGTCTGGGCTAAGGGGGATTACCAAAATACCATAACTGTCTTCAAGAGGGTACTTGACAAATGCCTCACAACAGATCCTGATCAGTCGGGTTGGACTGTGCACACTGAGCACCAACAGTCTGTACACTACTTGACAAGAATACTTTATTATAATAAAAAAGAAGCGCTACACCCACTAGGGTCATAAGTGCTGCAAGAATACTTTAACCCCTAAAAAAGGGGTTAAACTATACTGTGTACATACACACACACACACCTCATTGCTAAACTCGCTCACTCACTCCCCCATAGGGGTTATGAAGTACCTGGGAAAGCAAGTTTTTATTTAGGTCCAATACATGTACATATTTAAACAAGTCTTATATAGAACATTATGCATAATTTAACCATGGACTAATCCAAAGGAAAGTTCCTCTAATTCCTTGGGTCAAAGGCCCTTCACCATTACTATCATTATTCGTGGGAGTGCGCTAAACCCATAAGTTCATATATTGTCTAGGGAATGGGAAATTAAGGCAATAGACTGAATCCAACGAAGGGGAGGATACTTCAAATTCCCTAAATGAAGAGCCCGTGCTCAGCATCAATGTACCTTCCTTGAGGAATGGGGACCATTTCTAATTTCTTGGAACAAAAGCCCTTGACCCACATCAATGCACGTCCACTGAAGGGAGCCCTTCACCAGCATCAAGAGTTTAATGCGAGCAACACAAGGCTCGTCCCCAAGTGACGTCCTGTCACTTTCGTCATGGTAAAATTTATACTCTAAAATTCTTCCATTATCTGAGCCTCAAATTACATCAACCTTTTTCTTAAACCTTAAGTACAAGTTCATTCGATTTACAATTATGTTAGCTTTGCAACTTACCAAGAAATGAGTAAGAAAATTAAGAAAATATGAGACTGGAGTAGCCTAACGAGCCGTCGTCTGGATGTGCTTGACTGCTTGATTCATCATACCTCCGGGTTACACATGCAAGAACTAGTATTTATCTTCTCAATATACTTCAATATACGGCATTAATTAAGCAAAGAATTCATGAGTTACTAAGTTGTTGTTCTATGCTAATTGAAAGTGTAATTTATATGACTCAAAGATTAATTATTTAGACTTATATTTTTTATTATGTAAAATGAATATAGTTAAAATTATACCTGTCTTGACGTTGGTTACGTGAATAAAAAAATTCATAACATTTTTTTGTAACTATTTTAGCCATTATTTACAACTTATTTACATACGCAGTTCCAAATACGTGTCAAATGTAACTCTGACTGTTCTAATGTTTTATAAAGCAAGATAACATTTACTGAACACTTAATATTACTCAGCGTTGTGTAAGTTAGTTTAACACCATTATTATGCACCATATACCAATCCTGTACTCACCTAGTTGTGGATGCAGGGGTCGATTCACAGCTCCTGGCCCCTGTGGGCGGTAGTCAAAGGATTACAGAGATACATAATGGGTCCAGAGATTGGGCCGCAAAGTATTGATAGCTGAACAAGTAACAGTGGTAATGAACTATACATGTTTATATCCGGTCACAATGGGTCGTATAACCCATTGGCTTTAGCGAATATTTTTTTATAATAATAATATATTCATGGGGAAGCACTTAACCAATAGGGGTCATACAGTACCTGTGGAATGGTAGACAATCAGGTTCGATCCATGAAAGAGAAGCTCCAGTTCCTTGGACCAAGAGTCCTTCAATGGGACATTGAGTGGAGAAAACAAGCAGTCAGTTTAGTAGGAATATTCTAGGTTAAATCATCATAATGTCACTTCTGTATATATATCTATAATGCGTTTTTAGTCATATGGCAAAACCACTCCCTTCAAACCCACTCAAAATGGTCAGGCTACTTAACTTTGCTTACCACTTTCTTCCTGCTTACCCACAACCTTTTATTCTCACTTTTATTCTATCCCAATCTTTCCTTTCCTCAATGTTTGCAGATCCACCTTCCAGGCCCGGTGGCCTGGTGGCTAAAGCTCCCGGTTCACACACGGAAGGCCCGGGTTCGATTCCCGGCGGGTGGAAACATTTCGACACGTTTCCTTACACTATTGTCCTGTTCACCTAGCAGCAAATAGGTACCTGGGTGTTAGTCAACTGGTGTGGGTCGCATCCTGGATCCTGGGGGACAAGATTGAGGACCCCAATGGAAATAAGTTAGACAGTCCTCGATGACGCACTGACTTTCTTGGGTTATCCTGGGTGGCTAACCCTCCGGGGTTAAAAATCCGAACGAAATCTTATCTTACAGTGTACCGTCTACAGCCATGTATTACTGTGCCCAGGACCTATGCATAACTGGAGAGTGTTCCAGGGGTCAACGCCCCCGCGACCCGGTCCATGACCAGGCCTCGTAGTGGATCAGGGCTGTTACTGCTGGCTGAACGCAGTCCAACGTACGAGCCACAGCCCGGCTGGTCAGGTACCGACTTTAAGTGCTTGTCCAGTGCCTGCTTGAAGACAGCCAGGGGTCTATTGGTAATCCCCCTTATGTATGCCGGGAGGCAAACAGTCTTGGGCCCCTGACACGCATTGTGTTATCTCTTAACGTGCTAGAAACACCCCTGCTTTTCATTGGGGCGATGTTGCACCGTCTGCCGAGTCTATTGCTTTCGTGAGTGATTTTCGTGTGCAAGTTTGGCACTAGTCCCTCTAGGATTTTCCAGGTGTATATAATCATGTATCTCTCCCGTCTGCGTTCCATGGAGTACAGATTCAGGAACTTCAAGCGTTTCCAGTAATTGAGGTGTTTTATCTCAGTTATCCGTGCCGTGAAGGTTCTCTGTATAATTTCTAGGTCAGCAATTTCACCTGCCTTGAAAGGTGCTGTTAGTGTGCAGCAATATTCCAGCCTAGATAGAACAAGCGACCTGAAGTGTCATCATGGGCTTGGCATCCCTAGTTTTGAAGGTTCTCATTATCCATCCTGTCATATTTCTAACAGATGCGATTGATACAATGTTATGGTCCTTGAAAGTGAGATCCTCTGACATGATCACTCCCAGGTCTTTGACGTTAGTTTTTCGCTCTACTGTGTGGCTGGAATTTGTTTTATACTCTGATGAAATTTTAATTTCCTCATGTTTACCATATCGGAGTAATTGAAATTTCTCATCGCTGAACTTCATATTGTTTTCTGCAGCCCACTGAAAGATTTGGCTGATATCCGCCTTCATGGACTATTTAATATGAGCAATAAGGAATTGGGGTAACGAAGAGCTAGAGTACTAAAAAATATAATAATTATATAAATATAGTAATTATATAAATGTAGTATTTATATGAATAATAGAAATATTACAGAGAATAATATAAAAAATAGGTCGTAGGTTGACCCTGATTGCCTCCCATTCCCTAGGTACCGTGGACCCTTCTGGGTTTAACGCTTCCCCCCTAAATAAGAATAAGAAGTTTATTTCAGCATGATACATGCTTGTACAAAGGAGTATAACAATTGGTGTATATGCCAAAAGCCCCTTTATATGTAGAGCATTTCGGGCAAACTTAAGATTAATAAGGCAATAACAGTGTAGTAATTTTGTACATATGGCCATTAGGTGAGTTTACAATATTCTATCAGCTCATACTATATGGCTTTAATAACCTTGGTAGAGAAGATTTAGTTTTGATTATTAACCAAAGGCGGATACAATGGAATGGTTAATATACTACTACTACTACTACTACTACTACTACTACTAATAATAATAATAATAATAATAATAATAATAATAATAATAATAATAATAATAATAATAATAATCACTCCTGCCCTTTCTTACCCACCAGAATACTAATATATTTCGCTCTTATTTGATTAATGTGGATCGTGTCCTTGGAGGAAAAACGTTATTGTATAAATGTGTTGTAAGCATAGCCTGAGCTTGCTACCACCTGCAGCTCACAAGACTGCCATCCCCACGAGCCCCTTTGGGGCGGGGTAGATGGCAGACCAGAGGCCTAGCTTCTCCCTGCGAGCCCCGTGAGGGCGGGGACTGTGGCTAGGCCTGGGGACACTTGGTCCCAAAGACGATGGGGTACTTGTACCTCCTCCCATGGGAGACTTTGGTCTCGAGACACTCCCCAGATAGGGAGCCAAGGCCGGGTCACTACTCTTGGATTATTATTATTATAATCAAGGGGGAAGCGCTAAACCCGGAGGATTATACAGCGCCTGGGGGGGGATGTGGAAGGCATTCAGGCTTAATTCGGGGAACTGGAGCACAGATCCAATTCCCTAAATCAAGAGCCCCTCACCAACATCAAGGAATCTTCCTTGAGGGGACCACTCTTGGAAAAGACCCGGGCCGGGAGAGTACCGGCGAATAAAAAAAAAACAAAAAAAAAAATGTTGTGAAACTCCAGTGGTGCTGGAAGTATTAACGTACCCACTGCGGTGTGGCTAAAAATAGTACAAAAGACAGTACAACATTCAGATTTCTTATCTATAAGTAAAGTGGATGCTACTCTTATCTTAACGGTCAGTAAGTAAGTTTATTTAGGTATACACAAATACAGTTATATAGAATTATCATACATAGCAGCATATGTGTAGAGAACCTGGGATAACCCAAAAAAGTCAGACAGAGTGACTTATTTCCATTGGGGTCCTTTTACCTTATTATTATAATATAAAGGTTATAATATTTTCTTATTATTCTATAATGAAGATAACATCTTATTATCATACTAAAAAGACTATCTACTACACGAGGGTCATTAAGACTATCTACAATACGAGGGTCATTACTAGGAATAAGGTAAAATTTACACGTATGTTAGCTAAAAAAAATAGAAAATCATTCTCCTCCCTTTCTGTAGCTACATTCATCAGACACCTTTTGTCACTCTTCTTGAACTGGTTCATGCTATGACTGGCTTTGACATGTGCGGGTAGTCTGTTCCATTCCTTTATTGCTGCACAATAAAAGGTGTTTGAAGCCTGGCCACTGACTGTGGGTACTACAAAGTTGTGCTCTCTCCCCCTAGTACTATGATTGTTTTGGTTCCCAACCTTGACAAAATTGACAGCAAGATATTCTGGACACTGTCTACACAGTCTACTCTAAGATGAAAAAGTACGTTATTGGTAAGGCGATTTAAAAGTTGTGATAAATAGGCAACGTGATCAAATTATTATTATTATTATTATTATTTATTATTATTATTATTATTATTATTATTATTATTATTATCATAGGGAAGAGCAAAGTCCGAAGGGCTAAACAGTCAAGAAAATTAAAGGTAATCAAGTTTGATCCAAGAAAGGAAAGGGTAACTCCTATTCCTTGGATCAAGAAACCTTCAGAAGATTAACCCCTTCCTCTTTACCTTGCCTAGAGCAGATCAAACTAGAAGATTTAGTTCATTGTGCTAAATAAGATTTTTTCCAATTTTATAAGAACTTCCTGCATATATTTCTAGATGTGATATTACAATATTATTTACACTGCACTTACATAAATTTAATATGAATTCCGTATTTGTAACTGTACTATATTTGATGGAGAGATGACTTCAAGAATTTTTTTTTTAATATCAATAGATACTACATTGTATGGATAAATTTTACCTACCAGACTTGTAGTTTTTCCAAAATGATCAGATTTTCTTACATATTTTAAAATAGAATTTGTCTGACACCATGTGATTCACAACAGTTGACTATCACACATGTGCCTATCTACTGCCAGGTGAACAGGGGTATAGGGTATAAAATACCACGCCCATACGTCTATCCCTATCCGGTAATTGAACCATTGTTCTATAGTTTGTGAGCCGAATGCTCTCACCATCGAGATGGGCATCACCACAGTTAGTCTCTGAATATTCTATATAAAACCTAGTATATCTAATTTGATTATACGAAATACGAATTAGGGTTGATGTATGTGTCAGGGTGAGACAAAGTTTATGGAGATAAGATAGCTGGATTTAAAGAAACTACAAAGTAGATATATGCCTTGATGCTGGCGAAAGGATCTTGATCCCAGGAATTAGAGCTCCCCTCCCCTTGACTCAAGCTAAACCTGATTATCTCTCATTCCACAGGCGCTGTATGATCCATACTGGTTTAGTCCTGGAGTTTACCTGGAGAGAGTTCCGGGGGTCAACGCCCCCGCGGCCCGGTCTGTGACCAGGCCTCCCGGTGGATCAGAGCCTGATCAACCAGGCTGTTGCTGCTGGCTGCACGCAAACCAACGTACGAGCCACAGCCCGGCTGGTCAGGAACCGACTTTAGGTGCTTGTCCAGTGCCAGCTGGAGCCAGCTGGAGTCCCGCGCCATTAACTCAGTAATCCCACAGCATTATAGGAAACAGCACCTGAAAGAACATTACCCCATCATACACATTCCAGGGGTTTACTGGGACTCTGTAAAAACCTTACCATGAACCAACAGATAACAGAAATACTTCGTATGTTAATGGCTTTCTTTTGTGCCAAAAAATATTTCATTACATGTAAACTACATTACCTGTATTCTGCAGAAAAGAAATAAATTAGTATTTACATTTGTGTCACATAACCCTAAGCCCGTCAACCTCAGTGTTTGCAAGAGACCTCAGTAGCCTTACCTCCAAATACTCAGGAGGCAGAGGAGTTACAGCTGAACTCCTTCGAGAGGCCTACCGTAAGTGCCACTACTGTAGCTGAATATCAACACTACTATAGCTGAATATCAACACTGCTGTAGCTGAATATCAACACTACTGTAGCTGAATATCAACACTACTGTAGCTGAATATCAACACTACTGTAGCTGAATATCAACACTACTGTAGCTGAATATCAACACTACTGTAGCTGAATATCAACACTACTGTAGCTGAATATCAACACTACTGTAGCTGAATATCAACACTGCTGTAGCTGAATATCAACACTACTGTAGCTGAATATCAACACTACTGTAGCTGAATATCAACACTACTGTAGCTGAATATCAACACTACTGTAGCTGAATATCAACACTACTGTAGCTAGAGATCAACACTACTGTAGCTGGAGATCAACACATAGCTGGAGATCAACACTACTGTAGCTGGAGATCAACACTACTGTAGCTGGAGATCAACACTACTGTAGCTGGAGATCAACACTACTGTAGCTGGAGATCAACACTACTGTAGCTGGAGATCAACACTACTGTAGCTGGAGATCAACACTACTCTAGCTGGAGATCAACACTACTGTAGCTGGAGATCAACACTACTGTAGTGGAGATCAACACTACTGTAGCTGGAGATCAACACTACTGTAGCTGGAGATCAACACATAGCTGGAGATCAACACTACTGTAGCTGGAGATCAACACTACTGTAGCTGGAGATCAACACTACTGTAGCTGGAGATCAACACTACTGTAGCTGGAGATCAACACTCTGTAGCTGGAGATCAACACTACTGTAGCTGGAGATCAACACTACTGTAGCTGGAGATCAACACTACTGTAGCTAGAGATCAACACTACTGTAGCTGGAGATCAACACTACTGTAGCTAGAGATCAACACTACTGTAGCTGGAGATCAACACTACTGTAGCTGGAGATCAACACTACTGTAGCTGGAGATCAACACTACTGTAGCTGGAGATCAACACTACTGTAGCTGGAGATCAACACTACTCGCTCCCATCTTGTTCCTCATCCTTATATCCGACATAGACAAGGATGTCAGCCACAGCACCGTGTCTTCCTTTGCAGATGACACCCGAATCTGCATGACAGTGTCTTCCATTGCAGACACTGCAAAGCTCCAGGCAGACATCAACCAAATCTTTCAGTGGGCTGCAGAAAACAATATGAAGTTCAACGATGAGAAATTTCAATTACTCAGATATGGTAAACATGAGGAAATTAAATCTTCATCAGAGTACAAAACAAATTCTGGCCACAAAATAGAGCGAAACACCAACGTCAAAGACCTGGGAGTGATCATGTGGGAGGGATCTCCCCTTCAAGGACCATAACATTGTATCAATCGCATCTGCTAGAAAAATGACAGGATGGATAATGAGAACCTTCAAAACTAGGGAGGCCAAGCCCATGATGACACTCTTCAGGTCACTTGTTCTATCTAGGCTGGAATATTGCTGCACACTAACAGCACCTTTCAAGGCAGGTGAAATTGCCGACCTAGAAAATGTACAGAGAACTTTCACGGCGCGCATAACGGAGATAAACACCTCAATTATTGGGAGCGCTTGAGGTTCCTAAACCTGTATTCCCTGGAACGCAGGAGGGAGAGATACATGATTATATACACCTGGAAGATCCTAGAGGGACTAGTACCGAACTTGCACACGAAAATCACTCACTACGAAAGCAAAAGACTTGGCAGACGATGCACCATCCCCCCAATGAAAAGCAGGGGTGTCACTAGCACGTTAAGAGACCATACAATAAGTGTCAGGGGCCCGAGACTGTTCAACTGCCTCCCAGCACACATAAGGGGGATTACCAACAGACCCCTGGCAGTCTTCAAGCTGGCACTGGACAAGCACCTAAAGTCAGTTCCGGATCAGCCGGGCTGTGGCTCGTATGTTGGTTTGCGTGCAGCCAGCAGCAACAGCCTGGTTGATCAGGCTCTGATCCACCAGGAGGCCTGGTCTCAGACCGGGCCGCGGGGGCGTTGACCCCCGGAACTCTCTCCAGGTAAACTCCAGGTAAACTGTAGCTGGAGATCAACATTACTGTAGCTGGAGATCAACATTACTGTAGCTGGAGATCAACACTACTGTAGCTGGAGATCAACATTACTGTAGCTGGAGATCAACACTACTGTAGTGGAGATCAACACTACTGTAGCTGGAGATCAACACTACTGTAGCTGGAGATCAACATTACTGTAGCTGGAGATCAACATTACTGTAGCTGGAGATCAACATTACTGTAGCTGGAGATCAACATTACTGTAGCTGGAGATCAACACTACTGTAGCTGGAGATCAACATTACTGTAGTGGAGATCAACATTACTGTAGTGGAGATCAACATTTACTGTAGCTGGAGATCAACACTACTGTAGCTGGAGATCAACACTACTGTAGCTGGAGATCAACATTACTGTAGCTGGAGATCAACACTACTGTAGCTGGAGATCAACATTACTGTAGCTGGAGATCAACATTACTGTAGCTGGAGATCAACACTACTGTAGCTGGAGATCAACATTACTGTAGCTGGAGATCAACACTACTGTAGCTGGAGATCAACATTACTGTAGCTGGAGATCAACACTACTGTAGCTGGAGATCAACATTACTGTAGCTGGAGATCAACATTACTGTAGCTGGAGATCAACATTACTGTAGCTGGAGATCAACACTACTGTAGCTGGAGATCAACACTACTGTAGCTGGAGATCAACATTACTGTAGCTGGAGATCAACACTACTGTAGCTGGAGATCAACATTACTGTAGCTGGAGATCAACATTACTGTAGCTGGAGATCAACATTACTGTGCTGGAGATCAACACTACTGTAGCTGGAGATCAACATTACTGTAGCTGGAGATCAACATTACTGTAGCTGGAGATCAACACTACTGTAGCTGGAGATCAACATTACTGTAGCTGGAGATCAACATTACTGTAGCTGGAGATCAACATTACTGTAGCTGGAGATCAACATTACTGTAGCTGGAGATCAAACACTACTGTAGCTGGAGATCAACATTACTGTAGCTGGAGATCAACATTACTGTAGCTGGAGATCAACATTACTGTAGCTGGAGATCAACATTACTGTAGCTGGAGATCAACATTACTGTAGCTGGAGATCAACACTACTGTAGCTGGAGATCAACATTACTGTAGCTGGAGATCAACATTACTGTAGCTGGAGATCAACATTACTGTAGCTGGAGATCAACATTACTGTAGCTGGAGATCAACATTACTGTAGCTGGAGATCAACACTACTGTAGCTGGAGATCAACATTACTGTAGCTGGAGATCAACACTACTGTAGCTGGAGATCAACATTACTGTAGCTGGAGATCAACACTACTGTAGCTGGAGATCAACACTACTGTAGCTGGAGATCAACATTACTGTAGCTGGAGATCAACACTACTGTAGCTGGAGATCAACATTACTGTAGCTGGAGATCAACATTACTGTAGCTGGAGATCAACATTACTGTAGCTGGAGATCAACACTACTGTAGCTGGAGATCAACATTACTGTAGCTGGAGATCAACACTACTGTAGCTGGAGATCAACATTACTGTAGCTGGAGATCAACACTACTGTAGCTGGAGATCAACACTACTGTAGCTGGAGATCAACATTACTGTAGCTGGAGATCAACATACTGTAGCTGGAGATCAACACTACTGTAGCTGGAGATCAACATTACTGTAGCTGGAGATCAACATACTGTGCTGGAGATCAACACTACTGTAGCTGGAGATCAACACTACTGTAGCTGGAGATCAACACTACTGTAGCTGAATATCAACACTACTGTAGCTGGAGATCAACACTACTGTAGCTGGAGATCAACATTACTGTAGCTGGAGATCAACACTACTGTAGCTGGAGATCAACACTACTGTAGCTGGAGATCAACATTACTCTAGCTGGAGATCAACACTACTGTAGCTGGAGATCAACACTACTGTAGCTGGAGATCAACATTACTGTAGCTGGAGATCAACACTACTGTAGCTGGAGATCAACACTACTGTAGCTGGAGATCAACATTACTGTAGCTGGAGATCAACACTACTGTAGCTGGAGATCAACACACGAAGTCTTGCACCTGACTTAGCACTTTCAAACAAAAACTTTATTTTTATAAAAGTCAGGTGATTGGCATAATGATTGGCCCCTAATAATAATAATAATAATAATTAATTTCTTTTCTGCAGTGTACAAGTAATGTAGTTTACTTGTAATAATACTTTGTTAGGCACAAAATAAAGCCACTAGCATGCGAAGTATTTCGCATAATAAGAAAGAGGAGCTCTATTTCAATCAGGGTGTAGTGCTAAACCTGTAGGGGTCATACTCCGCATGAATGGAAGGCAGCGAGATTCGATCCTAGGATCCCTCAAGGGAGGTTCCTTGATGCTGGCGAGGGGCTCTTGATCTAGGGAATTGGATCTGTGCTCCAGTTCCCTGAATTGAGCCTGAATACCTTCCATCCTCCCCCCACATGCACTGTATAATCCTATGGGTTTAGCGCTCCCCCATGATTATAATAATAATCGATCCTAGGAAGGGGAGGATAAGCCAACTTCCCTGGGTCAAATCCCCATTACTAGCATCAAGGCAACTAACCACTTTTCTTAAAAGAAGTTAAGCGCCTGAAACCATGCTAGACATATTTAGCATGCAAAAAACACTGTAGATGAGCAGCAACCATGAAGAGATCTAGGAATTGAAACTTAACTTAATCACTTTGAAAATAAGAGACTATTACCAAATTATCATCATAAATACATTGTAATGCTTTGTGCAGGGCTTCCTATATGCGCATCAAGTGTCACCCATTTCTGTACAAAGAATGCATCACGTAGATTTTTTTTTTAATTTTTAATTAAAATCTGAACGTGGATCATAACAGACAAATTCTGCGAAACAGTGATGAATTTGTCCATAGAATTTTTACTGCATAACACGGAAACAAGGAAACAGTAATGGTTTTCATGGAGAATTTGTTTACCTGTTATATCACAGAAACTACTTGATGTGTCCTCTCTCTCACTGTTCAGAAATATTCGTACACTCTTCAGCAGAGGTTATTGTATTATTTTCCCCTTGTTCTAGGAAAGGCCTGTTGTTTTGCATTAGTGTGAATGAATAAATAAATATACATCCATGGAGGCAAAGAAGGGAATGTAGGAGACTATATTGGTACCAACACTTACCATGGGTGTGAAGCATGGGTTGTAAATACTGCAACGAGGAGGAGGCTGGAGGCAGTGGAGATGTCCTGTCTAAGGGCAATGTGTGATGTAAATATTATACAGAGAATTCAGTGTGGAAATTAGGAGGTGTGGAGTTACTAAAAGTATTAGTCAGAGGGGTTGAGGTGGTTTGGCCATTTAGAAAGAATGGAACAAAGTAGAATGATTTGGAGAGCGTATCCCCTCAAGGGAGGTGCTTTGACGCTGGTGAGGGGCTCTTGATCTAGGGAATCGAATCTGCTCCAGTTCCCTGAATTGAGTCTGAATACCTTCCATCTCCCCCCACATACGCTGTATAATCCTACAGGTTAAGCGCTCCCCCATGATTATAATTATAATGAGAGCATATAAATCTGTAGGGGAAGGAAGGCGGAGTAGGGGTCGTCCTCGAAAAGGTTGGAAGGAGGGGGTAAAGGTGGTTTTGTGGGTGAGTGGCTTGGACTTCCAGCAAACATTCATAAGCATATTAAATAGGCCTTAGACAAGATGTGTGATGTCACCATGGTTGTTCAATATACATGTATTTATAGATGGGGTTGTAAGAGAAGTGAATGGGCAGGCGTTGGCAAGAGGTGAGGGGATAAAATATAAAGAATCTAACACAAGATAAAGAATGTAACACATCAGTTCTCTGCTGAAGACGCTGTGCTTTTGGGAGATTCTGAAGAGAAGTTGCAGAGGTAGGTGGATGAGTTTGGTAGGGTGTGTAAAAGAAGAAAATTAAGTGAATATCGGAAAGAGTAAGGTGATGAGGGTAAAAAAATTAGGTGGTGAAAGATTGGATGTTAGATTGGAAGGAGAGAGTATGGAGGAGGTGAATGTATTCAGATATTTAGGAGTGGACGTGTCAGCAGATGGGGTCTATGAAGGATGAGGTGAATCATAGAATTGATGAGGGGAAAAAGGTGAGTAATACACTTAGGAGTCTGTGGAGACAAAGAACTTTGTCCGTGGAAGCAAGGAGGGGAATGTATGAGAGTATATCCATACTAACGCTCTTATGTGGGTGTGAAGCATGCGTGGTGAATGTTGCAACAAGGAGAAGGCTGGAGGCAGTGGAGATGTCATGTCTGAGGGCAATGTGTGGTGTGAATATAATGCAGAGAATTCGTAGTTTGGAAATTAGGAGGTGCGGGATTATCAACATTATTATCCAAAGGAAGGTTTAGAATATGGGGCTCTAGAAAGAGGGCTGAGGTTGTTGAGGTGGTTTAGACATGTAGAGAGGCTGGATCAAAATAGAAGCTTCAAGTGTATAAATCTGTAGTGAAGGGAAGGTGCAGTAGGAGTTGGCCTAGGAAAGGTTGGAGGAAGGGGATAAAGGAGGTTTTGTGTGCAAGGAGCTTGGACTTCCAGCGAGCATGTGAGAGCGTATTTGACAGGAGTGAATATATTATTATTATAATCAAAAAGAAGTGCTAAGCCACAAAGGAGTGAATATAGACAAATGGTTTTTAGGACTTGATGTGTTGTTGGAGTGTGAGCAAGGTAACATTTATGAAGGGATTCAGGGAAACCGGCAGGCTAGACTTGAGTCCTGGAGATGGGAAGTACAGTGTCTGCACTCTGAAGGAGGGGTGTTAATGTTGCAGTTTTTTAACTGTAGTGTAAACATGGCTCTGGCAAGACAGTGATGGGGTGAATGATATTGAAAGTTTTTCTTTTTCAGGCCACTGCCTTGGTGGGAAACTGCCAATGTTAATAAAAAATAAAATAATTTTTTTGCCTCATCAGCAATCTCCTGCCAAGGCAGGGTGACCCAAGGAAAAAACATTCACCATTCATTATTATTACGTAGTACTGTATTATCACCAAAACTAAGCACTAAACCCACAAGGGTCATACAACACCACCATTCATTCAGTTGCTGTCTTGCCAGAAGTGTACAGACATCGCATATCAGATTATCCTTTAACTGCAGCATCCCCACCCCTTCTTAAGTGCAGGCATAGAGTCCAACTAACCAGTTTTACAGAATCCTTTCATGACAGTTACTTTGCTTACATTCCAAGAACACATCTGTTTATAACCACTTGTCTTTGGTTGCTCCTATCTAAGACTCATACAAACTTGCTGGATACTGAAGCCCAAAAACTCAAAACCCCTTTTACCCCCTCCCTCCAACCATTCCTAGGATGATTCCTGCCCATTCTACATTCCACCCCAGATTTATACACCCTCTTCATCGTCCTATCCCTCCCCATCCTCTCTACATGACCAAACCACTTCAACGATCCTCCTCATTCCTCTGGTGACCCCTCTCCATCACCTTTCATGCTCTGAATTCTCTGTATGATGTTCACACCGCAAGTTGCTCTCAAACGTGACATAACTGACTCTAGAATCCTTTTTGCTGCAATGTGGAATACCCATGTCTCACACCTATTTAAAAGTTACACAAAAAAGGCATTTATCTTATAAAATTTGGGGTATATAATTATTATAATAATCATAACTAAGTGCTAAACCCACAAGGGTCATACAGCAAAATTTGAAGTAAGAAAAAACATTTGTCTTACCAAAAAATAAAATGATAAATTATTATTATTATTATTATAATCAAAAAGAAGTGCTAAGCCACAAAGACTATACAGCGCTGCAGGGCAGGAAGGAAGCGAGGGCATCAGGTGGCAAAAGGGAGATGGATGAGTAATAGGTTACGGATAACAGCGGGGCAGTGGATGGTGAAAGGGTAAAGGGCAGCAAGAGACTGAACTAGAAAGGGCTGAGGGGAGTGTGAAAAGTATCATCAGAGTTTGTGGAGTAAATCAGTCGTTGTCAAGAAGTCAATGAGAGAGTCAGGATTAAAGGAGGGTCCATAAGCAAGAAGGGAAGGTAAAGAGAGAGTAGTAGAACGAAGACGACGTTGGAGGTAAATTCTGCGTGCTCGTTGATAGAGAGGGCAGTCTAACAGAATGTGGCTAATCGATACTGGAACTTGACACTGCTCACAGAGAGGAACAGGGTGCCTCTCCATGAGATACCCATGAGTAAGACGAGTGTGACCAATGCGAAGGCGGGAGAGAGTGGTCTCCCAACCTCGGCACTGATGACAAGAAGACGACCAGTAACCTATGCTCGGTTTAATAGAATGAAGTTTGTTACCGAGCAGAGTTGACCAACGTTGTTGCCAACGGGTGCGAAGGTGGGTAGCTATTGCAGCAAAATAGTCCAGAAATGGAACACCTCGATAGGAAATTGGTAGGTCATGTACTGACCGCGCAGCAGTGTCTGCTTGTTCATTGCCCTGTACGTCGACATGACCAGGGACCCAACAAAAAACAATATCTTTATGTTTGGTAGAGATACGGCATAGCCAAAGTTGGATACGGAGAACTAGGGGATGAGATGTATCAAATTTTCGTATAGCCTGTAGAGCACTAAGGGAGTCTGAGACTACTACAAATGATGACACAGGCATGGATGCGATACGATAAAGCTTACATTATTATATTAAGGGGACAACCCCAAATCCATAGGGGTCATGCAGCTCATGGGAAATGGGAGGCAATCAAGTTCAATCCAAGAGGAGACATGCTCAAATTCCTTGAATCAAGAGACCCTTGAGGGAGAATTCTTACAGAATATCAACAGCAGTTAGGTATGCTGATGAATTGTAATGTGGTGTCACCTACAGCCACAAACTTGGAGTGTGTATTTGCTTTTGAGGTTTGCACACAGACTATGAATCTCATCTTGCAGTTTGTGTTATCTAAGCCAACCAAGACATATGCTAAATAGCATGTTTATTGGTTGGAATGCAGAACATTTTTCTTATCAGTGTGAGTGGGTGTGGGACCAGGAACATTTATGACAATATTGCACAAGTTAGAAAACTACCACTGCATTTTAAAAGTCAGGACCATAGTCAAAGAAAACTGCTAGTTCAGAGATAAAAAAAACAACTCCAGTATGCAAGTTCCTGGAGGCATTCTGAAGTTCTAAATTTTGCACTACGGCTGTTGGTTAGGTAGTTTATACAGTTTCACATCAACACATGGTCTGTGTGGACAACTCTCTGGAATAAACTTCACAAATATATATTAATAAAAAAAGAAGCACTAAACCTCTAAGGGTCTTCACAAATATAAATTGCTGATGCAGGGCATTACAAGCATTACGTTAGCTGGAGATTCGTCTGTAAAAACTTGCATTTGTGGTCACAGAGGTGCCTGTGCTAACCTTCCTATGGTGTAGAAATATACCTAGTTGGATGAATCTTATTGTGGCTAGCTGGTCTAGTGGCTAACGCGATGGGCTGGAGTTTTGAGACTATGACCGCGGGTTCAATCCCGGCCGGGGGTATGGTTTGTTTGCAATCGTGTCATTACGATTTCTTAAGTCAAGTCATTACGTTAGGGTGTCATGTTGAAAAGAAAAAAAAATATAGGAGGCATGATAGAAGAGCCTTGACCTACCCCCACATCTAATTGAAAACTTTCAGACACACTTTAAAAACTCTTACTTTCCACTTGTCTTCCCTATCCAGCCAAGTTTCAGAACCTCCCCATAAAATCTTTTTAGTCATATGATTTTTTTAATATAATTTTTTGCAAAAATGTCAGATCAACACAATTCTTGTAGAATACTGCCAAAATTTGGCCCAAAGTAAATCTAGGTTTAAAAATACTTGTACAGGAGAATTTTCAAAGGTTTATTACAAATACTGCCAATGTTATATTACAATTCATCTAACATTGGTAGCAACTAAAAATATTAATTCTTTGCCATAAATGAACAGAATCTTACATACATTCTAGGTAGCAACAGTGAATAAATATCAAATGCTATGTACATATCTATATTCATTATGATTGCATTTCCAGGCTTTGTGAAGTATCATTAGAAATAAGATTGATTAATGCTGACTTTCATTACAGTACTGGTATCAGCTTATGCACATAAACATTCCTTTATAAATGTTTATATTCCAATATCAAGTCAAAATTGTATGCATGATAATACAAATTTTTAGTAAATTTTAATGAACTTGGAGATACCAGCCAAGATTCAAAACTTGAGTGAATAACAAAAGCTTTTAGCCTGGATCTGTTAACAACACTTCCCAATATTGAGTTTATTGATGTACACTACTAATGGACGACTCTGTAACAAATGCACCACCAATGAATGGCTAACATTATGACAATAACTATCCATTGTTAGTAAAGTTTCTCCTGCATTCACAGAAAAGCTGACTAGATCCTGATACTATTATTTATTACAATAGAAAAGTAAATAAAATATAGAAAAACAAACACTGAGCAGCTCCCTGAAACACCCGGTATGACAAGCATACTATACATGACGTGTAATCAAGCAGCTATATGCTTGGAATTATTCATCTAATCAAAGATTGAAGAGAACACTGCAGTTGCCTTATTTCATGTTACAGCTTTGATTTTATATTTATAACATCAAAGACTTTATTAAATGTGTGACTATAGGATCAACACACTTGAATTTGAATTGCACCTATGCATATAACATAACACACCATAAAGTACCAAGATAGCTTTTGCCCATCTGATAAGACTTTCTCTACAAGTCATGCAGAACAAAAAAATTTCTAAGAATGAGTATAGATACACTTGAGGTTACTGAAGATATGTATTGTACTGCATTACTCCAGTACAGGCACAAAAGTAATGCACATCTTTATTATTAGCCCAAAAACTTGTATCACACTCAAGAATGGTATCTCTGAATAAACTACTTTGGTGCTTTAGTACATTTTTATTCTGTCCTGTTACAGTAAAAGCAGCAAGATTACATAAGGTATTTTAAATACATGTGCAAATAAAACAGTGTGTGTGTTACAAGTGGAAAAGATCATACAAAAGAAATTCTACTATCCTAAGACAGATCTTCTATATTTTAGGCAATTTCTTCCTGGTATTATCACATATTCCTAGCCAGAATCCTACTTACTGCAGAAATGCTAAGAGTACAAGTCCCTAAATAATTCACAAACCTTTATAAAAGGTCTACAAGAATATAAAATAAGAATATAAAATACAATGGGTGAACCGATGATACCAAAGTCAATTTTTTTTTATTTTACAAATGCACTCAGCTGGCTAGACTCAATATTTACCATTTGCACAAACAAATACATCCACTCTCAGCAACACTCAAAACATTACAAGTATTACCTAAAAAAAGGAATGGTAATGGTGTAAAACTGCAATTATTTAAGGTTGAAAATGTCATGCTGGCACTTGCCTTTAAACAATAAAAATTTGAAATAAAGAAAATAATTCATATTGATTTTTAGTGTAGGCTAACTCATATTCCATACCTGAATGAACAAAATATAATTTTACTAAACAGATTTTAAGTTGATTTTATTATGTACTGTATACAACAAAGTTCCAAAAAGGAGAACTATAGTAGCTGCAACAAATTTTTTTTTAATTACATGTACTGTACAGTAATAAATGCACATGGTATATTACTTCTGCCAACACATCATAGAGCCTCAAAATTTTTTAAATTTTGACTTACTTATATTTAAAATACAGTATTTAGACCCACATTTTACTCATCCAGCCTTTTTCTTTTTCACATTGCACAACTATAATACTTCCTCATAAATTTTGGGGTTCTTTCAGATTACTCTTGGTTAAACACTGAGCTCTGTGGGAATGCATCATGTTCAGCTCAGTAGTTGCTGTTTAGCCCCACAGTCAAATCAATTTCATTGCACAGTGCCACCATCAAGTACACAGTATATTATAATTTTATACTACTGGATACCTATACAAATTAATTCTAACAAGTCTACTCAGGATCGTAGCTAAACTTGTTCAGCATGCTTGTGACTTGGTAGAAACATGTTCTTGTTGTCACCAGTTGCTAAAGGCACTTGTTAAACACTTGGCCTGTTCTGTGTGTGTTACCAGTATGTGCATGCAAGAAAAAAAAAAAAAGAGAGAAAAAAAAGAAAAAGAAAATGTGAATGGTTGTTTATTACATCCCTTTATTCCTTTCACTACAAACTGAAATTTCACACTATCACGAATTTTATAATATGGATCTATCAGGTAAATGAGACACCCATTTTGAACCAATTTTAAGATTAACATATAGTAACATCATCTTTGCTGCATTTATGTTGATGGTTGTTTGATTCCCAGATAAAGCATTTTCTTTATGTTGTTATATTACCAGTTGCGAGACATTTCATTTTGCACAGAAACAAATGAAGCATCACATAATCAGAAGTTACTGTGCACCCAAATTGTCCTGACAGTTTTGTAAAAGTGATCAAGGGCATGGCTGACTGCAAATGACTGAAGGAATTTGGTTTGAGCTCTTTTGAGGATCAGCAGTAGCATCTCTTGTCCCTCCTCTTTAGGGACAGTGGGTCAAGTCACATACCATTCCCACCTTCAAAAATATACAGTAAAGTATATGCCATCTATATAAATGTATTTAGTGAATTTTTTTACTGTGGGGATGCTGCAGTTCAGATGGTCATTGGAAGTGTAATGTTTTCACACACCTGGCAAGACAGCTATTGAATGAATGTGGTGAATGTGATTTTTTTTTCTGGTGAAAGATCGTTGTAGTTAAAAAATAACAAGAATAAATATTGTGCCTCTGACAAATGCTCTCTCTCTCTCACATGCACTTTCACACTCAGCAAATTCATTCACTGAATGTAGTGTTATAAACCTATACATATTTAGCACTTTTTTATAAATAATTACAATAAATAATAATAATAACCACAACTATGAGATACTTTAAGTAATAAACAGTATTTAATGACTTTTTTACAAAACAATTGTACTGTACATCTATGTCCTGCCATAACTAAGGAGTCATAATGCATAATGTTTTGTCTCATACACCCAACCCCAACAGTAAATTAATGAATTACAGTCAGTTATAAAAGAAGTCACAATGAATGCCTTATTAAGCCAAACTTTTGCTTGGAGATCAAGCTTTTTCAAGTCTGTTGTAAGTACATGGGAATATGCAGGTGGTCTGGATCTCTAAGTCAACCTCTTGCTCCCAGGAACACCTACACAACCAAACAATTAGTAAGAGATTTCCAAACAAGAAGACAACTGAAAAAAATTACAATACTGTTACTAATGCTTATGGTCTTCAGAGGATTAACCAAAATGTCACAACTTTATTCCAACAGCCAATGGAAGAAAAGTATCAGCTTTGTTCTTTGCTATGGACACTATACTATCATAGATACAAATCCCTTTTGCAAACCTCCCTGACTTGACTTTTGCAGTTGTTCATATGCTCAGGTCAGCTGTGGCTACATCCCCACTCCATCTATACATCCCCAAGTTTCCCATGTAAGCATTACAGACTTGAAAAAGCTAAGCACAATATTGTCTTAATAAAGTGTCCATTCTACCTTTGTCTTTATATTGTAACTTGAAAGTATCTTATATCTCTCATACTCAAGATCAGTTATGTAAAGAAAATGATACAAAAAGACTGAACATGACTTAGAGGGTAAAAAAAAACTCAAGACTGGAACCGTAATTTTTAGAGCTGGAGTTTGGCTTTCTGAGGCGCTAATCTATGTAAAGTTAAATTATTATAATCAAAAAGAAGCGCTAAGCCACAAGGGCTATACAGCGCTGCAGGGCAGGAAGGAAGCGAGGGTATCAGGTGCAAAAGGGTGATGGATGAGTAATAGGTTACAAATAACAGCGGTGTGGATGGTGAAAGGGTAGAGGGCAGCAAGAGATTGAGGTAGAAAGGGCTTAGGGAAGTGCGAAAGGTATCATCATCAGAGTTTGTGGAGTAAATCAGTCATTGTCAAGAAGTCAATAAGAGAGTCAAGATTAAAGGAGGGTCCATCAGCAAGAAGGGAAGGTAAAGAGAGAGTAGTAGAGCGGAGACGACGACGGAGGTAAATTCTGCGTGCTCGTTGATAGAGAGGGCAGTCTAACAGAATGTGGCTAATCGATACTGAAACTTGACACTGCTCACAGAGAGGAACAGGGTGCCTCTCCATGAAATACCCATGAGTAAGACAAGTGTGGCCCCAAAACTTTTAAAGTCAAAACAGGTAACAGTAAGTATATGGGAAGGGAGCAAAAATTTTTGAGGCCCCTTATATCATAAGCTGTAGCTTAGTTAGCTTATGCCTATGTCACACCCTCAGTTTTATACAACCAGTTTTAGCACCATTATATACCCTTATCATATGGTGATTATAAAGGGAATACAGTATACTGTATGTCATATTTATCTAATAAAAGACATGCTTCAAAGAGTATAGGTTTAAAAATAAATCACCTAATTAAAAATTATAAATTCTCTGGATCTGATTTATTGGGTAGAATTGTAAACAAGTTATGTATTTAAAGTAAACATGAGCAACAGTGCAAATTAAGTTGTAAGGAGATTATTTTAATAACTAATAGCTTTGCACATTGGTGCCAGTGTTTTATCACTATTTGCTAGTAAATGTATTATGTGCCATCAGTCAATGGCACTTTATAAACAGTGGGTCTGCTGTCAGCACAATCTCTTAACTCATGCAGCGGTACCAGGAACATTTTGAATGGTGTGTCAAATGAGAATTACATGGCACATTATACCAAGGGCCAATTAAACCAGTCGACATGTAGCACCATCTACCAACTACAGTATCAATAGGACAACTATTGGTACAATGCCACTAACACAACAAGGCAAACCTACTAGTACACCACACCTGCTTATGTGTATATCTCAAAACTGCATTTACTATAGTAATTTTGTTTAGGATACTCTATCGCTAATTTCTGTATAATCCCTACGGGTCTAGCGCTTCCCGTGATTAGTATCACTAATTTAAATTAAGAAAAAAAAATACTTAAGCAGTCCTTATTTACCCATAAAATAAAGATTCTTTCAAGAAAAATAATCTTTGCTATTTGCTTGCACATAAAAATATCAAACATATGGTGAATTTCTAAACAAAACTACACTCTGATTAGTGTGTTAAAACCAATGTATGTTCTACTGGTCAGCAGGGCAGTTGCACAGATACAATGATCATAACATGCTGATTTTATTTTAATTGCTGCAAAAATACAACAGGCCTCATGTTTGGATGCAAGAATAATTTGATTCACAATCAACACATTCTGTACCTCTTGTTTTTTGTAAAATAAATCATTTTAGATCCAACTGAGCACTTGGGTGATTTGGGAGATAGAGTTCTCCTATATATTCTCAGCAGTAATTACTGTAAAGACTTCTTACCTCCAAAATTGCCACGCTATTTCCATGACTGATAGATATAAAATTATTCTCTAAGGAATTTAAAAAAAAAATCAAGAGTACTATTCAATGCATTGCACTTTATGTTTCATTACACAGTACCACTCAATATCCATATTGTACTTTAAAATAATTTAAAATTTTATTTTCTCACATCTGATTATAAATGGTTAAGTCATTAAATTATGTTACTTTTCACAATTTTTAATAATTAACATATTTAAAAACTTTAAATAAACTTATAAAAATGATGACATCAATACTTGCATACCAAAGGAACAAGTTTCTTACATGCATAAAAAATTTCATTGGTAATTTTATCTCATTTGAAAAATATGCTTTCACATTTTACACTTTAAAACTCTCATTGGCTGCATTTGTGATAATGCTCTGTTACAGCAGAAACCCTAAGAGAAAATGTGCATCACATGAGACAATGGTCTGAATGTACATAAAACAGTTTAAGCAACTCATGCAGTAGCATTAAGTGTGAACGAGTCTGTAAACAGAATGCGGTACCATGTATGGTACAGAATCTAATTAACAGTTTTGCTACATGAGCTTTCTTAATAGAACATCGACATTATATCGAATGTTTGTCTAATACAATCTCGGTCCTATGTGGCGTTATGGACTTCGTTAAACATTACATACCAAACAAAATAATATTTGACAAAAGGCAAGTAATAGTGACTCACCACAAAAATCTACAGGTGAGCTGTCAAATGCATGCATTAGGCATCGATGGGCTATTTATATAAAATGATGATTGTTATGAGAAATGTTTTAAACACTAGCAGGCATGATGATTTTTTTTTTTTTTATTTGCAGCTAGGTACAAATTAAATTTTTTTCCCATGAATTTAACAGGTCAATCTGTAAGATAACCATCATTAAGATGAATAGGTTTCAGGTGCCAGTGTTTTAGCTGAAGTGGCTCATACTCTACTGTACCAGTATTCATTCCACAATATTTGCAGACTGTAATATTACAGCTTGATATTCACTGAAAATATTCAGAGGTCAGTGATGATGACTTCATGAATATTAAGAAAGTCAAGTCTACTTTTGAATGGGTTTAGGTAAAAAATAAGATTTTTAGTCTGAAAATAAACTCCTTTACTTACGGTCAAAAATATATTGCAAAGTTCCTTTAGAAAGTTTCCAAGTGTTGCAAACACTACTCCAATGCTGTGTAAGGATTTCTTCATAATAAAAAGTAACTTGTTTGACACCTTTAATAATTACAATTAAGTGCTCAGCACTCATTACAATACACTTTCTTTTGAGTGTACTGCTTCCTGGAACAATTCCTAAAGTAGTATTAGGTTACAATACTATGGAGGCTTTTCAAATGCAAGCTTAATGGCACAACCATTACATACAACAGAAACAAATTATGCCTAACTCCCACAAAGCCCCCATTTCCATATTTGTTGGTTGGCTGAAGTTTCATTCATGTGAACCAATATTTGCAAACCTGATGGTAGCTGAAAATTCAAGGTGAGCACTTTGGAACAGGACCATCTTTACCAATTTTGAATAAATGTCACTTAATACTGATCTACTTTTGATAAGCTCTTTTTTTTTTTATCACACATCAAAATAGAGTATTAAACCCAAGTAATCCACATCTTGGGTGATTCCATTAATGGCCACATTTTAATGTTTAGCTTCATAAACTCCCAAAACAGACACAATTTAAAGATATTAAATTTAATGTTTGGATGGCAGAAGGTAGATGCAGTTTCCCAGCTAAAAGCTGCTTAATAATTTGAAATAGCATTAACAAAAATATTCTCAATGTCATATTGATATTCCTCAATGAGACTGGCATTCAAGAGAACTGTATTCTTTATGATGAAAAATCAATTCACGATCTGTAACAATCAATTTCAGCAATAAAGGCTGAAAGGCGGTCTTCAGAGTCATACTCATTTGCAAGATACAAGAGCCGTACACTGTCCTGTGTATAGCTTTCCATTACTCCTTCTGTTTCAAAAAACTTTACAGCATTTCTTATTGGCTCTACACACATACTTTCACCTGAAAGAAAAAAAAGTAATTTAGCTTAGCTGGAGAAACTGATTTAATTACCAATAATTTATTTTCAAAGGAGCAAGGGGCTAGTAACCCCTTCTCCTATGTAAGTTACTAAATTTAAAAGAAAAAACTTTCACGTTTCTCTTTGGGTCACCCTGTGGCCAGTTTGTTAAAAACAAAAAATCATAACTTGTGTACAGTAAGGCCCCACTTATACAGCAGGTTAGATTCCAGGCTATCGCCGGAGAACAGAACGCCATTTTTTTCCATTTATAAATGCATATAAATGCCAGACAACAAGTTTGCACTAACTTATATTAAGTTAGTAATAGAAATAGGCATTAAAAAACACAATAAAAAGTAAAATATATTACACAATACATTCATTACTTACCTTAAAATATTTGTAGTCTTATTAATGTAGGGCGAGAGGTGAGTAGTACTTATTTGTAGGAAGTCAGGTGTAGGGAGCCCTGGCTCCCCATCCCAAACTTAATAGCATACGATATTTAAAGCAGCCCAGAGAGATAAAATACACATACAGTACACTCATTATTTACCTTAAAATATGTGTAGTCTTAATGTTGGATGAGAGGTGGGTAGTACATTTATTTGTAGAAGTCAGTGTAGATAGCTGATAGGTGTAGCCCACCTGTGCTATACCTACCAGCTACCTACACTGTGGCCCAGAGCCATATTATTACCATCGACATACCTTGTTCACTGAATTTAATTGTTTCTAACAACTACCTTTAGATGCCGTCATAAACGAAGGGAGAATTAATGAATAATTCATGATGAGAATTATAAACAAAAGCGGAGTGACCAGGCCAAATGCAGATTTATACACGTTTTTTGGTGCTGGACCAGAGAAAATGTAATGCTTTCCCTCAGCCCGGCATATAAACATAGCATGTTTAAATGCTATGTAACGTGTTTCTTATATAATTTTGAAGAAAATATCATAGATGGATTAATGAAAATGTCTATATTAACATAAAATAAGACATTTAATGTGCCCAAGAGTGATTATTATTAGTATTACGTAATGTTTTCCCTCCGCCCGGCAACCACACCCACATAGCATGTTTATATGTTATGTAATGTGTTTCTTATATAATTTAAGAAAACATCATAGATGGATTAATGAAAATGTCTATATTGATGTAAAATAAGACATTTAACGTCCCCAAGAGTGATTATTATTACGTACTATTAGTATTACTACAGCGTTAAGACTAGAGGGACATTCTTAGTGATTTAATGTGTACCTGCATGCCAGCACAGTGTGTAAGTATATTTAGGTATAGGTACACAAGTATTATTATCAGAAAACACATAAAATATGTAATAACTTTAAAACACTTGAAATTTTGGAAAGGTTCCAGACATAATAGAGATGCGCTCACGGAGAATGTAAACAAACCTGGTGGCTTGAGCCGTATTAGAAAGACAAGCTGCTGTATAGCGAGTTTTGGTCATAATTTGAAATCGCCATATTAACGGAACACCATAAGGCGAAACACCATAAAGCGGGGCCATACTGTATATGAGAGAACTAGAGTTCAAGAAGTAGCAATAATATTAATTAATCAATAATGGAAAGAGAGGAGAGGGCACAAGTGCTTAAATACAGTTTCCCGGTTAAAAGCTGATCAATAACTTGAAATAACATTAACAAAAATATCCTCAATGTCATACTGACATTCTTAAACAAGACTGGTATTCAAGAGAACCGTATTCTTTATGATGAAAAATCAATTCATGATCTGTAACACTCAATTTCAACAATAAAGGCTGGAAGTCATTCTTTGCAGCCTTTCCCTGTCCTCATCTATTTGTATTCTCATCAGTTTTACATCAGCAACTAGAGATGCATCTGGCTTTATTTAATTTGGTATGTAGTTCACAAACTAGAAACAGCACCAGTCTTAATACCAAACCTTGTGGAACACCACTGGTTACTCTTCCTCATTCTGACTCTCTTCCCAGACAATGCTCTTTACTTGCTTCTCCTAATGTACTTCTTGATTCACTGGAATACATTCCCAATTATTCCCTGCCTGTTTCACAAGTTTTTGCCCCAGTCTCATATGGTGGTACAGTGGTCATCTTTACTAGCTGCAAACAAAGGTATTTTGGAGCCTCTAGTGGTGGCAAGTAGCCTTAGATCATCTGGTGACCATTAGGTGCGCTGTAGCCTTCTAACTAATCAGGGGTACATTGAGAGTCAAGCTTGATTATTTCATGTCATAATCATTCCAGCCAACTAGGTTCTCAGAGGCCATTAGATATTCCTTATAAAAGTTTGAGTTTTTTCCTATTCCACAGCATGGCTCTGGGCCAGGATTTTCTGGTGCTTGTCTGGTCAACCAGGTTGTTGATGCTGGCAGCACAATGGCCCACATATTCATCACAAACTACTACTGCAGAGAATTTGGAGAGTGGAGATTAGGTGTGGGGTTACCAAAAATATAATTCAGAGGGCTCAGGAAGCATTGTTGAAGTGGTCTGGACACCTTAAAGAGGATGGAGAAAAATACAATGACTAGGAGGGTATACAAAAATAGAGTTGAGGGAAGGAGGGGGTAAGGGTTAATCTAAGAGGCATAAGGGTCATCACAAGAGGGCTAAAGGGAAAGGGGGTAAAGAAGGCTTTAGAGTGCTAGGGCCTGAACATACACCAGGCTTGGGTGAGCACATCAGATCAGAGTGGAGACAAGTAGTTTTTATGACTTGACATGTTGTTGGAGTATGAGCAGGATAACATTTAGGAAAGGATTCAGGAAAACTAGTTAGCCAGGCAGCTAGTACAGTGCTTGCACTCTAAAGGAGAAACGCAGATGTTGAAGTTCAAAGGGGCATCTGGACTTTAATGTCAGCATAATTCCAGCAAGACAGTGATGGAATGAGTAACAGTGAATAACTTTCTTATTTTTTATGAGTCACTCTACCTTGTGGGAGATGGCCAGTGTTAAAAAAAAAAATGAGCATGTTGCAAGGCTAGTATGCAACCCTTACAGAACTTGTGCTCTACAATCAAATACCTGTAAGTTGAGGTATTTGCTATTGCATCAACATAAGATATGCCTGCCTACTACTAAAATTATTGCTGAATATCATATAATACTGCACTATAGCAGCAAAATTCATAAAATCTCATCAAAATAATTTATTGTGTTGGGAAGAAATCACTCTGCCAATATCCCTCCAGAATCTTTAACACATCAATATCTTTAATGGCACTGCAATAATATTCAGACTACAGCACCAGACTGCCAGTTGTATACTAACCCTGAAAGAAAGAAACTGGAGTAACACCCCAAACTAGCCTCAAATTCTGGGTACCCATCCGAGACTGGTTCTAGGGTTTTCTCAGTCCACAATCATGCAAGGGTCATATAGGGTAGGTGCTGTCTCCAAGGAACTAGTGAAGGGGATAGGTACCTTACCACACATGTGAAGGAAAGAGAAACAGACTTCCAAGATTCCCAGCATCCCCATCAATATGACAAGCAGAGAAGACTTTCCGGGAACCACCATCCCTTCCCTACCCATTATACAGAATTAACTGAGCAAGGAAGGATTAGTAAAATTGACTGTTTAGACCAAGAATGCCAACAGTGTAATGTCATTCAGCTAATAATATATGAGGATAAAGTGGAATGAAAGGCTAGATCCATACACCTTTGGATACCACTTCTGGATACTTGGGCAACCTCCAGTAGTACTTCTGTCAAAAAAATTACCCAATTTCCTCAACCGTGTTAGGATGACTGTCATAGAAAAGAGTGAAATACAAAAGAATGGGCTATAGACTAGTAAATGGCATAATTATATACGAGTACACACAAATATAGATAAATGGATAACATACCGTATCTCAGAGTGCCTTTGTCCACAAGAGCTGCAATATGATTTTGAGTATTCTGAATAAACACCTTATCAGGTGTTTGTCTGGTGATCAGTGTGTGTAGGTTGCATGCTGTGCAGTAGTAAGCATCCAATATGGGAGCAAGCATGGTTGTCCATGCTCCTATGACTTCTAGTGAGGATGTGGATGGTACCATCTTGTAACACAGGGAGAAGGTCAGGTCATCCTCATCAGAGTCATCTGACCATCTGTTGTGTATGCTCTGCAAAGGTTTTTTTTATGTAACATCACAAAATATAAAGAATTAATTATACAAAAAAAAATGCCTTTTAAAATTTTATGAAATAAAGTTCAATCCAGTAATACAAAATGTATTTATAGTTTGATAACATTACTTTAAGAGATTCTAAATCAATATGCATCTCTATCACTGAATAATATTCTGTTCATGATTTCTTTACACCAAATTTTAACTCTCATCAAGTCTGTTTTCTCTTACTATAAAAAATACTAGTAATTTGTAACAGACTACCAAGAATTACTGGAGTGTGAATAAAAGCTAAATGCACAAATAAAAGACATGTACTCTCTATCTGCAACATTTTAATCACCTGATGTGCACAATTTTCCCTTATCACACTCTCCTGAGACAATGAGCCCACCTCTCATTGCCTTGTATCACTACTCACCCATTCATATCAATCATCATAAATCTTTTACTTGGATTTACTCATTTCTTTTCAGTACGTAAAACATACTGTATATGTTAGCCTATTTTAAATTTGTCACATTCTAATACACTAACATACTGTACTCTTGAATCATGTCATACACGTAAGTCATACATCTATATGATAGCTAGTATGCTAAGAGGGTATTGATAACTAGATGCAAACTGATGAAATTAAGACACATGTGCAACATCTGGGTATCTTTATTGTAGACGTTTCGCCATCCAGTGGCTTTATCAATACAAAATCTAGGACATAGCTTGAAGACAGTAGGACTATATACAGAAGATGAGGTAATCAGTCCCTCAACCTTGGAGTAGGTGATTACCTCGTCTTCTGTATATAGTCCTACTGTCTTCAAGCTATGTCCTAGATTTTGTATTGATAAAGCCACTGGATGGCAAAATGTCTACAATAAAGATACCCAGATGTTGCACATGTGTCTTAATTTCATCTTGTCGGTATTATATACCATTCTTGCACAACTGGATGCAAACTGTTAATAGTACAAATTAATATTTTAATTGAATTTTAAGCAAGTATACCTGAAATGGTGAATCATAAAAAGGCACCTGAAAACTACTAATATCAAAGAGCATCTTGAGTTAGGCACACTTATTTTTTTACTATATATAAGGCATTGCATGGCAGAAAAAATAAGTGCCAAATTCAAGCAGAGAAAAATGCAGGCATGGGGGAGAGTGGTGGTATACATAGAGCTCAAGTTGCTGTACTTTGTTATGGGGTATGAGCCTAATTTGCAGATGCAGAAGACAACATCTGCACATTCCCATAAACAGACAAGGAATCGATTCGTTCACTAACCCGGTTTTTGGCACTGGTGGCACTTGTTCTTTTCTGCCATGCAATTGCTCACATGTACTATACGTATCTTCATTTAATAAAAATTCTTTATTAAAGTAAGTTCCTGGTCCAGAAAAATGCGCATTAATGAGGTTTCAATCTACATGTAATTTGATCTCAGTGAATGAATATTCATCACAGTAAATACTGCAATAATATCCACTTACAGATTGAATATTCAAGTATTACTGCCAAGGATTTAAAAAGGGAATAGCTTTTTTTTTTTAACACACTGGTCATTTATTATATGTAAACAAAAAAATAATTCTTTTTGGGTCACCCCTGCATTGGTGAGCTATGGCCTGTTTGTTAAAAAAAAAAAAAAAGTTATTCTTCTTTCTTCAACAAATCGGCCGTATCCCACCGACACATGGTGGCCCAAAAAGAAAAACAAAAGTTTCTCTTTTTAACTTTAGTGATGTATACAGGAGAAGGGGTTACTAGTCTCTTGCTACCACCACTTTAGTCGCCTCTTACGACACACATGGCTTACAAAAGAATTCTGTTCCACTTCCCCATGGAGATAAGAGGAAATAAACAAGAATCAGTAAGAAAATAGAAGAAAACCCAGAGGGGTGTGTATATACAGGTCTGCCATCACAAATCTGGCATTCAGTTATTTAGTTCCTTCGGTTATTGGCACTAATTTCAGCTAGCATAATTTCAAATTTCCAGGGTCGTCACACCAACCTGCTGCTACTGTTTGGTGGCGCTACTTGCTGCATAAGTCATTCCAATTTCTTATTCTCCATTTATTGCTATAAACTGCTTACTTTTAGCCCTAGCCATGGTTCCAATGAATAAAAGAAACGTTTCTCATTGTGTAAAGTACATACACAGTACACTGTCCATAAAAGATAAGGTGGCTTTGAAGCCACTGTCGGTTGCCATGAGCTCAGTCTTGTGATGCAGAGCAATATGCTTTATTATTACACTAATATCAACACTATGGCTTATTTACCCATCACAAATGATCTAATATGACATAATAAACAATATAAATAACAAAAACATTGTAAATACTCTAGAATGAATAACATTTGGCATAATACTGAGCAGATTGACGGAGGTATGAAGAGGATATGGGATACAAGTACCATCCTCCTATTCTGTCTTTGGGCTTTATGTTAGAGAAAATGGAGTATAGCACAGGGCTAACTGTGATATACACTCGTAATGCACCCTAAAACAAACAAAAAAGCTATTTTCTCTACAGATTATCATACATAGCAGCACATGTGTAGAGAACCTAGGATAACCCAAAAAAGTCAAAGTGACTTATTTCCAGTACCTGGCTTGGGCTTGCCATATATGTATGATTTTTGGTAAATAGTTTTTTTTTCTCAGTTGTTTGTTGGGCTATTTTACTGAAACTTGGGCAATGTATGATGGAAAAAATTAAAAAAAAAAAAAAAAAAAAAAAAAAAAAAAAAAAAAAACTGATGATAAATAACGGAGTTCACTACTCAGCAATTAGCCGGCCCTTAGCGGTATATTTTCATGTAGTTCTTATGGTTGTATTCTCGTTTTTTTGGTCTCATTTGATAGAATGAAAGATATATTACAGAAATAAATATGATTTTGATTAGTTTCATGATGAAAAGTACCTTGAAATTGAGCTCAAAGTAGCGGAAGTGTTCGATTTTTGACGATGTTCAATGTAAACAAGTTATATCAAGCATCCAATATGTGTCAGCTGGTGGGTCTAATATGCTTTCACAAATGCGCTGATATTATTTATACCATTTTTTACAACAATTAAGTAGTCTGCATAATAGTAAATCTTTATTTTTTTTGTGTGAATAAAAACTCAAAATGGAAAACCCTCAAGGAATTTTCCTTGATGTTGGTGAGGGACTCTTGATCAAACATGAAAGGGCTAAATTTCCGGGGTCGCCGCTACTGTCTGGTGGCACTGCTTAGAGCATAAGTCATTCCAATTTGTTTTTCTCTCCATTTATTGCTAAAACTTTCTCACTATTACCCTAGCCATGGTTCCAACGAAAGGAAATGTTCCTCATTGTGTAAAGCGCAAACACCGTACACTGTCCATAACAGATAAGGTTGAACTTTTGAAAAAACTTAACAGTGGTGTATCTGTGAGGAACCTGTGTGAGTTATATAGCATTAACTCTTCAACAGTTTATGACATAAAGAAACAAAAAAAAAAATTACTGAGTTTCTTTGCTAACAGTGAATCAAAGAAACAGATGTGTAAAAGGACAACAAATGAGGGAAGGAAAAAGTTCAGAACTAGATCAGGTTCTAATGAAGTAGTTTAGGCTACATGTAAGTGAAGGTGTTCAGCTGTCTGGCACACTGGTGAAGGAACAAGCCAAAATTTTTCATGAATAACTAGGACTTGATTATGAATGTGATTACAGTGAAGGTTGGCTACAGCATTTTAAGGATTGATATGGCTTAAAGTTTCATGCAGTGTGTGGTGAAGAGCATTCAGTAGACACAGAAGCAACTGCTAAATGTGTTGACAAGTTCACCAAGTTAGTTTCAGATGAAAGTTAAGTCCTGAGCAGGTCTACAATGCAGATGAGACAGCATTGTACTGGAAATGTACACCAAGAAGAACTCTGACAACTGAGGATGCAGAATCACCAACAGGATATAAAGCATTGAAAGATCATGTCACTGTATTGGCATGCTCTCATGCCGCAGGAACGCACAAATGCAAGTTACTGTTCATCGGTAAAAGTTTACGTCCCAGGGCTTTCAAAGGCATGACAGTTCCTGTGATTTACCGTGCCAACAAAAAAAATTGGTAACTGAAATTACATTGAATTGGTTTGAAAATCACTTTCTTCCAGAAGCAAGAACTCACTGTGACTGTTGGTTTGGACCACAACTGTAAGGTAATGCTTATTTTAGACAGCTGTTCCGCACATCCGAAAGCAGAACTCCTGGTAAAGAACAACGTTTTTGGTATCTACCTCCCACCTAACTGCAAATCATTAATTCAACCCCAGGACAATGGCATACTATGTTCTTTTAAGTCTAGGTATCACACCCATTTTATGAGGCACCTACTTAGTGCAGTTAACTCTGGCAGACCAGTACATGAGTTTCTTAAGGAATTTAATGTGAGAGATATGGTTTACTGTGTTGCCAATACTTGGAAGTCTGTAGACGTATCCACACTGAAAAATGGATGGCATAAATTGTGGCCAGGGTTAATGTTTGAGATGGAACCTGGAGAAGATATTGAAAATGACTTTACAGGATTTAGGGCTTGAAGGAAAAACAGATTATACATAGACTGCTTTCTTTTGCTAGTGATCTGACTAATCCTGCTGCGAAGGATCTTGCATCGAGGATGGATGAAGTTAATGCTGGGGAATGGATGAATGTAGATGAAGATGCAGCTATTGTATGTCATTAAACTGACTCAGAAATTGTGCAGATGGTTGTAAATTCACAGTAGCAAGCCAGTGGAGGAGAAAGCATTGATGAAAATGAGGAAGATGTAGCAGAAAGTCTCTATTGATAGGTTAATTCAGTTGGCAAGTGAACTGCTAAAAGGTCTAGAGCAATGCAGTTTTATAAGTGAACAATAAATAATGAATGTTTACATGCTGTAGGATAAACTAATCAAAGAAAGGCCAAAATATATGAAACAACTCAGCTTGCAAGATATGTTCAAAATAATGGCTAAAAAGTGTGCAACAGAGGAGTCACCACTTGAAAATCTAGTGCCTTCAACATCTGCTCAGCCTGATGTGCTACCACTGTCACCATCAGTTCCTGATGAAGAAGATGGCAATCCTGACAGCCCTTCACCTCAAGACATGTAAATGTGTTTAGATGCAAATTTCAGCTATTCACTTTGGAAGCGGCAGTGGTGAACTTTCTTGTGTAAGTAAAGTTGGTTAACTTTATTAAGTGTATTCTAACTTAATCACTCTGTAATCCAGCAAACTCAGTAATCTGGCACACTACAGGCCCCACTGATGCCGAATTTGTGATGGAGAACCTGTATATGCTTGTACATACAAGTATAGTGTGACCTAAGTGCAAGTAGAAGTAGCAAGACGTACCTGAAATCTTGCATGTTTATGAGACAGAAAAAAGACACCAGCAATCCTACTGTCATGTAAAACAATTACAGGCTTCGGTTTTACACTCACTTGGCAGGACGGTAATATCTCCCTGGGCAGCTGCTGTCTACCAACCTACTACCTAAAAAAAATCTGTTATTATGTGAATATATATAGGGACCAACCCCAGCATTTTGTAGAAGACCCATGTCAACAAGACTGTCGACAGACTCATGGAGTTTAGTGTCCAGGCTGGCACACGGTGGGGCCAGCAGGAACTCATTCTGTAGCATCTCAGAAAGGCGTAGAGCTCGCTTGATTAACTGCAACAATAAACAAAATTAAAATTAATAAATAAAATTATATGCGGTAGATTTTTATTTAAAAAATGATAATTCCACTAAGAAATGATCATGTATTACAATAAAAATAAACTAAGTTACATACTCTCAAAACTTTGTTTTTTCCTATGTTCACTTACAATTTCTTTCTTTTGCACAACATCGAACTATATAAAAACTAATGTTGCAATTACAATCAGCACAAGTCCAGGCCTTTATAATCTCAATACAATCATAACTAGTAAAATCTAAGAAAGTTTTACATTATGTTGACAGACCAAGTTACTCTTTACCTGACTTTGCAATATGACAAAGTCAGATTAATAAGTAAGGTGCAATCCTCCTGTAGAGAGAGGAATGGTTTATGAGGTGGTTTAGTCTTTCAGAATGGGTGAGGCAAGATAGGCTGATCAAGCTGTATAAATTTGGTGGATGGAAGGTGTAGTAGACATTTCAAGAAGAGTTGAAAAATGGGGTATGATAGAAGTTTTAAGAGGCAGGCATTTGAATTTGATATACACATCCCCTTCACTTCCTTATTTCTTGTTCCACCATATTCCTGCTTTCTAACATTCCATTAACTCTTTCGATAATGATGCTATGTTTGCTTTAACACATGTATTTAACATACTTGTTACCCAATAATTCTTACATATATTCATAAACAAAAACTATGTGCAAGTACCCCTACATACCTTTTCTCTGTCTATTAAGATATCAAGTGAACAGTCCTTGTAGCTCCACAAATCACAGTCGAGTAATGACAGTAAACTGGTGGCTGAAAAAATAAGTGTGTGTTCAAAATAATCATTTTTTTTTTTTTCAACAAATCAGCCGTCTCCCACCGAGGCAGGGTGGCTCAAAATGAAAAACAAAAGTTTCTCTTTTTAATTTTAGTAATGTATACAGGAGAAGGGGTTACTAGCCCCTTGCCCCAGGCATTTTAGTCGCTTCTTACGACACGCATGGCTTACGGAGGAAGAATTCTGTTCCACTTCCCCATGGAGAAAATAATAATTACCAGTATTATTTAAATGAATCATAATATACACCACCTTCAGTATAAAATAAACCTAAGAAAATAATAGCTTAATAATTATGCGTTCATCATAATTTTAGAATTAACAATGACTGCTATGAATATTGGTAGCATATCTAAATTAATCTCTTCAGATTTTCAATAATATTATTGGTTTTTTTTTTTTCAAGTGACAGTTTTAACACAACTTATAATGAAAGCATGGCTGGACTTGTGCACACGTAAAACAGTTAATATTAAAAAAATTCATCATAAAGATGGGACAGTGGATGAAGGGATCAATTATGGGAGTTGTGGAGTACTCAAACCAAGAGGTTAGTTAATGAAAATAAGATGGATTCATCAGTAGATAATAAATATTAAAAAGAAGAAAACAATGAGAATAATCATTACAGAAAGAGCACTATTTCAAGGCTACTGTGGATTCTTGACACTCTGGCAAACCAGGAATGGAATTAAGTTATGCTGGAAGAACTTTAACTTTTTTTAACACGTCGGCCATTTCCCACCAAGGCAGGGTGACCCAAAAAGAAAGAAAAAAAAAAAACTTTCATCATTCAACACTTTCACCATCATTTATACATAATCACTGTCTTTCCAGAGGTGCTCAGATACAACTAAATACACAACACTGAACTATACTTACCAACAATAGCATCAACAGCAAAGACGGGAGTAAGAGCACTAGCATAATAGTTGAGTTCAATAACATTTGGCAGGAGGGTGATTGGTGCAATTAAGACATCAGTTTCTTCACACCTAAGCTTGTCAGTTTCCTGAGGCTTTTCTACTCTAACCAGTCCAGCTCCAAGTAGTTTAACCTGTAATTGTATAGCACATTTTTATATAACTGAAGAATAAAACTCAATTTTAAATGTTGTCACTAAGCTTCCCACACAAAAATTTGCAGTTATTAGACAGAGTATTATTACATGAACATGTAAATTACCAAGTAGCAAACTTACAGCATGAATAACAACATCTTTGGATTTGCCAGAAAATCCTGTATCCCGCTTTCGGGTTCTCAGAGAATCTCTAAGGGCATCGAGTGCTTTAGTGAGAGTAAATAAGCTTGTTCCATTACGGTACACAAATGATAACAACCAAGCTATAGCATTTGTTGACATGATAGCTTGACATCGCTCAGCATCTGTTAAACAAAATAATAAAAATTAACTCGTGCTATCTACTTGTTTTTATAATTCTGAAACAAAATTATACAATATACCAGAATACCCTATGCTTGTGTATTTCCTTTTGTATAATAAATGTTTAATCTAAATTTGAAAAAGGCATACCTCTGATAGCATTTTATTTACAAACTGTAGATCCTTAACACTTCTTTAACCCTTTGGGGGTCGACAGGTCCTCTCAGAGACTTGTTCTCAGGGTCGGCCAATTTTTTTTTTTTTTTCTTTGAAAAGATAGAGAATCTTTTCCCGGTCATAATGACACCAAAAGTATGAAATTTGATGAAAAACTTACGGAATTATGCTCTCGCGAATTTAGCGGTCTCGACGATGTTTATGCATCGGCAATTTTGCCCACTTTGAGCCCTATTTTCGGCCAATTCCAGTGTACTAGTCGACAAAAATCATAACTATTTCGCTAGAACTCCATTTTTTTCTACCGAATGAGTACAAGAAACCACCCATTTACCAATTTCAACTATCCAATAAAGTGGTCAAAATTTAGCAATTTTGCCAATTTCACACAAATTTCAAAAGATGCCAATTTCCGAATAGGGTCCAGAATAAACAAGAAAGACATTCCTGGCACTAAAATAACAAGTTTTCTGTTCGTTAGTCACATCCCCAGGCCCCTCTTATATTTCTTTGGCTTTCCACTTTGAATTTTTATTCTTACAAAAAAAAAAAAAAAATAAGATTTACTGTTATGCAGACTACTGCATTAGTGTAGAAATGGTATAAATAATATCAGCGCACTTGTGAAAGAATATTAGACTCACCAGTTGATGTGTATTGGACACTTGGCATGATTTGTTGACTTTTGAACTTTGGTAAAAATCGAACATTTCTGCTACTTTGAGCTCAATTTCAAGGTACTTTTCATTGTAAAACCAGTCAAAATCATCTCAATTTCTGTAATATGTCTTCCATTCTATAAAATGAGACCAAGAAAACTAGAATACAACAATAAATACCATACGAAAATACAGTGCAAAGTCGCTGTTTTAATCCAAAAACATGGTCAAAGCTTTTTTTTTCTCATTACGCACTGTGTTGCAGGATTTTTTTTATACTGCGCACACTGACCACACAGACCCATTCTTTCATATGTAGGCCTACCAGCTTTCTCTCACTAGATTTGAGGGCGCTAGAATTTAGGCGTACTAGTACGTCAAAAACCCTGGGTCGTAAGACATACTAGTACATCCGAAATCCCCAAAGGGTTAAGTAAATGACCTGAATTACAGTATATATGACCCAAAGTGCAAGTGGTGGTACTAAACTCAGAAACCATATTACAGTTTAGTTATCAAGCAACAACCTCACTCAGAAGCACTGGCCACTCATAGAAACAGTCCTGGGAAGACCACAGAAGTACTTTTTTTGCCCTGTGATGATTCTTAACTGTGGCCACATTCACTGCATCATTTGGTTATCTATAACTCATTAATATGTTAAATTATTATTGTAATCAAAGAAAACGCTAAACTGACATGGGTCATACAGCGGTAAATATGTTAAAACTAAGTTTGTCATCAAGCTCATTATTCAGTTTAGTAATAAACCTTTGTGTTGGGATACTTGATGCATGTGTTCAGTGCTTATGAAAAATAGGTGCCCAATGATTGAGAGATAACCTGTGTGGTTACAGAAAAAAGTCATACAAGACCATGTATGTATTGTAGGGTACATGTATATGAGACCAGTATTTGAAAAAATTGTGATTTTTAAGTTATAATAAAGACAAAGCACTGTGCAGTATGCTATTCTATATCTGTGACATAATTATTGCTTACCATAAACAATATGAGATGCTAATGACTTGACAAGATATCTATATTCATCTGTAACGTCATTTCCAAAAAGGGAGGAATTACTTCTTGCTTCATGTAGGTTAGAATTAGTTCTACTTATGGCATTGATAGCACTGGATGGATTAGATAAAGTTCTCTTCAGTCGTAGATGATCACTGGATGCTGGACTGGATAAAGAACGCTGGTGGCCCTTTCCTGTGACTAGAGTAGTAGTAGTTACATCTTGAGGAAGTGGTGCTAGTGGTTTCAAGTCACTAGCAACTGGTGAAGAGTTAACATTGATTGGGGTGGGGGAGAGGGGTGGTGTGCATCCCAGTATTATTTCACTTTGTGGCTGATTTTGAGGCTGATTTAAACCAAGGCGGGATGCAACACCCTTGGCATTCTTGACAAACTCCCGAAGGCTAAAAGGCTGTCCAAAATCAATCCTTGCATGACCATAGTTTGTAGAGAGCACTTTAATTATAGCTCTAACTGCTCCCCAAAATGATTCCGGAACCTGAAAATAATTTTATATATAAATTAAACATTTTTTTTTAACATGCTGGCCCTCTCCCACCAAGGCAGGGCGACCCAAAAAAGAAACTTTCACCATCATTTACACTATCACCATTTTTCCAGAGGCACACAGATATGACAGTTCAAATGTCCCTCCAAGCAGCAAATATCCCAAACCCCTCCTTTAGAGTGCACACACTGTACTTTCTACCTCTAGGACTCAAGTCTGGCTAACCAGTTTCCTTGAATCAAATATACGGATCTTATTTTAATAACGCAAATAGAGTGCAATAAATGCTGCCTTTAAAGCTGAGAAAAACAAATTAAAACAAAAATACTGAAGACCACTGTCTAAGATGTCAAAGTAGTATTAAGACAACATATTTTCTATTAATATAATGGGTGGGTATTCATAGTGATTATTCTTTCATTACTGCAAATTTTTCCCTAAACCTAAGCTGCTATTGCATATTCAAACTGAGGAAAAGATTTGGTTAATAAATAAATAAATAAACAAATAAATATATAAAATTTTTTTTTTTTTTTTCAACAAGTCGGCCGTCTCCCACCGAGGCAGGGTGACCCAAAAAAAAAAAAAAGAAAGAAAATCCCCAAAAAGAAAATACTTTCATCATCATTCAACACTTTCACCACACTCACACATTATCACTGCTTTTGCAGAGGTGCTCAGAATACAACAGTTTAGAAGCATATACGTATAGAGATACACAACATATCCCTCCAAACTGCCAATATCCCAAACCCCTCCTTTAAAGTGCAGGCATTGTACTTCCCATTTCCAGGACTTAAGTCCGACTATATGAAAATAACCGGTTTCCCTGAATCCCTTCACTAAATATTATTTATATATATATATATATATATATATATATATGTGGGTAAGGGGCTTGGACTTCCAGCAAGCGTGCGTGAGCGTGTTAGATAGGAGTGAATGGAGACGAATGGTACTTGGGACCTGACGATCTGTTGGAGTGTGGCGGGTAATATTTAGTGAAGGGATTCAGGGAAACCGGTTATTTTCATATAGTCGGACTTGAGTCCTGGAAATGGGAAGTACAATGCCTGCACTTTAAAGGAGGGGTTTGGGTATTGGCAGTTTGGAGGGATATGTTGTGTATCTTTATATGTTTATGTTCTAGACTGTTGTATTCTGGGCACCTCTGCAAAAACAGTGATAATGTGCGAGTGTGGTGAAAGTGTTGAATGATGATGAAAGTATTTCTTTTTGGGGATTTTCTTTCTTTTTGGGTCACCCTGCCCCGGTGGGAGACGGCCGACTTGTTGAAAAAAAAAAAAAAAAAAAAAAAAAAAAATATATATATATATATATATATAATTATATATTAATATATATATATATATATTATATATATTCTTTCTTTCAACACACCGGCCGTATCCACCGAGGCGGGGTGGGCCCAAAAGGAAAAAACGAAAGTTTCTCCTTTTACATTTAGTAAAAATACAGTTGGACCCCCCCCATAGCGACCTTAATCCGTGCAAGAGGGCTGGCTGTTATGCGAAATGTCGGTATGTGAATGAATTTCCCCATAAAAAATAAAGGAAATAAAATTAATCCGTGCAAGACACCCCAAAAAAGTATGAAAAAAAAATTTTTTTTTACCACAAAAAAAATGTTAATTTTAGTACACACAAACTGAAAAAGGCATGCACAATTACATGACACTTACTTTTATTGGAGATTGGTCCAAACTTAATTCTTCAATTAATCCCCTCCCAAATTTTCCCTTTACCAAAAACTTATTAAAAATTTTTTTACAATTTTTTTTTTCCCCTTTCCCATAAAAGGGATATCTGCTCTGAATTGGATTTTTTCTACTTTTTAAAAAAAGTACCAAACTAAACTTTCCCCCCTTTTTTAAAAATTTTTTGCCCCCTTTTCCGTGCTTTACCCCCCTTTTTTTAAAACCCTAAAACCCCCCCCAAATTCATTCCTTTTTTAAAAGTTAAACCCTTGGGGGGTTTGTTGCCCCCTTTTTTCCTTCTTTTTTAATTTTTTTAAAAAAAAATTAAAAATTATTTTAATTTTTAAAAAAATTTAAAATTTTAATTTAAAATTTTTAAAAATTTTTTAATTAAAATTTTTTTAAAAATTTTTAATTTTTTTTTTTTTTTTTTTTTTTATTTTTTTTAAGGCCTTCCCCACCAAGGCGGGGGCCCCAAAAAAAAAACTTTCACCATCATTACCCATCACTTTTCCAAAGGGGGGCACATACAGTTTTTAAACCACATTAAAACCCCCCTTAAGTGCAACCCTTCCCCTCACCCCGGACTCAAGTCCGCCCCCGTTTCCCTGAATCCCTTATAAAAATTTTTTTTCCCCAAAACAAACCCCTTTTAAATTTAAAAAACCCTTTTTCCCCCCTTTTCCCAAAACCGTCAAGATGGGAAAAATAAATGACACAAAATCCTTTTTTTTAAAAATTTACCCCCTACCCCCTTTTCCCTACCAACTGAAACCCTTTAAACCCCCCTTTTTTTTTTTTAATTCCAAAAAAAATTAAAAATTTTTTTAATTTATTTAATTAAATAAAATTCTTATTATATTAAAAATTTTAAAAACCTTTCCCCCCGCCCCCCCGCTGCCATTAAACGGGGTTTCCCCCTTTTAATTGGTAAAAAAAATTATCCCCCCCCCTTTTTCCTCCAAAAAAATTCTTTTCCCCGAAATCCCATCCCTTTTTCCCCCACAATTTTGATTAATTTAAAAACCCAGTGAAGTTCCCAAACTGGGTAGTTACCCCCTTATATTTTCCCCCCCCCAACTGAATTAAATTTCATACCAAGACCCAAACCTTTCCTTTTTTTCCCTTAATTTTTTCTTTTCAACCCCCCCCCAAATTAACCTCCTCCCCTCTCAAATATAATTTTTAAAAAAAATTTTAAAAATATATATAATATAATAATTATATATAATATAAATTTTTATATATATAATATTTAAAAATTTTTTTTTTTTAAGTTGGGGAAAAGGGAAAGTTTTAAAAAAAAAAAAAAAAAGGGATATTCAAAAATTTAAAAAAAAAAAAATAAAAGGGGGAGAGGTATGGAAAAAAGTTTAGAATTGGGGGGGGGGTTTTCTTTATAAAAAACCCCTTTATGAGGGAAAAAATATTTGGGGGTTAGGTTTTGGAAAAAAACCTTTTGGGAAAAAAAATTTTTTAAATTCCAAAACTCAATGGGGGAAGCTTGGTTAAAAACACACAGGAGACTTTTGGGGGGCAAGCCTTTTTCAATTTTAAAATTTCAAAATTTTGGAGGGGTTTGGGGGGTTTAAAAAAATTTATGGGGGGGAAAATTTTTTATGGTTTCTTTAAGAAAATCAAAAATTTCCCTGAAACTATAACTAAAAAAAAGGGGTTTCCCCCGAAATTAAAAAAAAGGGGTTTTCTTGCTTTCCCAAAATGCGGCTTTAAAAGGGAAAAAAGGGTACTTTTCCAAATCTTTTTGGGTTAGAAATTTTTTATAAATTAAAACCCAAATTTTAATTTCCTTACCCTAAAAAAGGGGGGCAAACCTTCATTTAAAGGGGGGAAAACATTTGGAAATATTTTTTTTTTAATTTTTCTTTAACTTTTTTTTGGCACCTCAAAAAAATATTTCGGGTTTTTAAAATTTTTTAAAAATAAAATAATTTTTTTGGGGTTTTTTTTTTTTTTGGCACCCCCTCGGGGAACGGCCGATTTTTTTTTAAAAAAAAAAAAAAAAAAAAAAAAAATAAATTATTTAAAAAATATAAAATTAATTAAATTTTAAAAAAAATTTTTAAAATTAATTAAAAATTTTTTTTTTTTTTTTTAAAAATTGGCACTCCCAAAAAAAGGAAAAATTTCCCAAAAAATTCCAAAATTAATTTCCCCAAAGCTGGCTTTCCACTTTTTGGGGGGTTTTTTTAAATTAAAATTCCCCCCAAAATTCTTATACAGGCCAAGGGGTTAGGGAAAATTTTTTAACCTAAACTTAAAACCTTTCCAAAAATTTCCCAAAAAAAAATTCCCCTTTTAACAGAAATTCAAAATAGAATTATTTTTTCACTTTGTCCTTTTAAAAACAGTTTAAAACTGAAATCCTCCATTTTATAAAAAGTTTAAAAACCCCCCCAAAATTTTTGTTTTAAAAATTGAAATTTAACATCCCTCTTACCTTAATTTCGTTTCTATACTTTCCAAAAAAATTTTTTCCCCCTTTAAGTTAACTCTTTTACACCTAATCTCCCTTTTTCCCTATAAAGTTTCCCTTTTTCCTCTAACAAAAAATTTTTACCCCCAAACTTACCGTTTTTGACCCCCAAACCCCAACCCCAAAACCCCAAATAAAATTTTTAATCATAAAACTGACAAATTCCATTATTCTTTTTCCACCCCAAAATTTCCCCTTTTCCCCTTTTTTTTAACTTTTTTTTTGTTGTAAAAAATTTCCCAAAAGCCCCCTCTTTTAAATTTAAATTCAAATTCTTCTGGGTTTTTTTTTAGCCCCTTTTCATTTTACCTTTTTTTTTCATTTTTTTAACCCCAAAACAAATTACAGGCCCCCCTCTGGGGCAAAGTTTGCTTAAAAATCCGGTGATTCCCACAAGGGGTTTTTTGTTGGGGGGTTTCTTTAATGTTGTCTATTTTCCCTAATAATGGGAAATGGGTTTATTATGGGGGCCATTGGGGAAAAAATTTTTACCTGAAAAATTTAAAAACACCCTAAAAGAAAGTTTATTCACCCTTATTTTGTATATGTTTTTAAAAAAGAAAAAATTTTGATGTGTTTTTTGGAGGAACCTCAATAAAATTGAGAAAGGTTTGGGGATTTTTTTAATCAGGAAAGTTTAAAAGGTTTCCCCTTTTTTCAATTACTTGTAAAGAAATTTAAAAAAAAATTTTTTTTGGGATCAGTTTTTAAAAACTGGCAAAAGTAAATTAACAAAATTTTTTTAAAAAAAATAAAGGGTTTTCCCAAAAAAAAAAAAAAAAAAAAAATTTAAAAATGTTTCTTTTTAAAAAATTTTTTTAAAAAAAATGGACTTAACAGCTGATTTAGCCCCATTAAAAAAGTAATTTAAAAAAACATTCTATTAAAAATGAAAAATAAAAAATCAAAATTAAAAATAAAAAAATAATTAAAATTATTAAAAAGGAACCAAGTAAAAAAACCCCGGGGAAAATCAAAAATTGAGAGGGGCCTTTTAATTTTTTTACTTTTAAAAAAGAAAAAATTTTTATTAAAAAGGGAAAAAAAAATTTCAAATAAATAAAATATACAATTAAAACCTGAAAGGCAAAATTTTAAAAAAATGCTTTAAAGGGAAAAAATTTTCAAGGGAATGAAAAAAAAAAGATAGGAAAAAAAATTTAAAATTTCTTTTTTTATTTTTAAAAAAAAAACCCCCAAAAAATTTTTTGGGTATGGGTTTTTAAATTTGGGAAATAAACCCCCAATTTCCTGTTAATGTGGGTAATAAAAACTCCAAAGATATTTTCCCCTTTTTTTCCGGGAAGTTAATGAAAACCCCCTTTTCCCCCAATAGCCATTTTTATTTAAGTCCAACTTTCCATCCCAACTTAATGTTTTCCTAATAAATAAAATTTTTTTTTTAAAAAAAATTAATGTGGGCCAGGAAAAAAAATAAAGAAAAAATTTTTTAATTTAAAAAAAAAGTTTAAAAAAAAGTTTTTAAAAAAATAATAAAAAAAAATTTAAATTTATTGATTCGAAAATCTCCGCAATAGCAAAAATTTCCTTTGCTTTATCAAAAAATTTTAAAACCAATTTTTCGAAATAACCCTTTTTAAATTTCAAAAATTTGGTTTAAACCGTTTACCCCCAAAAAGGGAATTTTTTATTTGGAAAATTGGAAAAAGCCAAAAAAAAAATTCAAAATCTTAATTCAAGTTGGAAAATCCATTGCCCTCAAAACTAACATTTTTAAAAAAATTTTGGGGTTTTTAAAATAAACCCTTTTGGAAAAACACATTAATGAAAATATTCGGACAAAAAGTTAAAAATTTTTTAAAAGGGGTTATTAAAATTTTTGAGTTTTAACCAAGGGGGATTTTAATGGAATTCGTTTTTTCGAACTAAAAATACTTAAAAATTTGCTTTTTTTTATTTTATGTAAAAATCAAAAATCTTTTTTGTTTAAATTTTATCATAAAGAAAGATTAAAAAAAAAAAATTGAAACATAAAGGTTACAAACTGTTTTAAAAAAAAAATCCCCAAATGCATTTCCCAAAATTTTTAAATTTTTGCAAAACCAAACATAGACTTTTTAATAAATTTCAAGGGGTAAAAAAAAAAATATTAGCCCCTGGTTCCCCACTTTTTTAAAAATTTTTAAAAAAACCTTTAAAAAAGGTTTAAATACAATTTCTTTTCCCTTTTTAGAGGAAGGAGACAATTACTTACCTGCATCTTTATGTGGGGAAATTTTTAAACGGGCCGGGTTTTTTTTATTTTTCCCCTTTTTTCCCAAAGGGCCCAAAGGATTAAAAATTTTTGGGGAGGCTTTTGGGTTTTGGGACTTTTTTTGGGGGTTCAAAGTGTACCCCTCTGAAAAAAATAATTGAGGGGGGAATTTGTTTTTTTGGTTTTTTTTTGGGGGGGGCTTTTTTTTTAATTTTTTGGGAAGGGAAATTTTGAAAAAAAAAAAAAGTTTTAAATTGGGGGAAAATTTTTAAAAAAAAAAGTTACTTAGAAAGGCCTCCCCTTTAAAAATTCTATTATTTTTTAAAATTTTCAATTTTTGAAAAATTTTAAAAACCCCCCTTTTCCCCCCCAAAAACCTATAAAAAAAAGTTTCAATTTTATGTGTAAGGAAAATGGCACGGAAAATCTTAATTTTCACATTTTAAAAAATTTTTTTAAATTTGGGGAAAATTTAAAAGTGGTTAAAAAAAAACCTTTTTAAAATAATTGGAAAAACCAATCAAAAACTTGACTATAAATTTTAATACTTTTTTAAAACAAATAAAAAATTTTTAAAAAATCTTTTAAAAAAAATGGGATAATAATCAATGGGTTTTTACTATGGGCCCCGGTTTAAAGGAGATCCCAAAAACTAAATAAAAAAAGTTTGGTGTTTTTGGTATTTTATTTTAAAACTTGGGCAATTCTTTCCCCCCAAGAGGCGTGTAAGGGATAAAGCCGAACGGGGATCCCTTTTTTTTTTGGGCCCAAACCCGGGTCCCTGGTTGCAAATGTCTTTTTTAACCATTTTTTTTTTTTTTTGTAAAAGGGGGGGAAGGGGGGGTTTTCCCTTAAAGGTTACAAGATAAAAAAGTTTTTTAACTTACTCCCGGAGTTCAAAAATAGTTGGGGGAAAGGCTTTTTGGGGGTTTAAGGGTTTAAGTTGAGGTTTTTGAAAAGGGGGCCCGTTGGGCCGGGGTGGGAAAATCCTTTTGAAGGGGGGGAAAATTTGCTTTTTTGGGGGGGTGTCGAAATCAAATGAGTAATTGGGGAAATTTTTTTTTTCTTTTCGGGTCATCCCCACCTTGTTGGGGGGCCGGGGAAAAAAAATGTTTAAAAAAAATAAAATTATTAACATAGTTTCTAACGATGTACTCAAGAACGTGATGAGGATGATGAAAATACTCAGAGAGGATAACAGAAACAGTGTAGTCTATATTTAGAACATGTGGGTAAGCTTATAAGCCTTGCTTACAAAGAGTACCTGATAATTATGACCTAGCAGGCTTTATGGAAAAAACAGATATGAATGATATCCTGACACCATTAACAGGAAAAACAAAAGCAGTACCGAAGGGGTGTAAGAAAATGTGCAGAGTGGTAGACTGCTGAAGTAAGACTCATGAGGTAACATGTAGTACAGCTACTGGAAACTAACAAATTATACACTGAATATGAGACACCTGATACTATAACCATATACTATATAATCACATACAGTATAGGTAATATCTCTCTCTCTCACACTCACACACACACATGCATGCATGCATGCACACATGTACACACACATGCATGTACACTTGTACACACACAGGCATGCACACTTGTACACACACATGCATGCACACATATACACACACATGCATGCACACATGTATACATACATGCACACATGTACATACACATGCATGCACATGTACACACATGCATGCACACATGTACACACACATGCATACACACATGTACACATACATGCACACATGTACACACATGCATGCACATGTACACACATGCATGCACATATGTACACATACATGCATACACACACATGCACACATGCATGCACACATGTACACACACATGCATGCTCACATGTACACACACATGCATGCACACATGTACACACACATGCATGCTCACATGTACACACACAAATGCATGCACACATGTACACACATGCATGCACACATGTACACACACATGCATGCACACATGTACACACACATGCATGCACACATGTACACACACATGCATGCACACATGTACACACATATTCATGTACACACACATGCATGCACACATGCACATACTCAAGTACACACATGCACACACACAGTAGAACCCCGTGTATCCACTGATTCGATATCTGCAGTTTCAGTTATCCATGGTTTACTTTGGTTTAATTTTGCATAATAATGGCCCCAAAGCACAATAGTAGAGAAGCTGGCAGTTCTTCAAAGCCTAAGATAAGCCATGAAGTTCTTCCCATCAGTGAAAAAGTGATATTTCTCCATAATTTATCAATTTAATAATTCATCAATTGAATTTTATAATAGGCATGTATAATTTATAAATTAAATTTTATAATATGTATGTATAGGAGCTATATATAGGGTTTGCTACTATCCACAGTTTCAGTATCCATGGCAGATCCTTGGAATGTATCCCCTGTGGATACAAGAGGGTCTACTGTACTCTATCCTCGTACCTAAAATATGAAAATTACAAAACCTACCCAAAGACAGGAATGCGTAGATTATCCCCCGCAGCAACAACAGGCGCTGGGATCTGCCGGTTGAAAAGTACCCAGGTAACAAACAAGTAGTCAACATGTGAACGGTGCAATGGAACGAAGATAATGGGAGTATCTCTTTTTGCTGCTCTCTCAATCACTTCTTGCTGACCTCCATGTATGGTTACTGACATCAGAAGATTGCTGAACACTTTGAACAATACATAACCTGTTAATCTGAAAACACAAAAAAAATACAAACAATTAATAATGAAAGTTCAGTGTACAACTAGCTTAGTGTGTATAAATTGGGGCATTTAAGGACAGCAATGCTCATATGTAATTATATGTCTGTACTTGTGTGCAAAGATGTGATGCAGAAATTGCATTAGAGTAAAGGTGAAAGAATGTAAACACAAAAGTAAAATCTAGAAATATCAAATCAGATCGGATGCAAAATAATAGGCAGCAGTGCATATAACCTCATAACATCACTAGTTTTTTTTTTTTAACAGGTCAGCCATCTCCCACCGAAGCAGGGTGACCCAAAAAGAAAGAAAATCCCCAAAAAGAAAATGCTTTCATCATCATTCAACACTTTCACCTCACTCATACATAATCACTGTTTTTGCAGAGGTGCTCAGAATACAACAGTTTAGAAGTATATATGTATAAAGATACACAACATATCCCTCCAAACTGCCAATATCCCAAACCCCTCCTTTAAAGTGCAAGCATTGTACTTCCCATTTCCAGGACTCAAGTCCGACTATATGAAAATAACCGGTTTCCCTGAATCCCTTCACTAAATATTACCCTGCTCACACTCCAACAGATCGTCAGGTCCCAAGTATCATTCGTCTCCATTCACTCCAATCTAACACGCTCATGCACGCTTGCTGGAAGTCCAAGCCCCTTGCCCACAAAACCTCCTTTACCCCCTCTTCCAACCTTTTCGAGGACGACCCCTACCCTGCCTTCCTTCCTTCACTAGTATCTCATGAATTTCCCTTTCATTTGAATGAAATTTTCTAGCAAAGCCAGTGACTGTCCTCCCATACTGAATAAAAGGAAAAGAAGTATAATGAAATGCAAGAAATACAGAGGAATAATTTTTTTTACCATAGGCTGTAACTAAATGCTGTATTTATTAACTGAGTACAATGAGCTGCAAAATCTTTTAAGCCAAGAACATGAAGGGCCAGAAGACAACACAGTAAAATACAATGACATTAGAATTTTGAGCTTATAAGGATGTCGCTTCTCTCCTTTCCCCTGGGAGAATGCTGTTCCTCTCATGAGAAAGAGGAACAGTAAATAAAATGATAAACTGCATAAGAAAAAATAATATAAAAACATTATATTATAAATATATATATAGATATGTAGGTAGTAGGTTGGTAGACAGCAACCGCCCAGGGAGGTACTACCATCCTGCCAAATGAGTGTAAAACGAAAGCCTGTAATTGTTTTACATGATGGTAGGATTGCTGGTGTCCATTTTTCTGTCTCATAAACATGCAAGATTTCAGGTACGTCTTGCTACTTCTGCTTACACTTAGGTCACACTACACATGTACAAGCATATATATACACACAACCCTCTGGGTTTTCTGCTATTTTCTTTCTAGTTCTTGTTCTTGTTTATTTCCTCTTATCTCCATGGGGAAGTGGAACAGAATTCTTCCTCCATAAGCCATGCGTGTTGTAAGAGGCGACTAAAATGCCAGGAGCAAGGGGCTAGTAATCTCTTCTCCTGTATAAATTACTAAATTTAAAAAGAGAAACTTTTGTTTTTCTTTTTGGGCCACCCTGCCTCGGTGGGATATGGCCGGTTTGTTGAAAGAAAGAATATATAGACATATATCCTAGGTAGGTTGGTAGACAGCAACCGCCCAGGGAGGTACTACTGTCCTGCCAAGTGAGTGTAAAACGAAAGCCTGTAATTGTTTTACATGATGATAGGATTGCTGGTGTCCTTTTTTCTGTCTCATAAACATGCAAGATTTCAGGTACGTCTTGCTACTTCTACTTACACTTAGGTCACACTACACATACATGTACAAGCATATATATACACACCCCTCTGGATATTCTTCTATTTTCTTTCTTTCTAGTTCTTGTACTTGTTTATTTCCTCTTATCTCCATGGGGAAGTGGAACAGAATTCTTCCTCCGTAAGCCATGCGTGTTGTAAGAGGCAACTAAAATGACAGGAGCAAGGGGCTAGTAACCCCTTCTCCCGTATAAATTACTAAATTTAAAAGAGAAACTTTCGTTTTTCTTTTTGGGCCACCCTGCCTTAGTGGGATACGGCCGGTGTGTTGAAAGAAAGAAGATATAGATATATATCCTAGGTAGTAGGTTGGTAGACAGCAACCGCCCAGGGAGGTACTACTACTGTCCTGCCAAGTGAGTGTAAAACGAAAGCCTGTAATTGTTTTACATGATGATAGGATTGCTGGTGTCCTTTTTTCTGTCTCATAAACATGCAAGATTTCAGGTATGTCTTGCTACTTCTACTTACACTTAGGTCACACTACACATACATGTACAAGCATATATATACACACACACCCCTCTGGGTTTTCTTCTACAGTGGTCCCTCGATAATCATAAGCTCGATAGTCGGAATTTTAAAAAATCGTAACGTTATTTTCATCAAAACATTGGCTCGTGAATCGTCGTTTGACTCGCAAACAGTCGTTCGTCTGGGACGTGTACACACAGCCCTGAGCCACCTCACACCATTCCCAGCCAGTGTGCCATTGTTTATCAGTGAGTGAGGATGATCCACGAGTTCATATGATACATTTCATAATGTTCCATTTATTTTAGTGCTTGCAACTGCTAAGTAAGTCACCATGGCTCCAAAGAAACCTAGTGCCAGCCCTTTGGTAAAGAATGTGAGAAACACACATAATTTAAGAAAAAATTTGTAGAAAAATTTGAAGGTGGTGGTGGTAGAGTGGAAGCAGTTGTGATAGTGGTATAGGGTGGTAGTGATGGTGGTAGGTGGTGGTAGCAGTTGTAATAGTGGTAGAAGGTGGTAGCAGTTGTAATAGTGGTAGAAGGTGGTAGCAGTTGTAATAGTGGTAAAAGGTGGTAGCAGTTGTAATAGTGGTAGAAGGTGGTAGTGATGGTGGTAGCAGTTGTAATAGTGGTAGAAGGTGGTAGCAGTTGTAATAGTGGTAGAAGGTGGTAGCAGTTGTAATAGTGGTAAAAGGTGGTAGCAGTTGTAATAGTGGTAGAAGGTGGTTGTGATGGTGGTAGAGGGTGCCTTCTTCAGTGATTCAGTGATACTACTAACTCCTCCAATGTTGTTGGAGTTATATAGGGCTACAGAAAACACCGGCGCCTCAGCTGCTGCTTCACCACCGTTATGGACGGCTTACTCTCAGTGGCCCTTATACACCCAACAACAATACAACACAACACCTTGTGTCATACATAATGACTTATTTTATTCATTCTAGAGTATATTCCATGTTTCTATGTTATTAGTATTGTTTATTATGTCATATTAGTTGAACTGTGATAGATAAATAAGCCGCAGAGTTGATATTAGTGTCATATTCTCCAACAATAAACTCGCCATCCCTCCCTCACACAACCAAGTCTTCAATAAAGGCAAGTGTGATGTTAAATAAGTACATAAGAACTTAAGACAGGAGGAACACTGCAACAGGCCTTGTGGCCCATACTAGGCAGGTCCTTCGCAAATCCAACCCGCTAACAGAACAAATGCTACCCAAGTAAAAAGCTCAGGTGCAAGTCTGACTCAAATCCAACTCCTCTCACTCATGTATTTATCTAACCTAAATTTGAAACTACCCAAGCCATAGCTTTTAGAACATAAGAACATAAGAAAGGAGGAACACTGCAATAGGCCTGTTGGCCCATACTAGGCAGGTCCTTCAGAAATTCAACCCACTAACAGCATAACTGCTACCCAAGCAATAAGCTTTGATAAACCTATTTACTCATGTGCAAGCCCGATTCAAACCAACCCCTCTCACTCATGTATTTATCCAACCTAAATTTGAAACTACCCAATGTTTTAGCTTCGATCAACCTACTAGGCAGACCGTTCCACTCATCAACTATCCCTATTACCAATGTTCATTTGCATTTTATTAGTGCTTTACATTTATTTGGTATTCTTTTCTGCATGTAGAAGTATAGGTAACAGATGTCCAAAAGTTATTTTACAGCTCTATACATCACTAGTGAGGCCTCATTTAGATTATGCTGCTCAGTTTTGGTCCCCTTACTACAGGATGGATATAGACTCATTAGAGAACATACAGAGAAGAATGACTAAAATGATTTAGAAAGGGCATAGGTAAGTACTGGTTTTCTAACAGAGTTGTAGATGCGTGGAAGTCTTCCCAGTGGGGTGGTAGACGCTAGGACCTTGGGTAGCTTTAAGAAGAGACTGGACAGATGTATGAGTGGGAGGGGCTGGGTTTGACTGGTGTCATTGGGTACGGGAGTTATTTCTTGGGTAGCTTTGGGTACAGGTCGTTTTGATAAGGACCTGCCTCGCATGGGCCAGAAGGTCTTCTGCAGTGTTCCTCCATTCTTATGTTCTTACTGTGTAAGGAACCTCCCGTATGAAGACAGACTTAAAGCCTTAAATCTCCAATCTCTGGAGAGGCGTAGAACGAGGGGAGATATCACTGAGGTGTATAAGTGGATGATGGGCATAAACAAGGAAGATATTAATAAAGTACTGAGGGTGTCGAACCATGTAAAAACCAGAAATAATGGATTTAAGTTGGATAAATTTAGATTTAGAAAAGACATAGGTAAGTACTGGTTTTCTAACAGAGTTGTAGATGCATGGAACAGTCTTCCCAGTAGGGTGATAGAGGCTAGGACCTTGGGTAGCTTTAAGAAGAGATTGGACAAATATATGAGTGTGAGAGGCTGAGTTTGATTGGTGTCATTGGGTACGAGAGTTATTTCTTGGGTAGCTTTAGATAGAGGTCGTTTTGATAAGGACCTGCCTCGCATGGGCCAGTAGGCCTTCTGCAGTGTTCCTCCATTCTTATGTTCTTATGTAAATCTATATTTAAGCTAGGGAAGTGACCCCTGAAGTGACCTAGAGTCCTTATGGAGGGGGATTTCCCTTCCAAACAATAACCTCTCTTCCCACTCTCCTCCTCCCTGTCTTCCATTTATCAACAACAGCCTTCAATAAAAGTAACTCTCATGTTGAATGTTCATTCTTTTGTGCATGTAAATCTATCTTTAAGGCAAAAAAAAAAAAAATTGTTGTTGATACTTCTGGGTGTCTGGAACAAATTAATTGGATTTACATTATTTCTTATGGGGAAAATGGATTAAAAAATCATCAATTTTGATAATAGTCACACTTCCAGGAACGGATTAATTACGAAAAACGAGGGATCATTGTATTTTCTTTCTAGTTCTTGTTCTTGTTTATTTTCTCTTATCTCCATGGGGAAGCGGAACAGAATTCTTCCTCCGTAAGCCATGCGTGTTGTAAGAGGCAACTAAAATGCCGGGCAAGGCTAGTAATCAATTCTCCCGTATAAATTACTAAATTTAAAGAGAGAAACTTTTGTTTTTCTTTTTGGGCCACCCCGCCTCGGTGGGATACGGCTGGTGTGTTGAAAGAAATAATATATACAGTGGACCCCCGGTTAACAATATTTTTTCATTCCAGAAGTATGTTCAGGTGCCAGTACTGACCGAATTTGTTCCCATAAGGAACATTGTGAAGTAGATTAGTCCATTTCAGACCACCAAACATACACGTACAAACGCACTTACATAAATACACTTACATAATTGGTCGCACTGGGAGGTGATCGTTAAGCGGGGGTCCACTGTATATACAGTGGACCCTCGACATTCGATACTAATCTGTTCATGAGAGCTATCGAATGTCGAAAATATTGAAAGTCGAATTAATTTTCCCCATAAGAAATAATGGAAATCAAATTAATCCGTGCAAGACACTCAAAAGTATGGAAAAAAAAAATTTACCACATGAAATATTAAGTTAAATGCAATAGAATAATTACAATAACAACAATAACAATAGATTAATAACAAGAGAATAATTGACACTTACCTTTAATGAAGATCTGGTGATGATTGATGGGATGGGAGGAGGGGAGAGTGTGGATGGTGTTAGTGTTTAGAAGGGAAATCCCCTTCCATTAGGACTTGAACTGGGAGCCTCACCATGCCTTACCACACTGTGTATGCCACTACAATTCTTAAATCTTTCAAACCAACCTTTGCTGGCCTTAAATTCACTCACATCACCACTAGTTGCAGGCAATTTCTTTACCAAATCATCATGCACTCCGACACACGCACTCCACTTTCGTACTTTGCAATTATCTCTTTCGTCATTTCAATAGTCATTAGCACCTTTTTTCTCGAAGTGTTGGCACTAGAAGCTTTCTTGGGGGCCCATGGTTACTTATTTTGCAGAAACAAGCACCAAAAACAGTGATAATATGGATAATATGGAATGTACCGAATGTATCCTTAGATGCGCACACACTGGCTGGCTTGTAAACACTGGCACACACGGGGCAGTTCAGGCTACACATAGACACGTCTCGTACGAATCGTATCGAATGTCGGGTTTTCCATCGAATGTCGAGGCGAAATTTTTGCGTTAAAATGCATCGAATGTCGGATTTATCGAATGTCGATGCCATCGAATGTTGGGGGTCCACTGTATATATATATATATATATATATATTATATATTATATATATTATATTATATATTATATATATTATATATTATATTATATATTATATATTATATTATATATTATATATTATATTATATATTATATTATATTATATTATATTATATTATATTATATATTATTATATTATATTATATTATATATTATATTATATTATATTATATATTATTATATTATATTATATATATTATATTATATTATATTATATATTATATATTATATATTAGGTAGTAGGTTGGTAGACAGCAACCACCCAGGGAGGTACTACCGTCCTGCCAAGTGAGTGTAAAACGAAGCCTGTAATTGTTTTACATGATGGTAGGATTGCTGATGTCTTTTGTCTGTCTCATAAATATGCAAGATTACAGGCATGTCTTGCTACTTCTACTTACACTTAGGTCACACTACACATACATGTACACATTTATTTATACACACTCATCTGAGTTTTCTTTGATTTTATCTTAATAGTTCTTGGTCTTATTAATTTTCCTTTTATATCCATGGGAAGTGGAATAAGAATCTTTCCTCCGTAAGCCATGCGTGTTGTAAAAGTCAACTAAAATGCCGGGAACAATGGGCTAGTAACCCCTTTTCCTGTAAAGATTACTAAAAAGAATAAGAAGAAGAAAATTGTCAAAGTGGGAAGTCTGAATGTGCGTGGATGTTGTGCAGATGATAAGAAAGAGATGATTGTGGATGTTATGAATGAGAAGAAGCTGGATGTCCTGGCTTTAAGTGAAACAAAGCTGAAGGGGGTGGGAGAGTTTCAGTGGAGAGGAATAAATGGGATTAGGTCAGGGGTTTCAAATAGAGTTTAGAGCTAAAGAAGGAGTAGCAATAATGTTGAAGGATAAGCTGTGGCAGGAAAAGAGGGACTATAAATGTATTAATTCAAGGATTATGTGGAGTAAAATAAAGATTGGATGTGAAAAGTGGGTTATAATAAGCGTGTATGCACCTGGAGAAGAGAGAAGTGTAGAGGAGAGAGAGAGATTTTGGGAAATGTCGAGTGAATGCGTGGGGAGTTTTGAATCAAGTGTGAGAGTAATGGTGGTTGGGGATTTCAATGCTAAAGTGGGTAAAAATGTTATGGAAGGAGTAGTAGGTAAATTTGGGGTGCCAGGGGTAAATGTAAATGGGGAGCCTTTAATTGAGATATGTGTAGAAAGAAATTTGGTAATAAGTAATACATATTTTATGAAAAAGAGGATAAATAAATATACAAGGTAATGATGTAGCACGTAATGAAAGTAGTTTATTAGATTATGTATTGGTGGATAAAAGTTGATGGGTAGGCTCCAGGATGTACATGTTTATAGAGGGGCAACTGATATATCGGATCATTATTTAGTTTTAGCTACAGTTAGAGTAAGAGGTAGATGGGAAAAGAGGAAGGTGGCAACAACAAGTAAGAGGGAGGTGAAAGTGTATAAACTAAGGGAGGAGGAAGTTCGGGTGAGATATAAGCGACTATTGGCAGAAAGGTGGGCTAGTGCAAAGATGAGTAGTGGGAGGGTTGAAGAGGGTTGGAATAGTTTTAAAAATGCAGTATTAGAATGTGGGGCAGAAGTTTGTGGTTATAGGAGGGTGGGGGCAGGAGGAAAGAGGAGTGATTGGTGGAATGATGAAGTAAAGGGTGTGATAAAAGAGAAAAAGGTAGCTTATGAGAGGTTTTTACAAAGCAGAAGTGTTATAAGAAGAGCAGAGTATATGGAGAGTAAAAGAAAGGTAAAGAGAGTGGTGAGAGAGTGCAAAAGGAGAGCAGATGATAGAGTGGGAGGAGCACTGTCAAGAAATTTTAATGAAAATAAGAAAAAATTTTGGAGTGAGTTAAACAAGTTAAGAAAGCCTAGGGAAAATATGGATTTGTCAGTTAAAAACAGAGTAGGGGAGTAGTAGATGGGGAGATGGAGGTATTGGGTAGATGGCGAGAATATTTGAGGAACTTTAAATGTTAAGGAAGAAACAGAGGCAGTAATTTCATGCACTGGTCAGGGACTATACCATCTTTTAGGAGTGAAGAAGAGCAGAATGTAAGTGTGGGGGGGAGGTACGTGAGGCATTACGTAAAATGAAAGGGGGTAAAGCAGCTGGAATTGATGGGATCATAGACAGAAATGTTAAAAGCAGGGGGGATATAGTGTTGGAGTGGTTGGTACTTTTGTTTAATAAATGTATGAAAGAGGGGAAGGTACCTAGGGATTGGCAGAGAGCATGTATAGTCCCTTTATATAAAGGGAAAGGGGACAAAAGAGACTGTAAAAATTATAGAGGAATAAGCTTACTGAGTATACCAGGAAAAGTGTACAGTAGGGTTATAATTGAAAGAATTAGAGGTAAGACAGAATGTAGGATTGCGGATGAGCAAGGAGGTTTTAGAGTGGGTAGGGGATGTGTAATCAGGTGTTTACATTGAAGCATATATGTGAACAGTATTTAGATAAAGATAGGGAAGTTTTTATTGCATTTATGGATTTAGAAAAGGCATACGATAGAGTGGATAGAGGAGCAATGTGGCAGATGTTGCAAGTATAGGAATAGGTGGTAAGTTATTAAATGCTGTAAAGAGTTTTTATGAGGATAGTGAGGCTCAGGTTAGGTGTGGTAGAAGAGAGGGAGACTACTTCCCGGTAAAAGTAGGTCTTAGACAGGATGTGTAATGTCACCATGGTTGTTTAATATATTTATAGATGGGGTTGTAAAGGAAGTAAATGCTAGGGTGTTTGGGAGAGGGGTGGGATTAAATTATGGGAATCAAATTCAAAATGGGAATTGACACAGTTACTTTTTGCTGATGATAACTGTGCTTATGGGAGATTCTAAAGAAAAATGCAAAGGTTAGTGGATGAGTTTGGGAAATGCGTGTAAAGGTAGAAAGTTGAAAGTGAACATAGAAAAGAGTAAGGTGATGAGGGTGTCAAATGATTTGGATAAAGAAAAATTGGATATCAAATTGGGGAGGAGGAGTATGGAAGAAGTGAATGTTTTCAGATACTTGGGAGTTGACGTGTCGGCGGATGGATTTATGAAGGATGAGGTTAATCATAGAATTGATGAGGGAAAAAAGGTGAGTGGGCTTTGAGGTATATGTGGAGTCAAAAAACTTTTATCTATGGAGGCAAAGAATGGTATGTATGAAAGTATAGTAGTACCAACACTCTTATATGGATGTGAAGCTTGGGTGGTAAATGCAGCAGCGAGGAGACGGTTGGAGGCAGTGGAGATGTCCTGTTTAAGGGCAATGTGTGGTGTAAATATTATGCAGAAAATTCGGAGTGTGGAAATTAGGAGAAGGTGTGGAGTTAATAAAAGTATTAGTCAGAGGGCAGAGGAGGGGTTGTTGAGGTGGTTTGGTCATTTAGAGAGAATGGATCAAAGTAGAATGACATGGAAAGCATATAAATCTATAGGGGAAGGAAGGCGGGTAGGGGTCGTCCTCGAAAGGGTTGGAGAGAGGGGTAAAGGAGGTTTTGTGGGTAAGGGGCTTGGACTTCCAGCAAGCGTGCGTGAGCGTGTTAGATAGGAGTGAATGGAGACGAATGGTACTTGGGACCTGACGATCTGTTGGAGTGTGAGCAGGGTAATATTTAGTGAAGGGATTCAGGGAAACCGGTTATTTTCATATAGTCGGACTTGAGTCCTGGAAATGGGAAGTACAATGCCTGCACTTTAAAGGAGGGGTTTGGGATATTGGCAGTTTGGAGGGATGTGTTGTGTATCTTTATATGTGTATGCTTCTAGACTGTTGTATTCTGAGCACCTCTGCAAAAAGTGATAATGTGTGAGTGTGGTGAAAGTGTTGAATGATGATGAAAGTATTTTCTTTTTGGGGATTTTCTTTCTTTTTTGGGTCACCCTGCCTCGGTGGGAGACGGCCGACTTGTTGAAAATATATATATATATATATATATATATATATATATATATATATATATATATATATATATATATTTTTTTTTTTTTTTAACAAGTCGGCCGTCTCTCTATAACGATGTCATTTCTCTCCTTTTCCCTGGGAGAATGCTGTTCCTCTCATGAGAAAGAGGAATAGTAAATAAAATGATAAACTGCATAAGAAAAAAGAATATAAATACTGTATTGCATTCACAGATCAAAAGTAGGCAAAAAAATAATGAAGAGAATCAAGTTTTGAGGGGCTTATGAGTGATGTTAGAAAATTTTATATTCAAGCATCACAGCAGTTTTACTTTCACAACCATAAGGAAAGTGATAGGGTGGATAACTAAAACCTTCAAAATGAGAGATGCCATGTCAATGATGAGTCACATGTTCTCTCTAGACTGGAATACTGTCGTACACTAACAGCCCCTTTGAAGGCAAGCAAAATCAAAGATCTGGAGAATGTACAGAAAATATTTACTGTCTGCATAAATTTAATCTAGTCCTTTAATTACTGGGAATTCCTGAAGTCCCTTGAATTAAATATACTACCTGGAATGTAGGCAAGAAAATTTCATCATAATCCTTGGCTATCCTCATGAAGAGGGACTTGCCAAAATCCCTGTAACAAGTCTAAGGAATAGAAAACTTTATCATCACCTATACCACATAATAAGTCATCAATTGTTGTGCAATATCACGTAAATAAATCAGCACTTATTTGCACATTTAGTTGCTTCAAAAATTTTTATGTATTCATGTAAATTTAACTGCACAGATGATTAGACTCAGAGTTGCTCTGCCTGACTCTGCTTCATATTACATGATGGTGTATCATATATGACTTACTTTAACTGTATCTACAATATGTTTCTACTGCACATTTATTATTCATGTCATGTGCAAGTTCTGGATTTTAACAGATGTGACTTATGTACACCAAGTTACCCCTTGCCTGTTAAGTACTTTTTACCCTTTGTATATCAATTGATCTTCCCTGATTCCAACTATGATTCACTAAGATTTATTATGCTATGATTTACGAGTATTATGTGTTTTTCTTGTACAACATTCTTTTTTCAATGTATAGAATCAATGCCCGATATTCATCTTTGAAGTGTCAGCCAGTCCGTTTATACTATATGAATGAGCTTTATATGCCTGCATGACGAGGATGTCCTGTAAGTAGAATAATCCAAGCAGTCAATGGTATGAATGTAGTATGTTAGATGTTATCATGTCATGGCTTAGAAAGGTAAAGGTCTCTGTTGCTGACCTTTAGTTTCAAACCCTGGCTTGCCTGCAGGGCATGGGCAGTCAACATGTAAATGCCAAGCTGAAAGGATACACTGTCAGAAGACATGACCTTCCTAGCTAATAAATACCATGCAGAGCAACTATGTATATTTCTCCAAAATGCACTCATGTTTCAAACCCCAAACCCACAAACACTAGTAGGCCTAGTTAGGGACAGGGCCACAGACCCTCCAGAATTACAGAATTATCTATAGGTAAACTACAGATGGAATATGAGATTAGAATATCATCTTCTTTCTTTGAACAAACCAGCCGTATCCCACCAAGGCAGGGTGGCCCAAAAAAAAAAAAAAAAAAAGTTTCTCTTTTCAAATTTAGTAATTTATACAGGAGAAGGGGTTACTAGCCCCTTGCTCCCGGCATTTTAGTCGTCTCTTACAACACGCATGGCTTACGGAGGAAGAATTCTGTTCCACTTCCCCATGGAGATAAGAGGAAATAAACAAGAACAAGAATTAGAAAGAAAATAGCAGAAAAACCCAGAGGGGTGTGTATATATATGCTTGTACATGTATGTGTAGTGTGAGCTAAGCGTAAGTAGAAGTAGCAAGATGTACCTGAAATCTTGTATGTTCATGAGACAAAAAAAGACACCAGCAATCCTACCATCATGTAAAACAATTACAGGCTTTTGTTTTACACTCACTTGGCAGGACGGTAGTACCTCCCTGAGCGGTTGCTGTCTACCAACCTACTACCTAGAAGATTAGAATATGTAATGAAAAATTTCAAAGGCACAGTGTTTTCTTACCTTATCAATGTACTGGATATAGCAGCCTTCATATCATTAAGCAATTTGTGAGCTCTCTTAGTGTGTTTGGCTATCAGGGATGAATAAGCCTTCTGGTCATCTGTTGCTAGTCCATTATTTTCCATCTCCTCTGTCACCACTTGCTCCATTGCTGAAGTTACCCGTTCATCACGAATGATCATCTATTGATAAAAATCATATGTGAATGTGCAGCATATTAAAAATTTTAACTTTAGTATTTTTTAACATATTAGAGAAAATTACAGTAAATTTATGCAATATCAACCTTTCTTTTTTTTTAACACTTTGGCATTTTCCACCAAGGAAGGATAACCCAAAAAATAAAAAACACTTTCACCATCATAAATTCAAATGACTGTCTTGCCAGAGGTGTGCAATATTACATTTCAGATCCCCCTCCAAACTGCAAAATATCTCCACCCCTTTTTCAGAGTGAAGGCGCTGTACCTCCCACCTCTAGGACTAAGATTGGCTAACAGGTTTCCCAGAATCCCTTCACAAATGTTACCTTGCTCCACAGCTTGTCAAGTCCCAAAAACCATTTACCTCTACTCATTCCTATCTAACATGATTAGACACACATGATGGACATCTAAGCCTCTTTCACACAAACCTTCTTTTACCCCCTCCCTCCAACCTGTCCCACTGCAGCATCAGAGAAGCAGAAGGGAAAGGGGAATAGGGAAAGATTAGATAGGAAAGAGATAAGGTGGTGAGGTACAATCTTGAGTAACTGGCTGTTGTTGTGCAACCTGCCCTCTTGAAGACAACATCGATTTTTACATACGGATTTAATCAAATTTCTCAATCAGCAGTACATTATTTTAGTTTTGCCTGTCTTCTATAAGCAACATTTAATAAATTAAAACATAACATAATGCCAATAAATGTAAATAAATATAAAGGTAATAGAATCCTGCAGTCCTAGCACAAAACACTCACCAAGTGGAAAATCTGACCCAAATAGCCACAGTTTCATTCCAGTGTCACAGTTGTAGGTGCCCTGTGGCCTGGTGGATAAAGCTCTTGCTTCACACAATGAGGGTCTGGGTTTGATTCCCAGTGCGGGTAGAAACATTCAGCGTGTTTCTTTACACCAGTTGTCTATGTTTCCCATCAGTAAACTGGGTACCTGGGTGTTAGTCAGCTGGTGTGGGTCGCATCCTGGGACAAAACTGACCTAATTTGCCTGAAATGCTCTGCATAACCAGCAGCTTTCTATATAGTAGTACAGTGGTACCTCGAGTTTCGAACAGCTCCCAACTCGAACAATTACATAAGTGTATTTTTGTAAGTGCTTTTGTAGGTGTACTTTTGGGAGTCTGAAACGGACTAATCTAATTTACATTATTCCTTATGGGAACAAATTCATTCGGTATCGGCACTCGAACAGCCTTCTGGAACAAATTATGTCCGTAACTCAAGGTACCACTGTGTGTCATTGATGTCAGCTAGACCTGTATACCTTGAACATGTACTTGTAGAAACAAAGATATTATATAGTATTATTATTATTACATTATTATTAACATTCTTAGCCAGTGATTTACTGATGTTGATTATGAGGTGGGCTGTGTTTTATCAAATTCAATAGTCTGGTCCCACCAAATACATGTAGATATTATACAAGAAATGAAACGATACTAAATACGTAACCCTTGGTTATGTTCTCTGGAGACAAACTTAAATATTACTATAGCCTCTAAGCATTTTCTTCTCTGTCTTCCTCTTATATAACTAACTTGGCATTTTTTTCAAGCCATGACTTGGGTGTGTATATCACAGTGGGTTGTATATGCTCTTTCTGTGTTGTGTGTACAAGGTAATGCATATTGCTACACCCACAAGGAATGGTTAGCAGCTGAATAGTTTCCTGATGATGTCCTAAGAGTTTCAGTAGTCCTACTATGTAACCCCAATGCTGATTAACATACTGTGTGAGATGGTGGTGGCAGTTACCTGTCAGAAAGATGATCCTTTTATCAGGATTGCTATGTTATGTGGTGTAAGAATTAAAGCTTTGTATCACTCCTCTGCATCTCCTGATGAGATGTTGGGGGATACCTGTGATATACATGTGCTATATACCTTCGACCCATTTTTAATTTTTCTACCCTTGTAGCCCAGCCTGAGGCCTTATTGTGTTCTCTAAATTATAGGTCATCTAACATTATTATTTCCATTTTTTGACATGTTTCTTTCGTTCAATGAGGTGGTACTCCTGTCTTTTGTATCCAGCGCTTCCTTTGAGTTGATTCTTTCCATTTCTGAGCAGCTGGAATGTGTTAGTATTGAACCTCAATTCTGTATATATTTGTGAGCAATGCTTACATTCTTCATGGAACTCTTGACTGCAAATTCTGTGTACCTTAATAAGTAAACCATATGGATACCTGTTTACCTTTTTTTTTTTTGTGGTGCAAATACAGTATGTAGTAATATATATATTAGGTCAACTTTGTGGTAGGTCTGTTAACCTTGAATTTAACTTTTAAGAAATATTTGTCTTTATGTCCTTGACACAACAACAGTGTGTATTTAATAACTTTCTGGCATTCCTGGCATAAAGATGCAGTTTCATAGGAAGAGGGAGCTGCTATTGCCGGAAAGCAGACATCACCAGAAAGCTGAACACCATATTTTTCCATTTATAAATGTATATAAATGCCAGACAACAAGCTTACACTAACTTATATTAAGTTAGTAATAGAATTAGGCATTAAAAACACAATAAAAAGTAAAATACATGCACAGTATATTCATTACTTACCTTAAAATATTTGTAGTCTTATTAATGTAAGGCTAGAGGTGAGTAGTACTTATTTGTAGGAAGTCAGGTGTAGGTAGCCCTGGGTCCCCGTCCCAAACTTAATATATGATATTTAAAGCAGCCCAGAGAGATAAAATACACATACAGTACACTCATTATTTACCTTAAAATGTGTAGTCTTAATGTTGGATGAGAGGTGAGTAGTATTTATTTGTAGGAAGTCAGTGTAGGTAGCCGGCAGGTGTAGCTCACCTGGGCTATACCTACTGGCTACCTACACTGCAGCCCAGAGCCATATTGTTACGATTTACATACCTTGTTCACTGAATATAATCATTTCTAACAACTACCTTTAGATGCCATCATAAACAAAGGCAGAAGTAATGAATGATTCATGCCGAGAATTGTAAACAAAAGAGGGAGTGACTAGGCCAAATGCAGATTCATACACGTTTTCTTTGGTGCTGGACCAGAGAAAACGCAATGTTTTTCCCTCCGCCCAGCATATAAACACAGCATGTTTATATGCTATGTAACGTGTTTTTTATGTAATTTTGAAGAAAATATCACAGATGGATTACTGAAAATGTCTATATTAATGTAAAATAAGACATTTAATGTGCCCAAGTGATTATTATTAGTATTACGTAATGTTTTTCCTCCCCTCGGCAACCACACCTCCATTGCATATAAACATAGCATGTTTATATGCTATGGAACAAGTTTCTTATATAATTTTGAAGAAAATATCATAGATGGATTAATGAAAATGTCTATATTGATGTAAAATAAGACATTTAATGTGCCTAAGTGATTATTATTACGTGCTATTAATATTAGTATAGTGTTAAGACTAGAGGGACACTCTTAGTACCTGCATGCCAGCACAATAACTTTAAAACACTTGAACTTTTGGAAAGTTTCCAGACATAATAGAGATGTGCTCATGAAGAATGTAAACAAACCGGGTGGAGTGCACCGTATCACAAAGACAGATTGCCATATAGCGAGTTTTGGTCATAATTTGAAATCGCCGTAGCGGAATGTTGTAAGGCGAAACGCCCTAAAGCGGGACCCTACTGTATAGTGAAAATATGTAATATCAATGAAAAGACAAGAGAAGAATTGATTACTATATCATATTTGTAAGTATTGTAATTTATATTTATGACTACAGTATATTATGTCAGCTTACCAGATAACAAGGCAAAAGCATAAGAGCTTTACTTTACAAATGACTTGTGTAGTGATTTAATTCACGACTTTATCGACAGCTCGTCACACTGTATGTCCAATAACCAATTACAGTACTTGATTCATGCATAAATTTCACCATCTCCACTCTACAATAATGGTATGTCATAGGTTTCCACAGCTAGTCTATCGAAAGTCATCTTACCTTGTTTGGTATATTCGGATAATTGAATCTGGTACGAAGGTTCAAACAGTGGAAGACATAGCAGCATTTTCGAGTTAGATAGTACCGGTCAGAGTTGCTAGTAGATACATGAAGAAGATTTTGAAGACCCAGGTTGGTGGTGGTTTCATCAATAAGACCATTCTGAGAGCAGAGTTTCAGATACTGTTAACACCAATATTTTAAGGTTACTGTACATAAACAAATCCTGCAATGTCACTGCCAGATAGATAAGGTAAAAAAAAGTGTAAACAATTATTACAAGTATGGTAAAAGATTTATAATATTCCTTCACATAAAAGCTTTGAAAACACAAGAGAGTCAATAAATAATGTAGCTTTCCTTTAGTTAAAGGACTGAAGCTCAGCTTCAATCCTATAATTAAAACTGGATAAACTAGATTATGGTATAATGAATAGGATGAATGAAGCCCTAGTATAGTATGCTTAATGGGTAATATTTTAGTGAAAAACTGTAGCAATGTTGGCTAGTTGTATTGAGAACAGCAAGCAGTTATCTACATTACAACGGGAGAAAAAAGAAATATACAGAAGATTGAGCCTCCATCATTTCAGGCAATGAAAGACCCACATGGGTTTAGCACTTCACATAAATATAATTATAATTATGGGTGGAAAAAATGTTGAAATGGGCACAGATGATTGAATGTGTGGAATCAGCATTTATGATATACAGAATCCAGTGTGACCATTGGAAGTCATGGGTGTTGACATCTATGAGGATAAACTTTATCCATTATACAGTGCACAATATATTAATGTCTTCAACCAGCAGAGAAGGCATAGGTAAGGGCAAAGTAAAGGTACAGGTACAAAGGTTAAGTTCAAGGTAAAAGTAGATTTGGATTATTATTATATTTATGGGAAGCACTAAATCTGTAGGGGTTATACAGTGCCTAGGAAACACTGGACAACACCCAAAATGCTTCTGAGACCAGAGTAGCAATTTCCAACTAATTTTAGGTCACTGATAATGAATATCATGGTTAAAATTGTTTGTTAGCTCTACTTTTCAACATACATCTACGTGTTACAACAGGTTCCAGCAGGCTTGCGGCAGTATGTTTCTTACCACACTCACAGTCTCACTGCCCTTCATTACTGTTCCTGCAGTCATAGAAGGTGGTTGAGATGTGCAAGTTTATATTCTGAAGTGTATGGTACGTGGTTTTCTTAGTCAAACACTTTTTAAACTTATAAGTATTTACTGAGCAAGCTACTGATATGCATGTGAGGCATATTATATTAATTTTATTTTCCTACTGAATGATATAAATACTTCTGCTTAGCTATCTTGCTCTGTATTATAATGATAAATTAATGAATAAATTTTCTGTTTATTTTCTAATTGTTTGTTTTCTTCCTTCAGATGCCTAGTACTTGTGTGAATAGGGCAGACACTTGCTACATTTGTGGCGAGGTGACCCTTTGCATCACAGAAGTGCCGTATAACTGCTATGGTTAGAAAGGCATATCACCTATACAGTGGACCCTCGACCAACGATATTAATCCGTTCCTGAGAGCTCATCGTTAATCAAAATTATTGTTAGTCGAGTTAATTTTCCCCATAAGAAATAATGGAAATAAAATTAATCCGTTCCTGACACCCCAAAGTATTGAAAAAAAAAATTTTACATGAAATATTAATTTTAATACACACAAACTGAAGAAGACATGCACAGTTACATGACACTTACCTTTATTGAAGATCTGGTGATCATTGATGGGATGGGAGGAGGGGAGAGTGTTGATGGTGTTAGTGTTTAGAAGGGGAATCCCCTTCCATTAGGACTTGAGGTGGCAAGTCCTTTTCCGGGGTTACTTCCCTTCTTCTTTTAATGCCACTAGGACCAGCTTGAGAGTCGCTGGACCTCTGTCGCACAACATATCTGTCCATAGAGGCCTGTACCTCCCTTTCCTTTATGACATTCCTAAAGTGTTTCACAACATTGTCAGTGTACAGGTTGCCAACACGGCTTGCAGTAGCAATGTCAGGGTGATTTTCATCAAAAAAGGTTTGCACTTTAAGCCACACTGCACACATTTCCTTAATCTTTGAAGTAGGCAACTTCTTCAATTTCTCTATCCCCTCCTCCGAAGCAATTTCCTCAGGTGTGGCCTCTTGCTGTTGAAGATGATCTAGCAGCTCATCAGTGGTTAGTTCTTCATTGTCCTCCTCCACCAACTCTTCCACATCCTCCCCACTAACCTCCAACCCCAAGGACTTCCCCAATGCCACAATGGATTCCTCAACTGGCATAGGATTCCCAGGGTTAGCCTCAAACCCTTTAAAATCCCTTTTGTCTACACATTCTGGCCAAGTTTTTTCCAAGCAGAGTTCAAGGTCCTCTTAGTCACTTCCTCCCAAGCCTTACCTATATGTTTACACAATTGAGGATGCTAAAGTGATCTCTCCAAAACTCTCTTAGAATCAATCGAGTTTCTGAGGTCACTACAAAGCACCTTTCAAACATAGCTTTTGTGTAGTTTCTTGAAGTTTGAAATGACCTGCTGGTCCATGGGCTGCAGGAGAGGAGTGGTATTAGGAGACAAAAACTTCACCTTAATGAAGCTCATGTCCGCAGAAAGTCGCTCTGCCAAGTCTGAAGGATGACCAGGAGCATTGTCTAATACCAGGAGGCACTTAAAATCCAATTTATTTTCCAGGAGGTAATTTTTCACAGTGGGGGCAAATGCATGGTGTAACCAGTCATAGAAAAAGTCCCTAGTGACCCATGCCTTACTGTTTGCCCTCCACAGCACACACAAATTAGCCCTGAGGACATTGTTTTTCCTGAACACTTTGGGAGTTTCAGTGATACACCAATAAAGGCTTCACTTTGCAATCACCACTAGCATTGGCACACATCAACAGAATAAGCCTGTCTTTCATATTCTTATGTCCTGGGAGTGCCTTTTCCTCCTGAGTAATAGGTCCTGCTTGGCATTTTCTTCCAAAACAGGCCTGTTTTGTTACAATTAAACACTTGTTCAGGTTTCAGTCCTTCACTCTCTATGTACTCCTTGAATTCCTGCACATATTTTTCAGCCGCTTTGTGGTCCGAACTGGCAGCCTCACCATGCCTTATCACACTATGTATGCCACTACGATTCTTAAATCTCTCAAACCAACCTTTGCTGGCCTTAAATTCACTCACATCACCACTAGTTGCTGGCATTTTTTTAATTAAATCGTCATGCAACTTCCTAGCCTTTTCACATATGATGCTATCTCCTGCTATCTGTTTTTCGTTTATCCACATCAATAACAGTCTCTCAACATCTTCTATCTCTTGCGATCTCAGTTTCGAAAACATAGTTGCACCTTTGGCAAGAACAGCTTCCTTGATTGCCGTTTTCTTGCCCACAATAGTAGCGATGGTTAATTGGGGTTTTGTGTACAACCTGGCCAGCTCGGAAACATGCACTCCACTTTCATACTTAGCAATGATCTCTTTCTTCATATCCATAGTAATTCTCACCCTTTTTGCTGTAGGGTTGGCACTAGAAGCTTTCTTGGGGCCCATGGTGACTTATTTTGCAGGTGCAATCACTACAAACGCTGTGATAATATGAAATGTTCCGATTGTATGTTTGGATGGGACCGCGGTGGCTGGCTGGCTTGTAAACACTGGCACCCACGGGACAAGTGAGGCGCGCTCAGGCCACAAATGGATGCATCTCGAACAGAATGAATAGCATTGGTCAGGTTTTTTAGCGCTAGTCGAGGCAAAATTTTTGTGTTAACCCTTTCAGGGTCCAAGGCCCAAATCTGGAGTCACGCACCAGTGTCCAAGAATTTTCAAAAAAAAAAATTTATTTTTTCTTATGAAATCGTAGAGAATCTTTTTGTGAAGGTAATAAAACAAAAAGTACGAAATTTGGTGGAAAATTGACGAAATTATGCTCTCGCGAATTTTGATGTGTCAGCGATATTTACGAATCGGCGATTTTGCCGACTTTGACTCCCATTTTAGGCCAATTACATTATTCCAATCAACCAAATTCTTAGCTATTTCACTAGTATTACTTCTATTCTATCGATTGAGCACAAGAAATCGCCAAGTCAACTGTTTCAACTACAAAATAAAGTGATCAGAAATTGTTAATTTGGCCAATTTAACACAAAGTTCAAAATATTCCAATTTCAAAATAGGGTCCAGAATAAACAATGTAGGCTTTCCTAGCACTAAACTAACATTTCCTCTGTTCATTAGTTATGTTTTGAGGCTTTACAAATAAATTCCATTTTGATTTTTTATTCACATAATGAATTTTTATTCACACCAAAAAATAGAAGATTTACTGTTATTCAATACTGTAATAATTGTATAAATATCATCACCATATTTGTGAATGTATATTAGACCCACCAGCTGATGTGTATTAGACGTGTGAGGTCGTTTGTTTACTCTTGAATATCGGCAAAAATTTAACATTTCCGCTACTTTGAGCTCAGTTTCAAGCCATTTCCAGTGCTAAAACCAATCAAAATCATCTCTATTTCTGTAATATGTCTTCCATTCTATCAAATGAGACCAAGAAATCGCAAATACAACTATAAAAAACATACGAAAAAACACTGCAAAGTTGCTGTTTTAATCGAAAAATCATGATTTAATTTTTTTTCTCTCATTATACACAGTGTGCTGCAGGATCTGTTTTATGTGGTGCACACATACCACATAGATGTATTCTCTCATATCTAGGCCCAAATGTACCACTCACAGTTTATCAGAGTGAGCTGAGCTCATGGCGTAGATCTACGGTTTGGACACTCACCGTAAAGCCGTAGATCTACGGGACGGACCCTGAAAGGGTTAAAATGTATCTATCGCTAGTCGGATTTAATTAGACGATGCCAACGTTGGTCGAGGGTCCACTGTATTTTGGAGGCAAGACTGGTGACCAGAATAAGAATTGGGCTCCAAACTTATGCTGCAATAATTGTGCTACTAACCTTCGCCAATAGTTGAACAGGAAGAAAAAAGGAATGCCTTTTGCTGTACCAATGATATGGCAGGAGCCAACAGACCATACCAACAAATGTTATTTCTGCATGGTACCTCCAGTACAAAAGGGCTTGTCAAAGAAAAAATGGGGGTTCATTGAATATCCAAACATTCCATCAGCTATTTGCCCAGTTCAACATGGAGAAAGTCTACCTATTCCTGATGCACCAACTTCGGTATCCTTCAAATCAGATGAAGAAAGTGGTGAGGAGGAAGAAGAGAAGGATGACAGTGTTGGATTACAAAGTGACCGAAATTCTAGGTCACATGTCATAACAAAAGGGGAACTCCATGACCTTGTCAGGAATCTGCAACTACCCAAAAATAAGGCAGAGCTGCTAGGCTCTTGTCTTCAACAGTGGAATCTCATAGCAGCTGATGTGAGATGTGAAGAGGGAGTCTTCAATGGTCCTCAGATTCAAAAGCTTTTTAAAGATGGTGACTTTGTGTTGAAGATGTGCAAGTTTATTTTGATTTAATTTACTAAATAAAAAAAAAGCTTTAGCTTATGTTAGTTGCTTATACTGTAATTTGTATGCTTTTTATGATCCCTATAGTATTTTTTTTATTAACTCACTGGCATTTCCTACCAAGGCATGGTAACCTGATAAAGTAGAAACACTTTCATCATCACTCACTCCATCATTGTCTTGCCAGAGGCATGTCTACACTACAGTTAAAAAATTGCAACATATCAACACCCTCCTTCAGAGTGCATGCACTGTACTTCTCATCTCCTTGACTCAAGTCCAGCTAACCGGTTTCCCTGAATCCCTTCATATGTTACTTTGCTCACACTCCAACAGCACACCAAGTCATATAACCCATTCGTCTCCACTCACCCCTATCTAACACGCTCACGCATGCCTGCTGGAAGTTCAAGCCCCTTGCACACACAACCTCCTTTACCTCCTCCCTCCAACCTTTCCTAGGACAGCCCCTACTCCATCTTCCTTCCACTACAGATTTATATGCCCTACAAGTCATTCTATTTTGTTCCATCCTCTCTAAATGTCCAAACCACCTCAACAACCCTTCCTCTGCCCTCTGGATAATACTTTTTGAAACTCCCACATCTCCTCCTAACCTCCAAACTACGGGATTCTCTGCATTATATTCACACCGCACATTGCCCTCAGACATGATATCTCCACTGTCTCCAGCCTTCTCCTTGTAGCAACATTCACCATGTTTCACACCCATCTAAAAGTATTGGTACCGCTATACTCTCATAAATTCCCCTCTTTGCTTCCATAGATAGCATTCTTTGTCTCCAGAGACTCCTCAGTGTGCTCCACTCACCTTTTTCCCCCCTCATCAATTATATGATTCACCTCATCTTACATAGACTCGTCTACTGACAAGTCCACTCCCAAATACGTATCTGAATACATTCACTTCCTCCATACTACCTCTCCAATCTGATATCCAATCTTTCATTACCTAAATTTTTTGTTAACCTTATCACCTTGCTCTTTCCTACATCCACTTTTAATATCCTTCCTTTACATTCCCTTCCAAACTTGTTCACCAACCTCTGCAACTTCTCTTCAAAATCTCCCAAAAGTACAGTGTAATCAGCAAAATGAAACTGTGACAACTCCCACTTTGTGTTAGATTCTTATCTCCTAATCTCATACCTCTTGCTAACACCCAAGCATTCACTTCTCTTACAACCATGGTAACATCTCACATCCCTTTCTAAGGCCTGCTTTTACTGGGAAAGAATCTCCCTCTCTCTCCTACATATCCTAACCTGAGCTTCACTATCCTTGTACAAACTCTTAACTGCTTTCAGTAACCTACCACCTATTCCACACATTTGCAACATCTGCCATACTGCTCTCCTATCCACCCTATCATATGCCTTTTCCAAATCCATAAATGCAACAAAAACCCCTTTACCCTTATCTAAATACTGTTTACTTATATGCTGTACTATAAACACTTGGTCTACTCACATACCCCCCCCCCACCCTTCCTAAAGCCTCCTCGTTCATCTGCAATTCTGCTCTCCATCTTACTCTTAATTCTTTCAGTAACAACTCTACCATACACTTTACTAGGTATACTCAACAGGCTTATTCCCTTATAATTTTTACTCTCTTTTGTCCCGTTTGCCTTCATACAAAGGAACTATTCATGCTCTCTGTAGATCCCTAGGTACCTTCCCCTCTTCTGTACATTTATTAAATAAAAACAAACCATCCCAAAACTATATTTCCTCCTGCTTTTAACATTTCTCCTTATAGTACTTATATGGAAATCAGGGAACTGAAAAAAATCAAGGTAAGATTCTTCCAATCATCCTTTCAATAAAGTGCCACCCATATACCTAAAATTACAAACTGGAGATTCTGTGAGTATGAATTCCAGTGTATAGCCATCATCTATTTCAGTACCCAAGGGAATCTATGTGGCAAGTACTCCTGTAGTATTAATATGTTAAGGACACTATTAAAATGAGGCTGCATGCACATGAACTTGAATATTTCAGTGATGAATAAGGACAGTTCCAGTAAGACATGAAGCTTGCACTTCATTCATCTGCGTGCTATAAAATAACTAACAATGTGTATATGTCTTCGAAAAAAAAAGGTTAAAAGCTATTTATTGACTCATCTTGTATAAGCTGAAAAAAGGAAAACTTTAATCTGCATGCAACATTTTGATAAATTAAATAAGCTACAGTAATACAAAAAACTGCATTGTATCATCAAAATTATATGTATCTGATATGCAAATAAATTTTTTTTTTGCACATTATGAAGATTTAAAAACTGAAGTAATTGATACACTATACATCATGTCTGATACAGCACAGTACCTATACTATACAAAATACTCAAATGTTTGTCTTGACATTTATGAAAAACATGCTTATAACACTATGAATGATGTCCTATTAGAGACATAATGGTAATTTAGGGTTATAATAAATTTATTACAACATGGAACGTATCAAAACCCTGCTAAATAATTTGTAACAATGAGACACTGCATATACACCTGAAAGATTACATGTTTCATGCATCTCATAAAATAGCTGATGGGCAGAGATTAAACAAACAATAAGGATTAAAATTCATATTGCAGTATAGACAAGTACATTTCTAAATCAATATGTTGATAGTTTTATATTAATTGCAATAAGTGATGACAGACAAAAAAATATAGGCAAATTACTTCAAGGCATTCTATCTAAAATCAAGACATGATTAGCAGGGACAAGAGAGTTGAGGAGCATGTAATCCAGGAATGCCACGTACATTGCAACCATCACCATGGGCACTGGCCACACGTCCTGGAGGGGGAGACTCGGGAGGAGTTGGCATGACACTGGCAATGTGTGCAGCCAGCTTCTTGCCATCTGGAACCCATGGGGAGGTGAGCGGTCCAGTCAAGCCTGTGGTGGCTGTAGCAGCAATGGGCATTCCAGTATATGACTTGGGTGGATACTCCAGCTGAGCCCATGATATCCCTAGGTCTTCTCGCCTCATTGTCAGGGTAGTCATTCTCCACACAACTTAAATTTTGTCCTTTTATTTTCACTTTTTATTGTTCATTGCAATATATATACTGTATATATACATATATATATAGAAATATATTTTGTCTATTGTATCTTTAAATACTGCACAAAAGAAAATATTAAAATCTTTGTAATCAATCATTTTCTTTGCAAACAAAAACTGACTAGTACAGTAATGTACATATTTTCAAAGGTATTGATTTTCCACATGAACAATATATAAACTGTATTTAAACAAAGTCAGAGCCACTATAGAAATAAATTAGATTTCCTTGCCACTATAAATTCTAACACTTCAAACACAATTTTCAAAAGAAAAACTAAGATTCAAACATCTGCATTAATATAAAGACCAGAAAAAGGCTAAGGAGTGTTCATTCAAAAACCAGCACTTTAAAATAATAATTCTGACAAGGCAGTACAGATCTCCTAATACTGTTCAGCCAGGTCTCTAATAGTGCAAATCTGAAGTGTGAATTTTGATTGAAGGCAAAATTAATTAATGGTAGTCCCCCACAAATTCTTCAAATCGTGTGCAAAAAACTGTATATAATTCAAAGAGCAAATTCAAATAATGTGACCACTTCACATGATTCATTCTTTGCATTAATCAAGACCTAGCTATATGCTGTACCTGTAAGATTAAAAAAAGTACATGTATGTACTATTTCACTAATTGCTGCTTCAAATGGAAAACTAAAGTTATGTATACTATAATTATAAATATTATTATTATTATTATTATTATTATTATTATTATTATTATTATTATGACTACTGTTTTGTGGTACAAAATTGTGTTTTAATTTATATTATTTTTGTTTATTTTTTTAAATTAATAAAGACAGTACAAAACAAAATATGCAAGATGAGTTGAAAGATATGGGAAGTAGTTTGGGTTGGTTCTCTTAGCCAGTGACTGCTGATATTGATCAATGCAACTTGTAACAGCAAGTGTGTTTAGTTCTACCATATACAGTGGACCCCCGCATAACGATTACCTCCGAATGCGACCAATTAAGTAAGTGTATTTATGTAAGTGCGTTTGTACGTGTATGTTTGGGGGTCTGA
>NC_069446.1:4584994-4594393 GCF_026875155.1 Cherax quadricarinatus
AGTGTCGAAAGGCTACTAGAAAGTGCTTCTGAGAGGCAGAACAGTGATATTTCAAGAGGGAGGATGTATTTCAATCTCTGCAAGTTTTAAAAATTATAACGTGGATTAAATACTTTTTAATTAATTTCATTACATTCAAATTGTTCTGTGCGGATACCACTGGCCCAACACTTGCAGCAAGTCTGCAGCTTTCTTACACACTAACATTTTGCTTGAAGACAGGACACCAGACGTATGGCTGATGTAGATATAAACATGTATTTACACACATTCACATCAATAATCACTCATACTTTTTACACTAGCGTTCACACATTCTTATCAGCACTCTTGATCACAATGTCATCACGATTCACACATTCAGTTTTAAAATATGACAAGGTGGTTTGGCAATAGTAGATGAGTGGAAACAGGAAACAACATTGTCGAAGCAAATGTTTAGGAAGTTCTAACATTATCAGTGCCTGCTCAACACTACTTTACTAGCAGCCATCACTACATTCACAAACAACCTTTCAATCAAAGGTAAGATCCTGTGAGAATAAGTTGATGTGAGAATAAACGAAACTGTAACTTTAGAGGGAGTATGAAGAGCAGCGCCACCTAATGAACATTCTGCAAGTTTTTATTTGGAGGCTTCGCTGTATAGCGGTTGATAAAAGCTCTGCAGTGCTAAACAGTGTCCTGACCTGGATCTTTACCAAAATTTGTTCTGGAACGTGTCTTTTCTTTCCCAATGTTGGCAGCACGCCATTTGGATCCATTACTAACCCAGCTACAACGGAGAGCAGTGCTATGGCCCCCAGCTGCAAGGTAGTTTGATCTAAATGGTTTCAGCATGGCTCTATAGGAATGCAATTTCTATTAATATTCCTTTGTGTTTTAATTCCTGGGGCAACTGATATCCTGGCATATAAAAAAAATAACCTCATTTTAAAGGACAGCGTTCCATCAATACGAACACAAATTTGGGAGCAAGTGGGATACAGTTTGCAGTTTTCCTTGAGCTATTTGTGTGCTAGGATCATCTACCTATGGATGAGACAAGTGTAAAGATTCATAGGTTATTATATTTGTATATAAAAAAAGTAAAGGTGAATCAAGTAGGATGTTGAAAATGGCGTGTGTGGTGTTGCAGCAGGTGTCGTGGTGATCCTTATATCACCACCACTATTACAACTCGAATACAAACTCCTCAATATTGTCACTATATTCACACCTCTCATGTGCACTTACGAGCATAAGAACGTACATACACGTATGTGCACATACACAAACACTTGCATACATGTGATCGTACATACGAAAGCACGGACCCAAGGTAAAGAAAACAAGGTTATAAAATGAACAGTAATCGACCTCGAGACACGCAAGCTGTTGACCAAGAACCAGTAAGTGATGGGCTCGAATCTTCAAACTCTATTTTCTATGGGCTCGAATCTTCAAACTCTATTTTCTGTCAATTTTAATTGCGCGGATAAATATGGGTTAAACAAAATCTCCCACATTCAGTGGTCTGTTGGAGAAATTTATATTTTAGGCCTATAGGAAAAAATTTTGGTTAACGAAAAAAACTCGGTAGGTTTTGAATTAAATTCTAGTTTAGGTTTTCCTTGACACACACACAGACAGACAGACAGACAGACACACACACACACACACACACACACACACACACACACACACACACACACACACACACACACACACACACACACAGCCATAGCCCCAAAATACAACTTGCTATTGCACAACCCGTACGAAAACCTTGAAAAATTACCCGGGTTAATCACCGGCTCTTCAAATAAAGCAGTATGAATAATACAGTAGTATTTAATGGCTCACTAAATTTCAACTTACAATGCCATAAATATGAGTTTTCAATATTTTTCAGTTTTCTTTTCAGTTATATTTCAAATTCTCAACATTGATATTTTTTTTAAGAAACTGGCAGTAGCATGCTACCAAACAAGACCAGCAGAGGGACTGAAGCAAAATATTGGAAATCGGTACCTACACAGTCCAGCAACAAGCCAAAGAATGCTTCCTTTTAAGTAAAATACATCAGTGCTGAAGCTCTGAAGCTGATCCGATGAGACGTTCAGAAATTGTTGCACGAGAAAACCAATATTTCAGTCTCCATATTTTCAATAGGCAAACTGAAAGGTCCACAGCCAAGGATCAATCCAATTTTTTTCTCCGGGCAAGATACACCACTGTTTAAGGTTTGAAATCGATCAGAAAAGGTATTTTCCAGGTATTGCATAGAAAACAACGTAGCAAAGTAATAGTTACAGAGATTAGCAAATTAAGTTACACAGCCTAAAGACATTCTAAACCTTCCTTTGAGAAAGATACAAATACTAAAATTTTGAAACTCATCAGAAGAAGCATTCTCCAGTCATTACACGGAAACCAATAATCACATTTTTCATAACCATGTTAGAAAGCTGTCAACTTTGGTCATGTATATGCCTTTCAGTTCGGTGTATCATCCATTAAAGCTTGAAGCCATTCTCAAGGTGAATTATGCTATTTCACAAAAGAAAAAAAAATCCCACGATTTGTAATTAAACTGATAAATATCCATACACTTCAATAACAATCCAAATCTTTTTATGTAGAGTCCATCGACACTACAAGTATAAAGTCAATCAGATTAAGGCGTTCTAAAGTTATCGCACAGAAATCAAAACCAGTTCTTGGTCTGTAAAACTGATCAAAGGGCATTGTACATCGAAATAACACCAACTTTTCCATTGTTACGCCACACTCGTGTTGAAAATTTCAAACTTACGAGGCGAGGCATTCTTAAGCTATAAGTAAAAGACTTGTAGGAAGAAAATTCCGACAACTACTATAGGTTCCCTGTCGAGGGGGATAAAAAAAAAATAATATTAATAATAAATTCACATTTATCTTTGACTGGAACTTTCAACATTTTCTAATTGGTCGAAAATTATTTATTAGAAATTTATATCAAACGGAAATGATTAAACTTGATAATCCTTGTGGAGTTGCAGAGGCAATAAAGTAAACTAAATTGTGTACCTCCTACTTCGTAAGTAGATAAATGGTTCAGAGAACAGACACTGTTTAATGTCTGTGGTTCCTTCTCTCCCAGTCTGTAGTGCCTCCCGCCTTCTCTCCACCCTTTCCAAATTGCATGATCTTGCACTTGTTGGAGGTTGATCTTCAATTGCCACATCTTTAATCACTCTTGCTGTCTAAGCCTTCGTGAAGCCTGTTCTTGTCCTTCACTATTCATATTCTTGTCATTTGTTGTACAATGTCTGCAAACAGATATGTAGGTATCAATCCCCTTTGGCTGTGCATTTACAAAGTCATGATGTTAGTACCGATTCTTTGGGGACCCCATTCGCGACCGCTGCCCAACTGGATACATCCTCCCGCACCAACACTCCATCGTCTGTCTTTTTTAACCCTTATTTTGCTTTGTGAACAGATCTTTGGTAGGACATCATGTAACATGAAATAACAGTAAACACACCGTTGTCTATCTTGCACATTTCCGAATTTTGTTGTAGACAATATTTTGTAAGTGTCAAAGATGCTGGACTGTATTTTAATACCCTTTGCCTTATCCCCTGCTTCAACATTTGGACATTTGCTATTTTCCAGCTGCGCGTAAGTGCCATACCAGCGATTTCCTAAAGGTCTTCACTTTTACCGCTATATCTGGAGAAAGCTGGAGTGCTTACACCTTGATTGTGTAGATATAATTATCCAGTTTTAGTTACGTCCTTCCTTCATCTTCCCTGCTTTCTGGGACTGATTTACTTTGCAATTAAAAGCTCATTGCTAGTTCTAATTGGTTCCTTGCAAACCTCTGACCTTCCCAAGTGATTACTCTTCCATCTTCATTACTGTTATTTCACTGTCCTCTACTCTCACCTTCCTTTGTACGTGACTGCGAAGTTTCAATTCATTCACTGCTATATAATTTTTTAACTGCAGTTGTTTCTTTCACATAAATTAATCAACGAATCTCAGCATGGTTTTACAAAGGGGCGTTCCTGCCTTACGAATTTATTAACTTTTTTCACTAAGATATTTGAGGAGGTAGATCATGGTAATGAATATGATATTGTGTATATGGACTTCAGTAAGGCTTTTGACAGGGTCCCACATCAGAGACTATTGAGGAAAATTAAGGCACATGGAATAGGAGGAGAAATTTTTTCCTGGATAGAGGCATGGTTGACAAATAGGCAGCAGAGAGTTTGCATAAATGGGGAGAAATCAGAGTGGGGAAGCGTCACGAGCGGTGTTCCACAGGGGTCAGTGTTGGGCCCCCTGCTGTTCACAATATACATAAACGACATAGATGAGGGCATAAAGAGCGACATCGGCAAGTTTGCCGATGACACCAAAATAGGCCGTCGAATTCATTCTGACGAGGACATTCGAGCACTCCAGGAAGATTTGAATAGACTGATGCAGTGGTCGGAGAAGTGGCAGATGCAGTTTAATATAGACAAATGCAAAGTTCTAAATGTTGGACAGGACAATAACCATGCCACATATAAACTAAATAATGTAGATCTTAATATTACGGATTGCGAAAAAGATTTAGGAGTTCTGGTTAGCAGTAATCTGAAACCAAGACAACAGTGCATAAGTGTTCGCAATAAAGCTAATAGAATCCTTGGCTTCATATCAAGAAGCATAAATAATAGGAGTCCTCAGGTTGTTCTTCAACTCTATACATCCTTGGTTAGGCCTCATTTAGATTATGCTGCCCCAGTTTTGGTCACCGTATTACAGAATGGATATAAATTCTCTGGAAAATGTACAAAGGAGGATGACAAAGTTGATCCCATGTATCAGAAACCTTCCCTATGAGGATAGACTAAGGGCCCTGAATCTGCACTCTCTAGAAAGACGTAGAATTAGGGGGGATATGATTGAGGTGTATAAATGGAAGACAGGAATAAATAAAGGGGATGTAAATAGTGTGCTGAAAATATCTAGCCTAGACAGGACTCGCAGCAATGGTTTTAAGTTGGAAAAATTCAGATTCAGGAAGGATATAGGAAAGTACTGGTTTGGTAATAGAGTTGTGGATGAGTGGAACAAACTCCCGAGTACAGTTATAGAGGCCAGAACGTTGTGTAGCTTTAAAAATAGGTTGGATAAATACATGAGTGGATGTGGGTGGGTGTGAGTTGGACCTGATAGTTTGTGCTACCAGGTCGGTTGCCGTGTTCCTCCCTTAAGTCAATGTGACCTGACCTGACTAGGTTGGGTGCATTGGCTTAAGCCGGTAGGAGACTTGGACCTGCCTCGCATGGGCCAGTAGGCCTTCTGCAGTGTTCCTTCGTTCTTATGCTCTTATGTTCTTATGAATACAAATTTTATCCTAGCTTTCTCATTTGTCGGTCCTTTGATGTCATCCATGTTCTGTACATTTTCCATACTTTCTAATGCTTTACTTTAACATATTCTATTTTTTATGGATTTAAACCTGTTCAAGTTTTGCTGGCTCATCTATTTTTATGTTTTCATTACAAATTCCATAAGTTTTGCTCTTTAAGTTTTAGCCCCCGACCTCGGCTTCCCTCATGCTATTTAAGGTCTTGGCGATTAGTAGTAGTTCTGAACTGAATCTGCATGTTCTCTGTTGCTTTCTCTAAAATGTGTATTTGTGTCACTGTTGTCCTCGTTTTCTTTTCCAGGCCTCCAGCTGTTGGAGGTTTACTGTGTGGGAATTTTATGAATTCTCCTATGTGTGTACGTGACACAAGGCCTGCGACCTTATCTCCTCGCTGCCAAATAGGAGGAGAAAGGGGTTAACTTGTTCCCACCGCCTTCAAGAGGCAAGTTTTGCATCAATAGCGCCAAGTGTCATTTTTACACTTGCCGAATATATGGCCCTTGTAATATCAGAAATGAAGCCTATTTGTCACTAGGTCCCAGAACCTTGAGATTTTGTCATAGTGTCAGACATTTTAGCGCAACATTCCTGGAGGAAACCAGAAACAGGCTACAATGAGCTTACCTCTAAGAAGACATTGCTCAACTCATCCTAACAGGAATCGTTATTATACAATTACAGATTTGATCGTTACCAGGACTTACTCGAAGGTCGCACTGCCACACATATCTCAGCTTTTAATTTGCTTAATTGTGGTTAAATAAAAGTTTTCATAGGTTTATGTAACGTAACCTAACTTAAAATAAAAAGTAATTTTTCTGATTACTAGGGAAATGACAGTGACGCTAGTAATCGCTTACTTCATTAAATGAAGTGTGTGAAATATGGAAATATTGTAGTGATTCAACACTGGCACGTAACAAATTTACACTATACGCACAACAGAACACGGGAAACTTGCACAATATAAATACTAGTAAAAAGACGGATATTTATAAATACTGGTCCATCAAAGATTTTCACCAGCCAACACTGGTCCATCAAAGATTTATACCATGCAAACACTGATCCATCAAAAATTTACACCATACAAACACTGGTCCATCAAAGATTACACCATACAAATGCCGATCCAACACAGATTTACAGTAGAATATGTGAACCGACAGGGGGTGAAAAATACATTTTGTCTCAAAGGAAGCTTCATCAAGTTATAATATGACAAGACTTTACTTGAAGCAAAACTTTATTATAGAAGTCGTTTCATGTGTTGTGCATGTTTCAACCCTATAGATTTATGCTGTACAACCACATTGGAAACTTCAATATTCAAAACACGAAACCTTACCCTTAGTTTGACATTATTTAACAAATTGCTTCAATGGTGAAGAAAATACACATTTTACAAAAGGTGCTTTTACTGGAACAATGATTTGATTTGTTTAGATCGAAACTATAATTTTTCAAAAAAGCTTGATCTGCAAAGCCTATCTCTTCCTTACGCAGCACGCTATTTAAATCCATCGAGTCACTCATCAATAATTAGCTGGCACACACAAGGACGCGTGCTAAGACTCATTCTGCCCACTCGTACATTAGTCTACAATTCACGCTTGCCACTACCATATACGTACTTCTTATTATCTAAAGTAATATTAGTGCACAATAAATCTGTGAAACCATTACAGCCTCCCAAACCTGTAGGCTTCCTTAACTACATCCAAACATGACATCTATACAACCCAAACATAAAGGTATCCCCACCCAAACGAAGACAGGGAGCCCCGTCCAAACACAAGAACATTTATCCTCGTTTAGTCGTTGAGACACCCTAAACACATTGCGTGCGAAATCGATGTTCATTACAAAATAAAAACAGAATAATGTCCCTTCATCCCCGTCTGAAACTTTAAGAAGCTCCGCGACCCCTGTGCTTTCTCGTTCTGTGGTCACGCGATTTCAACGGCGAGTCAAATAGGTTTCTTAACAAGGTACCAACAAATGCACAAGAGTTGTGCAACATTACGTTTACCTGTGACCGGTTTCGCGCGTTTCTATCATTATAGTCCGGCCTGAGGGCCAGGCTTTACTAAACTCTTGAATTAGGTTGTTGCTGTTGGCGATAACTGTTCAACTAGGCTGTTGCTATTGGCGATAACTGTTCAACTAGGCTGTTGCTGTTGACTATAACTTTATGAAGGAAATGTTTCGCACACCGAGGCCTTTATTAATACCCAAGAAGAATTTACCGGTCAGCGAAATGTCTCCTTCATAGTCATCTAACTTTGCGTAGATGAATGAAAGAATTAGCACTTTAAGTACCTTGCAAAGGTATTAGATAAGTACCTGCGAGTCCCAGTGGTCGAAGCGTCTGTGCATGTCTCCTTAGGTCACTTGTCCGGCATTCAATATGTACGGATTCCAACGGTGTGAGAGTGCCAAAGCAAAACAAGGAGAGGGATAACGTGAGGTAAATTTCGCGCGATTGCAAGATATACGCCTTCTTGTAAAAATGGCTTAAATTATTTGTAAACTGCGTATTACCCGGTAAATGGCGGACAGACTGCAATTACCAGATACATACCTGGTAAACTAATTACCAGGTACAGGCAAAGTAAACCACAATTACCTGGTACACACAGTTGATACTAAACTTTTATATCCAAGCATTAGTTGCAGCTAGAACATCATACTCGAGCATTAATTTCAGCTAAACCTCTATACTTAAGCATTAGCTGTTGCTCGCCCAGGGTGTTTGTTCACTCTGGTTGTTTGTGCTCCCAGCTGTTTATGCACCCCAGATGTTTGCGCGTCCCAAGGCTTTCCAATTAAAAAAAAAAAAAAGGGTAGAGACTAGTTTTCCCACATACATTACACAGTACAAATTTTAATTTAAAACAGCGACTACTACTTACACAGGGCAATAAAGTATAAATGGAGTAATAATAAGTGACAATCGATCCTGCTAACACAAACATTAGAGATGGCGTGAGCGTAGTCAGTGGTTTTTCCTCGAACTATAACGTTCATGTTTTGTCTCGCCTGTGGATTACCCGTGACTGGTTTCGAGAGCTTTCCTACTCCCGCTGCCCGGTCTGGAGCCAGGCTTTTCTGGTAATTGCCTGGTCAGTCTGTCTATTACCGTTTTTTGTCCGTGATTAATATTTATGTTCGGAAATTTATTTTTTCTGGCAAATATGTTCGATATTCCTTTATATTCCCGTCAAAAAATATGCTCAGGTTTTTCTTTATCTGGCGAATGTTTATATTTTGCCTTTCCTGTATGAATAGGCTCTTTATAAATATTGGTAGAATACCGACCATATTTTAGATAAGTGTATAGTGAATATGCGGCGTGGAATAAACGAGAAAACATACCTCGTGGTTCAAATGCTTAGCACCATCTGCTAGCAACCGAGGAACCGGGGGCTCGATCCCTGCAAGAGAGGGAACGTCATATATTTTTTACACCAGTCCTTGTTCGCCTAGCAGGAAGTCGGTACCTAAGTGTTAACTGGCTGTCATGAGTGGCATCCCAGGGAGAGATGCCATCCACGAGCTGAGGCAGAATAACTCTAAGATAAAAAAAACAATGCTACTTCACAAAATACGAGCATATTCGTCACAAAAGAAAAAAACAAAAGCATACTCTTGATAAAAGGACACTTGAACAACCAGTGAGACATCACGGCTACGTTTCGTCCGATCTCCAAGAGCTTCTTCAAGCTTTTATAATGGTCATTGGCGATTAGCTATACGTAAATTGAGGCTAAACTTATAATAGAGTAACCTAACGTAATGTAACTAGTACTTAATTTTGTCCGCTGCTCAGAACGTTCGAAAATTGACGCATGGAAAGAAAAGAGAGAACACAGTTTCGTAACATTTTACTTAGTCATTAATATTAAGATATATATCGTCTAAATCGTGTATTATGATTGAATTATTTTATATTAATATTTTAATATTTTGAACGAACGGGTTTAATGGACACTTTATTA
>NC_069446.1:4594893-4729893 GCF_026875155.1 Cherax quadricarinatus
GGACTTTGAGGAGTTTCCGGGGGTTCTTCGCACAGCATTGTTTATTTCCGGTTTGCGTGATGATTTTCACACTTAGGGGGATTGAGATGAGTCCCAGCCTTCTCCCTGTGGTTTTCACCATATATTATATATATTTAATATTTATTTATAATATATATATATTTTATTATATTTATATATACTATTATAATATAATATAATCTTATATATTTTTATATATATATATATATAATATTATATATATATATATATAATTATATATATATATATATATATTTATATATATATATATATATATATATATATATATATAATATATTATATATATATATATATATATATTATATATTATATATATATAATATATATTATATATATTATATATATATTAATATATATATATATATATATTAATATATATATATAAATATATATTAATATATATATATATATATAATATATATTAATATATATTATTATATATATATATAATATATATATAATATATATATAATATATAAATATATATATATATTATATATTTATATTAAAATATATTATATATATATATATATTATATATATATATATATAATTTATTTATATATATAGTATATTTATATATTTATATATATATATAATTATATATATATATTATATATATATATATATATATAAATATATATATATATATAAGTATATATATAATAAATTATATATATACTATATAATATATATATATAGTATATATATATATATATATATATTATATATATAGTATATATATATATATATATATAAATATATATATATATATATAAATATATGTGTGTGTGTGTGTGTGTGTAATTATTTTAACACGTCGGTTGTTTCCCACAGAGGCAGAGTGATCCAAAAAGAAAGAAAAAACTTTCATCATCGTTCAACACTTTCACCATCATTCATACATAATCACTGTATGAATGATATGACAGTTTAGATGTCCCTCCAAACAGCTAATATCCTAAACCCCTCCTTTACAGTGCAGGCATTGTACTTCCCACTTTCAGGACTCAAGTCCTGGATTACATACATTCCCAATAACTATTGTATTTTTCCCATGAGATAACGAGTCACTGAGCGACTTTAAAAGCAAATCAGATGCCTGGAGCATGTGCTTTGGATTGAAATCAACAAATCGCAAATATGCCACATCATGTAATTCCCCTTACTTAAGTCTGAATCTATCAGACACATATTACCCAAAAGCTCAAGGCCAGACTCGTGAGATACACATTAACATATCGTAGAAATACCAAGACACCAATCCAGCTATGATGCTTACAATATTAAACTGCACTACATTATTATGTTTTAAAACTCACCGTCTATTACCCTCTGGCTTATGCCCAGCTCCTGCCTGCCTTTTCATCTCTTCCCAGGCTTACTCTACCCCGACTCCTACACCACTTTTGGGTCTTGCTTCATCCCGACTCCTACACTATTTCTAGGTCTTGCTTTATCCTGACTCCTGCACCACTTCTAGGTCTCGCTCCATCCTGACTCCTGCGCCACTTCTAGGTCTCGCTCCATCCTGACTCCTGCACCACTTCTAGGTCTCGCTCCATCCTGACTCCTGCGCCACTTCTAGGTCTCGCTCCATCCTGACTCCTCCACCACTTTTAGGTCTCGCTCCATCCTGACTCCTTCACCACTTCTAGGTCTCGCTCCATCCTGACTCCTGCGCCACTTCTAGGTCTCGCTCCATCCTGACTCCTGCACCACTTCTAGGTCTCGCTCCATCCTGACTCCTGCGCCACTTCTAGGTCTCGCTCCATCCTGACTCCTCCACCACTTTTAGGTCTCGCTCCATCCTGACTCCTTCACCACTTCTAGGTCTCGCTCCATCCTGACTCCTGCGCCACTTCTAGGTCTTGCTCCATCCTGACTCCTTCACCACTTTCATACCTTGATACCTTTACCTTTAACGAGTTTCAAGTCTTACTACTCCCGGAGCTCGAACACGAGCCAGGCTCGTCTGGTGCTAGACTGGTCAACCAGACTTCTGCACCTTTTCTAGGCCTTTATTCATTCCAAGTAATTGTTGTACTGTATTATAAGTTGTACATGGTAATAAATACGAAAATATTTCCAAAACCTTTAATTTCTATTGCAGGGAGGCAACAAAATCATGTGTTGCATTTTAATCTCATCGAGTTAGAGAGATTCTTTAATCAGTATTGTTATTTCTCCCTCTTCTTCAACTCTAATCTTTCTTCATACTGCGCACTTTCTAGGGAACATTGATCAGGTATGTTTTCCCTCCAATAATCTTTCCATTGTGAACTGCAATTTTGAACTCAGTATTTTTTTTTAATTAACACATCTGCTCACAAGTTTGTATTTTCAACTTGGCTAACTCCTTGTAATTTCTGCACAGTAGTTATTCTCTTAGTAGTGGGCTCATATACTAAAGAGGCGATCTCAATTTTATTATTTTTTTAAATTATGGTTAGCTTCTCCCTTCCTTTGCTTCTTACCCATTTCAATTCTTGACACTCAATATTTGTCTTGATTTTAACTTTCATCTTCAACAATTCTTCCATAGGATTTTACATGTATTTTCCTCCTCATACTTACCTATTCTGTAGTTATCAATGTATGAAGTTGTACTTAAAGCCAATTTCTCTAAGATTATTTTAATTTCCTTTCCTCTGCTTCATCTGTATTCTTATTTCCTATTTCCTACTACTAGAAATTCTAGCTTCATGTACATTTTGTTTCACAGGCCTACAGTTACTACTCTTTTATTTATGATGAATTACACAAATAATTTGGATTAAGTGATCATCCCCTTGCCACTTGTGCCTACTTCTCAAAATATACTCTAGCCACGTGTGTGAGAGGAGAGATTACCAGTGTATGTGATTAGCTATTTAAAATGTGGATCTAGTTTCGTTTACTAATTATACCATGAGTGACATTCAGCAGCTGAACTTGTCCGGTAGTAATTAATATATATATATTTTTTTTGCACGTGTGAGTGAATATACTTTCATCCATTCAATAGGTCATTTATCACTTGGATCCACAGTTGTCACTAACATGAAGGCACCTTACTGCTCAGGTAGATCTATAATTATGTGCTTGAATAATGAGATACCTTGCTGCTCCTGGGTGGATCTATAATTAGTGAGGCAAGTGTCCCCACAGACCATAAATTGGGCTGCATGTGCTACACCGGGACATCACACATACCACAAGCTACTGGTCTTGTCACCTGCCTGGAAATCATTCTTGGCAGTGCACGACCTGGGGTAGAAGAAAGGGGTATGGAATGGGTGGGGCTGAACCCTATGATGATAAGGACCCAGGATGGAGTAGAACACAGGGAGAGAACAAGATTCCTGGGTAAAACAAAATTCAAATTGGGGGTACGACTGAGTAGGACAGGGTAAGAAAAGTTTTTGTTCAGATTTCTAACCCAGAGGGTCAACCAACAAGGATAATCCAACTCAATGCATCATCAGGGACTGTCTTATTTCCATTAGGGTCCTATTAATCTTGTACCCTACAGTGCAACCCACAAGAGTTGGCTAACACTCAGGTACCTCCTTACAGCTAGGTGAACATGAGCAGCAGGTGTAAGGAAACATCCCCAACATTTTACCCATGCTGGTGTTTGATCCCAGTTCCTCAGTGTGAGCTGAGGACTCGACCAACCAAGCCACAAGTACCTCTGCCATCAGAGTGAGGGTAATACCCCATGTTGGGGCAGGACCTATTGCTCTGTTTAACAAACCAACACTGGATGACACTTATAATCTACTAGTGCACTGGGGCAGAGAAACTATGCAATGTGATCCTTGGAAAACTTGAACCAAGGTGCAATCCTCTCCTGGTTACCAATGAAAGTTCTTGCTATCATCTGCTGCCAAGAAAACCATTTCATTGGCATTGAACATTTGATGGGGGTTATAACTGAAGTCCTCAGTAAGCTTGGTAAACTCAAGAGGATGGCTTTCATCAATGATATGGTTGGCAGGTGAACTCTACCCAGTGTGCTATATTATAAATCATTCTAAACTTAAACTCCTTTAAAGGAAAACTTCCTTTCTTACTAAGTCTCATAGTATCAATGCACTGTCTTCCTGACATAAGCAGTACCACTGTACTGCCTTTCAGAGCTTTTTGCTCAATCCAGACACTTTACTTGATAACCTTTGTTTTACTCACACTCATCTTTTTGATTACTTCAAAATCACCAACAGTATATACATGGCTTGCACAATTTTTCAACTGTTCCTAATTGTAAAACTTACTGATTTCTTCACTGAACGTTAAGACAGTGTTAATCTGTTTACAGCTTAACCACGGTATTCCCACTTCCAGTAACGATGTCATACTTCTTAGTCATCATGGTTAATAAATATCATTAGGAAAGTTTATAATACTGTATGAGACATGTACTATCCTGCTCTGTACACTGAAGATATTTCTTGACAAATTTTTTGATACACAGTACTGGTCGCCGTTGCCCATCTGTGAGAGTAGCAACTCTCATTGCTGAGGTCCAGGTAATAAACCCTGGACATTAACATAACATTTTGATACACAAGAACATCACCCATAAAATTTAATACTATCTGAAAGGAATCAGTGGACATTCAAGTAAATCTACACTGCATTTCCCAAACAGCCCCCAAGGTATTTCCCAAACAGCCCCCAGATATTTTCCAAATGGTCCACAGTTTTTCCAAACAGCCCCCAAGTTTTTCCTAAAACCCCAAGTATTTTCCAGATAGTCCCCAGGTATTTTTCAAACAGTCCCAGGTATTTTTCAAATAGTCCCCAGGTATTTTTCAAATACGTAGTCCCCAGGTATTTTCCAATCAGAACCCCAGGCATTTTCCAAACAGTCCCTGGGTATGTTATTTTCCAAACAGCCTCCAGAAACTTCCCAAACAGCCCATGGGTATGTTATTTTCCAAACAGCCTCCAGGAATTTCCCAAACACTCCAAGTTTTCCAAAATCCCCACATATTTCATAATATTTAAAAATAAGTTGAAAAAATACAAGAGTAAGCATTCTTCAGCACTTCTTAATGCAGCATGATATAATCTAATGGTGATGTCACTGCTAGGTCACTGTTGCTACCCAACAGTGACATCACTATTAAATGACACCAAGATGCACCAGGGAACACTGCTGGACACCTACCAGCATCACTCATGTTTGTCTAATGTATTTTAACAATTACCAAATGTTACTTGTAATGTTTTACCTTTGCTATGTATATTGCTTGCTCTATTTTCTAACTGAAAAGTCACCTATGGCAAAACATTGCCTTAATGTCCTGATCAGTGCCTCAGTATTTTTTCCTTACAACTTCGTATCACCATACAAGTTCCTTCTTTCCTAAGTGTATTAACAATAGGGTAAAAAATCACAACTCTTTAATAAAGAAATTATTTATAGTACATCTAAGCATTAATTGATTCACTAAATAAATAAGCAATGACACACAAAGAGGTTGGGACCTGAATACACAAATAGTTTTTTAATAATCAAATACAGAGCAACCATATAAGAAAGTATACTGCACCTGCATTTGTCAGCAATAATACAATTACAGTGGACCCCCAACGTACAATATCCCCAATCTACGTTAAAACCATCCTACGATGCTTTTCAGCATAAAAATTTGACCCCAACATACGTTGAGAAACTAGACCTACAGCATTCGTCCAGTACGCGTCCACATATCTGTCCGCCTGAGCGCGCCTCAGCTGGCCTGCCTTCAGTTAGTGTGCCAATGTTTACAAGCCAGAGCGGTCGCTCCCAAGCATACATTCAGAATATTTTGTATTATTCCAGTGTTTTTAGTGCTTCTATCTGCTAAATAAGCCACCATGAGCCCAAAGAAAGCTTCTAGTGCCAACCCTGTGGCAAAAAGGGGTGAGAAATATTATCGAAATACTATCGTACCATGGTCAGCTGCTGCTGCTGCTGTACCACCGTCAGCTGCTGCTGTACCACCATTATTGGTGTGGCTTATCGAGAATACCGAGAAACAATTAACCCCAGAGGGTTAGCCACCCAGGATAACCCAAAAAAGTCAGCTTGTCATCGAGGACTGTCTAACTTATTTCCATTGAGGTCCTTAATCTTATCTCCCAGGATGTGACCCACACCAGTCAACTAACACCCAGGTGAACAGGAAAAAATGCCTGAAACTAGTGCTCATATTGGTGAATTTAAGGCTAGCAAAGGTTGCTTTGAAAGATTTAAGAATCGTAGTGGCATACACAGTGTGATAAGGCCTGTTCTGGAAGAAAATGCCAAACAGGACCTACATTACTCAGGAGGAAAAGGCACTCCCAGGCCATAGTGTCTCATCAGTCATTGCTGCATCTTCAATAAAGGTAAGTGTCATTTATTCTTCATTTAGTAGAGTAGAAAATGTATATTTCATATGGTAAAAATTTTTTTTTCATACTTTTGGGTGTCTTGCACGGATTAATTTGATCTCCATTATTTCTTATGGGGAAAATTAATTCAACCTACGATCATTTTGTCTTACGATGGGCTCTCAGGAATGAATTAATATCGTAGGTCAGAGAACCACTGTACTAGTACGTACATATAAGTAACAGATGGCATACAATTGTTTACCTACACTACTTGTGAAAGATCTTATGTGCAATCACTATCAAGACAAGGTAAAAATAGGAAAGACCAGATCTTCTCAACCATCACAATTACTATCAACTTTGAGTCTTATTCCTGCATCCTGACCTGTGGCCAGTCTTTCCTGTTGCTTGCCTGGTGAACCAGGCTCAAAATCTCACTGCAGTACACTATTATGGTAGTATACAGTTGGAATTAGGCCCCTATCTTCCATATATTATAATGTGCATCTCCTCTGCTCCAAAGAATGCATATTCAGTACTTTGAGGCATTCCCAGTGGTTTAGGTTTTAGTAACTATGCATGAAGTAAACATTCTGTTCCAGCTCTGATCTCTCCTGTGTTGGTGAATGCTTCCTTCCTAGGTCACCCTACGGTGGTAGGAAACAGTTTATGTGATCAAGAAAATTGTAATGGTTTCTCCTTTCATTCCTCATGTATATTATTTAGTTTCCAGATTAATCTTTCATGGGGCACTCCAACTAAAATTTTTCAAAAAGAGTACAAATAATGTACAGCTAATTCAATCTTCCCATCCATTGCTTTTCCCATTTTTCCCATCTCACTGTATTCTTAATGGCCACCTCATATCATTTCGTCTTTTTGTCCTCTCTTTGCAATACAGTAAATTGTTTTCCCTTGAACTCCTTCACACATATTCATTACTCTACAATATTCCACTCATTTCACCATTTTTAAGCAATTAGTATAATGATTTAATTATGCTTCTGAGCTTTGCTGAATGCATTAGGTACTGTAACTAAATATCCAACATCTCTTATGAACATCTCAAAGAAATATTAAGACAGATTTTTAAATATCATATAACTTATAAGGATGATTTACTAAAATTAAAATGTTTGTACCTCAGGTGTACACAGACAAACTTTAATCATACAGAAGGAATGATGTACAGAAATTTTATTTGTGATTCAGGCCCCAGGCTCTCCAATGGCCTAAGTCATAAACGAGCAGAACACTCACCATGCTGAAGGGCATACACGCACAAGCTCGGCCATGAAAGGGGCGACACAAAGGCTGAGGATGGAAAATAGGACTGCACTTAAATTCTGCCAAGCGTTCTCCAAGTCTCTGAAGAAAAGATAACAGAAGATTAAAAAATTATTACATACAACACAAGTAATCATGTATGAGATATGGATATGCTGCATGAAAACTGATACATGATTGGGATCTCAATGCAAGTGTTAATATTAGGACTTAACTACTTAAGATTAAATTCAATGACTTGCCAGAATACAGTACACAAAATAAGACTTTAATGTTCCTATGAGGATTTGTAGGATGCCTACAAGTGGATAAAAATTGTGTCCCTATCAACTGTGTGAATATTAACTTGCGATTTCCTATACATATTATTTTTATTCTTATTTCATGGGGGAAATGCTAAACCCATAATGGTCATAAAGCAACTATGTTTGATCCAAGAGGAGAGCTCCAATTCCCTAGATCAAGAGCCTTTTGCCAGCCTCTGGACACTCACCTTGTAGGAGCGAGTGCCTACATCATTTTGCAATCACAAGAGCAAAGCTTTGCTCAAGGTGTCCCATCATCAGTGTTTAGTTTATCACATAATTATAGTTTCCCTTTGTTGTAGAACATAATACTACATTGTGTCTCCTCTTGGCTCCCTGTTCATCAGTTTACCACTGTTTGTATAGGAATTTTTTGAAACAGCACACTTCTGGCAAGACAGTGAATGAATGAATGAAGATGATATATTTACTCTTTTTTTTCAGGGTCACCCTACCTCAGTGGGAGACAGCTGCTTTGTTCTCAATGGATTCACCTGTACTCGTACACATTTACAGTACATGTGTCTGACTGATAAGGGTGTTTGTTAAGACTAGAAAATGCAATTAGAAGATAGTGGCTAAAATACCTGGAGATACAAACATCAAACAGCAGTTTCAAATGAAAGGGAATTCTAGGGAAAACTATAGACAAAAAGATTGTCACCGTAAGATTACATAAAATAAATTTTGAGAAATTATTCATAACATCCTAGGTAGTAGGTTGGTAGACAGCAACCGCCCAGGGAGGTACTACCATCCTGCCAAGTGAGTGTAAAACGAAAGCCTATAATTGTTTTACGTGATGGTAGGATTGCTGGTGTCCTTTTTTCTGTCTCGTGAACATGCAAGATTTCAGGTATGTCTTGCTATTTCTACCTACACTCATGTCACACTACACATACATGTACAAGCATATATATACACACCCCTCTGGGTTTTCTTCTATTTTCTTTCTAGTTCTTATTCTTGTTTATTTCCTCTTATCTCCATGGGGAAGTGAAACAGAATTCTTCCTCCGTAAGCCATACGTGTTGTAAGAGGCGACTAAAATGCCGGGAGCAAGGGGCTAGTAACCTCTTCTCCTGTATATATTACTAAATGTAAAAGGAGCAAGCGTGCGTGAGCGTGTTAGACAGGAGTGAATGGAGACGAATGGTACTTGGGACCTGACGATCTGTTGGAGTGTGAGCAGGGTAATATTTAGTGAAGGGATTCTGGGAAACCGGTTATTTTCATATAGTCGGACTTGAGTCCTGGAAATGGGAAGTACAATGCCTGCACTTTAAAGGAGGGGTTTGGGATATTGGCAGTTTGGAGGGATATGTTGTGTATCTTTATATGTGTATGCTTCTAGACTGTTGTATTCTGAGCACCTCTGCAAAAACAGTGATAATGTGTGAGTGTGGTGAAAGTGTTGAATGATGATGAAAGTATTTTCTTTTTGGGGATTTTCTTTCTTTTTTGGGTCACCCTGCCTCGGTGGGAGACGGCCGACTTGTTGAAAAAAAAAAAAAAAAAAAAAAAAAAAAAAAAAAAAAAAAAAAAAAAAAAAAAAAAAAAAAAGAAAACTTTCGTTTTTCATTTTGGGCCACCCCACCTCGGTGGGATACAGCCGGTGTGTTGAAAGAAAGAATCATAACATACATTAGACAAAAGTTTTAATTTGCAGCAGTTTTTTTAAGATTAGAAAAAATACAAAGATGAACTACAAAATGAATGCTGGAGCTAAATAAGGAATATGAGTCACAAAAAAACAGACCTCAGTGACTATTAAGGAGGAACAGTGAAGGAATGATGACCAAGTACAAGATTATAGAAGGATACAAGCATATAGATAAAGATGGCTTATCACCATAAACAGAAAGCTCAAGCAAAATGCAGCTAAGAGTATCATACACATGAATATTAATTCAGCACAGAAATACAGCATTGTACTATAAAATTAGCTTTAAAAAAGTTATTTATATCATTTACAAAACTGTATAAACCGAGTAGGGTGTACTAGTGTACTATTAGAGCACACTTACAATTTGATGAAGAGCACTTGCAGCCTGGTCCCATGTCCTTCTTGTGTACTTTGTTGGTCTTGGTGCTGAAACATATCGTGAAGTGGCTGACATTTGACTCTGGCTTCTCCCCCAGCTATTATAAGATTTGACCCGGTTTCTTGTACCTCCTCTTTTTGTCCCATGACCATTCCCATAATTCCGCCTGGAGGAATTAACGCCATCATCTGCAATCATGCCATTATGATTTCTTGAGTCTCGGCACAAAAGTTTTCATAATCAAAACATTTTTGTCATTACAGTATCTGCTTGGCCAATGCCAGTTCTAATCACTTCTATTTGTAGAATGAGTTATACTGTATATCATACACATAAAAGGGCTTATTTTATTTCTTACCTTAATTTAATTTAGCTTCAATACTAGCAATGTGGAGATTAGCTAATATTACTGAATATTACTGTACTTGGTTTTAAAAATAAATTAACACTACTATTAACCTACTATATAATGTTTGGGAATAATGCTTAAACTATTCAGTGAAACATAAAGATAAATAATACACACGTCGACAGACAAGAGGAAATATTTCTGGGTATTCATATTGACAGAAAACTCAAATTTAACAGTTTCCACAACAGTGGGCAATCGCACACACATGCACGTATGGGGCAGGATTTCTTTTGATCCCTTGCACACTCACAGCACAGACTACTCCTCCTATGTCTAGGCCAAAATTTACAGCTCACAGCTTATCTACGTAAGCTGAGCTCAAAACACAGCTTTACAAGAGCAATGCTGGCATCAGTTAACATAGATCAACATGAGAATTGGTGAAAGGGTTAAAATTAAATGTCGCATCCTGTTATGTGTTGTTGATATCAGATCATACTGATTACAAAGCTTCAAAAAGTATATTGATTGCACTCTCAATAATGCTGAAAATACATGTACTTTTCTACAGTTACCAGCTATTGTACATGTGTGAAGCATTAGTATCCGTATTGTGTATATTCTCCTGCATAATTACTATCTCCACAATAAATATAAATAAGCTCACTGTGATCAATGTAGCCATTGCCTGCACGAGTTTGAGCATTTTGGGGACCATAGTATCTGGATGGAGTGCTGGTCCAGGGATCACCTACTTTCTGCAACTTGGGTAAAACATCCACCATCGCTGCACATTATCTGCAAAATAATTAACATTAGAGGACCATAACACTTTCACAAATTTGTAAAATTTCTCTCAGTAAATTTGTACTCTTAGAATCCTAAGGCTTAATTCTTGCATTTCAAAGATACTTTTAGTGCATTTTGCCACAATGGCCATCTTCTACCAGTGTAGGGTGGCCCCAAGAAAAGAAAACATTTACCATCATTCATTCAATAGGTGTCTTATCAGAAATGCAGACATCACACTGCAAAATGACCCTTTGAATTGCAACATCCCTACCCTTCCTTCAGAGTACAGGCACTACTTCTCACTTCCAGGACTAAATCTAGTTACCCACTTACCATCAACTATTCTCTACTCTTAAAAACATTAACAATACAAAGCAATATAAAAGAATAGTCCAGATTACTGTTGTATCTAGAATATATTAAAACAAGAAATCCCTGTTCTGTAGCTTCATTCATCTGATGACTGATGACATTAGACTATTATTATTATTATATTTACAATTTTATAATTTCTGAGTGCCTGTTCTTTCAGGATCAGTCCTAGGAAGGAAGGCAGATCCAATTTCTTGACTCAATAGTCCCTCACCAGTATTAATAAGCTTTCATTTAGGGGTACAGTTTTTGTAGCTCATTCCTGCCTTACATGTTTTTTTGGACCCACGTCCAGGTTGAACCTCAATATCTAAAGATAAAGATGTTTATTTTAACAAATTACATGGTTGTACAGAGGAATATAATAGTCGGGTGTACATGCCAAAAGCCCCTTTGCATGCAGAGCATTTTGGGCACACTTAGGGATTAACTTAAGATTAGTAAGGCAATAATACATAGTTCATATGGTCATTTGATGAGTTACAGTGAGTACAGTAGAACTGTATATTCTATTAGGTAATGCTAGATGGTTTTGATAAGTCTAGTAGAGACTTACTACACTATTGAATTAGTTAATAAAGATTACAGTACTACAATGCAACAATTTAAAACAATTTACAATATGATGTATTACAGTTTAGTACCATTTAAAACAATGAAATTTGGTATTACAATGGAACAATTTACATTATGATGTACTGTATTACAATCTACTACTATTTAAAACAATGGAAAAATAGACATCCTAATTTCATAGTAGTAAGTGGTTGAGCATTCATCAGCACAATATGAGTAACTTTCGAGAAACTGGTAGTGATTAGGTATGGTTTGGTTAATTTTAGGTGATGAGGTGATTTCTTATTAGGGCCTTAAACTGATTTGCAGACATTGGTCCTTTAGTGTATCCTGGCAATGAATTCCAGATCTTCGAGCCTTTTATGTGCATAGAATTTTTCCATAGGGAGAGATGAACATGAGGGATATCAAAGAGTGATCTGTGTCTTGCATTATGGTTGTGTGTTCTGTTATAGTTATCAAGGAGTAGTTTGAGAGGAGGGCTTACATAAGAATACAGTGTTTTGTGTATGTAGTAGGAACAATAATAAGTGTGGATGTTTTGAATATTTAGCAAGTTAAGGCTCTTGAAAAGAGGTGGAGTGTGTTGTCTAATGCAGGAGTTAGTAATCAATCGCACTGCAGCTTTTTGCTGGGTTATTAAAGGTTTAAGGTGATTTGCTGTGGTTGAGCCCCATGCACAAATACCATAGGTGAAGTAAGGGTAAATGAGAGAGTGGTACACAGCTAGAAGAGCTGACTGGGGTACATAGTACCGTATCTTTGAAAGGATGCCTACCGTTTTGGAGACTTTCTTGGAAATTTGCTGTATGTGTGTCTGAAATTTGAGACTGCAGTCAAGGTGGAGACCTAGGAATTTGCCCTCTACCTGCCTCAAAACAGGTGAACCTTTATCAATATGTTTAGCTGTACATTTGAAGATCTGTTTCCAAAAAGCATGAAGTAGGTTTTGTCTACACTGAGAGTAAGGTTGTTGGTAATCATTCAAATAGATATTTTTAGCAGTTCAGCATTTACTGTGTCTGTTAGTATGGTTGGGTTTGGGTGAGAAATTACATAAGTTGTGTCATCTGCAAATAAAATGGGTTTAAGGAGATTAGATGCATTTGGTAGGTCATTGATGTAAATGAGAAAGAGAAGTGGGCCAAGAACATTCCCCTGTGGGACTTCAACAAGAACAGGTTGTGTAGTGGAGCTGGCTCCATTTGTGTATACATACTGGGTTCTATTGTTAAGATAAGATTTTAGGTAACAGTGTGTGTCCTCTGACCCCGTAATGTTAGAGTTTTTGGTGCAAAAGGTCATGGTCAACTGTATCAAAAGCTTTTCGTAAGTCTATGAAAAGTCCCAGGGGAATTCATTTTTCTCGAGTGCAGAATACATTAATTTAAGCATATGTATAATAGCATCATTAGTACTTTTTTCAGTCTGAACCTAAACTGACAAGGGTTGAGTATGTTGTGGGATACGAAGTAAGAAAAGACTTGTTTGTGAATTAATTTTTCGAAAATTTTAGATAGTAGGGGCAGGTTTGATATAGGCCTATAATTGTTCAGTTCAGTTGGATCACCTCCTTTGAGGATCGGGGTGACTCTTGCTCTCTTAAGTACGGATGGGAAGGTGGAAGATTCAATGGATTTGTTAGAGTTGCAATAATTGGTGACAACACATGAGAAGCTTTTTTATACATGAGTGGTGGTAAGTTATTTAGGTCTCCTGTCTTGTTCTTAAGTGCAGGTTTTTAACACAAGTGCTCAATAAAAACGAAAGAACTGCATACAACAAAGAGCTACAATACTTTACAGGCTTCAGCAGTGTAGTAATCATATTTGTTCCACTATACGACGATGTGAAGTGACATTCATCCGGGTACATTAATACTTATGGGTCTTCCCACCCAAAATGGTATGATATGAAATACATTAACAAACAAACGTTGTATGCTAACGTTTTCGTATATAGTGATTTCATCTGCCGCCAGACCCGGCAAGAACCAGACAAGAAATCATGTTTGGCACCTTATCTTCCATTAACAGTTACATTTGTGTTGATACATAATGATCTGAAAGTTAACAAAATGCAAGTAACAATATGCTTTAAATTACTTACTTGTAAGAATAACAATATAGGGAATAACAATGACTCCAGCCACGAGCCTCCACCCTTACATTGACCTTATTATTCTTCTTGTTGGGTTTGAAAAGGCCACTGACAGCTTACAGAGTATCGAACCCTGATTGAGCTCCCCGGTGTTGGGGGAAAATATATAGCAATTAAAGGGTACAAAAGTTTCCTTTGCAAATATAACCAGAAATTAGAAGTTCCCAAGTAGGCCAGTTGGATTCCTGGTGCCAAGCTCCAGCAGAGCGGGACACCCACACCTCAGCCTGAATCTAGTAACAGGATCCCCATCAAAACCGTTAATGAAATATCCCAAGAGCGGAAAAATGGAGGTGATGAATGGTGGTCCTGTAAAGTGTTCAGCAGGTAGAATAAGATGATAAGCGTCCCAAAGAGAACGAGAGGAATTTGTCACCGATCTGAGGCGAGAGTAAGACACACACACCACCACCAAAGCTGGAACAGAGGTCCTTAATGTTTAACGTTTTCTTTTTCTTAACAGCTGCTGGTACTTTGCGTTCATTTATTTATTTATTTATTTGCAAATCGTCTTTCTGTGTCGTATATTTAATGAACAGGAAGCACAAAAATCTATAAACTGTCTCAACTATGTCAAAAATTAAGCGCCTGCGTAAATATACAGAAAATGATGAGCTAACGTGGAATGTGAGTTCAATAATTTTAAGTTTATTTAGGTACAGGTACACATAAGTACAATTATCATACGTAGTAACATATATGTAAGTTACCTAGGATAACTAAAAAAAAAGACAGACAAAGTGACTTATTTCCATTGGGGTGCTTGGGTAAACCTTATAATAATAATATAATATAATATATAATTAGTATTGATGAAACATTCGCAATAAAATGAAATAAAAATGCTGGTTATTTCTACATTTGGTCTTCGTATATATCAAATAACTGGTATATCATTATTTTCTTAGTAAAATGCAATAAACCGAACAATGTGTCTTATTAATATACTTGTTGATATATTCTGCCAGTCAAATACCCAGCTGGATAATTATGGAAATCTAGGTCTTGTGCGAGTTTTCGATAGCTTATAATAATAATAATAATAATAATAATAATAATAATAATAATAATAATAATAATAATAATAATAATAATAATAATAATAATAATAATAATAATATAGTCCTAAAAATGTCCGATACTATTTTTTTTTTTTTGCCACGAACATTGTTGTATGTTTGGGAAATGAAGGAAACACAACCTAACCGAACGAAATCCAGCCTAAAATGACCTAACGTAACGACCTTACTCCGCCAGCGATAGACACTGGACCGGCTTTCCTTGACATTCAATTCGTCTATTTACGTTATCTTTGATTGGCCAGGAGTGTCAATCTTAATTAAGGATTAAGGATTTTATTTCTTTGCATAGTTTACAATGTATATTCACAATATTAATTTGCTAAGTACAAAGAAAGCCACTATCATGCCAGGGCATTTTGGGCAAACTAAACTTAATGTTTAACAAACTACTTAATACATAATCGTTGATTAATATTGACGTGCTGCACGTCTTAAAATATATCTACTATTTTTGCTAATATTTCCCAAATTAGCAATATACACAAGCAGTAACAGGGTGTGCTGGGGTATCCTGGAGTATACATGGCATGTTTGTATTAAACAAAATAATGCGTGATTTCTCAAATGGACTGGATTTCAACATGAGCCAATTATTGCCCGAAATATTCTGCGTGTGGTTAATGGTTGGTTAATGAGGTTTAAAGCCTGTCGAAGCTCCTTAAAGGAGGTTCATTGACGCTGGTGAGGGGCTCTTGATCTAGGGAATTGGATCTGTGCTCCAGTTCTCTGAATTAAGCCTGGATACCTTCCATCATACCCCTCTAGAGGGGCTGTATAACCCTACGGGTTTAGCGCTCCCACATGATTATAATAATAATAATAATAATAATAATAATAATAATAATAAATAATAATAATAATAATAATAATGTCGACTACACAAAGGTCATTAAGGCCTCATGTAACCTTTTCACCACCAGACAAGAATACTTTAGCAAGTAAGCTGATTTAGGCGCAGGTACACATAAGTACAATTATCATACGTATTGAAATTACCTACGATAACCCCAAAATGTCAGACAAAGTAACTTATTTTCATTGGGATCCAGGTTAAGTTAGGTAAGGTTTGTCAGGAAACAGGACAAGTGTTTCCTGACGCAGGTCTTAGTCATATAATGACCCGTAGCTGGAGCTTTTGGTCATCTGAACAAGGCTTTCTGCTACTGGGTCGAAGCTCTCAGCTCTCATTATGTATACACCAAGACACACCTCTCTGTGCATACCTGGAGAGAGTTCGGGGAACAACGCCTCCGCGGTCCGGTCTGTGACCAAGCCTCATGGTGGATCAGGGCCTGATCAACCAGGCTGTTCCTGCTGGCCGCACGTAATCCAATGTACGAACCACAGCCCGGCTGGTCAGGTACTGACTTCAGGGGCCTGTCCAGTGCCAGCTTGAAGACAGCCAGGGGTCTATTGATAATCCCCCTTATGTATGCTGGGAGGCAGTTGAACAGTCTTGTTCCCCTGACACTTATTGTGTTCTTTCTCATCGTGCTAGTGGCACCCCTGCTTTTCATTGGGGCGATGTTGCACCGTCTGCCGAGTCTATTGCTTTCATAGGGAGTGATTTTCGTGTGTAAGTTTGGTACTAGTCCCTCTAGGATTTTCCAGGTGTATATAATCATGTATCTCTCGCTCTTGCATTCTAGGGAGTACAGGTTTAGGAACTTCAAGCGTTCCCAGTAATTGAGGTGGTTTATCACAGTTATGCGTGCCGTGAAGGTTCTCTTTACATTTTCTAGATCAGCAATTTCACCTGCCTTTAAATCTGCTGTTAGTGTGCAGCAATATTCCAGCCTAGATAGAACAAGCGACCTGAAGTGTCATCATGGGTTTGGCATTCCTGGTTTTGAAGGTTCTCATTATCCATCCTGTCATTTTTCTAGCAGATGCGATTGATACAATGTTATGGCCCTTGAAGGTGAGATTCTCTGACATGATCACTCCCAGGTCTTTGACATTAGTTTTTCGCTCTATTGTGTGGTTGGAACTTGTTTTATACTCCGATACAGTTTTAAATTCCTCATGTTTTACATATCGGAGTAATTGAAATTTCTCATCATTGAACTTCATATTGTTTTCTGCAGCCCATTTAAAGATTTGGTTGATGTCCGCCTGGAATCCTGCAGTGTCTTCAGTGGAGGACACTGTCATGCAAATTCGGGTGTCATCTGCAAAGGAAGACACAGCGCTGTGGCTTATATCCCTGTCTATGTCCGATATAAGGATGGCTTTAACAACTTTATAGTACCCACAGTCAGTGGCCAGGCTTCAAACACCTTTTATTGTACAGCAACAAGATGGGGGCTAGTACTGTGCTTTGTTCAATTCAATTCAATTCAATTCAATTCAAGTTTATTATCTATAAGGGTTACAATATGGGGTTTACAGGTTTTGGGTATTGTGTGGTTTACATGTTATAAAATACTAATTACAGAGGGGGCCACTAGGACACCTAGCATGGCTAGGCATTTCGGGCAGACTTAGATTAATTCTTAACATTAAATTCTTTTTTTTTTTTTCAGATTCGCCGGAATTCTCCCGGCCCGGGCTTTTTCCAAGTGGTGGCCTGGCCTTGTCTCCCTCTTTAGGGGGTGTCTGAGACCGAAGTCTCCCATGGGAGGAGGCACAAGTACCCCCTCATCTTTGGGACCAATTGTCCCTTCTCTGGTCTGCCATCCCCACCCCAAGGGAGATAATGGGAATGACAGTCTTGTGAGCTGTAAGCTCGGGCTCAGGCACCTACCCTACCCTTGAAGGGTTAGGCATGGTGTCGATGATTAAATGCTTGCAGATTATGGTATTAAGGCTAAGTGACTACATCATAATTTGTGAGTTTCGCAATGTGAATGCTTTTGTTTTGGCACAATACAAAGTGTCTATATTGGAGTATCATAGGCAAACTTATGACTAGTTAGGATTTATTATTTTAAGATTAAGATTAGTATTTCTGGGTTTATAGTCAGTGGGTGAGTGAGTGTAATTGTGAACCACCAGGTGGTTATCATGTAGTTAGTTGTCGGGGTGGATCAGGGAGATAAAATGTTTTCAAACTGTAGTTTTGAAAGTGATGAATGTGTCTGCAGTTCTAGAGTTTTCAGGTAGGGTGTTCCAGATTTTAGGTCCTTTGAAATACATTGAATTTTTGTAAAGGTTTAGTCGAACACGGGGAATGTCATAGAGATGTTTGTGTCTGGTGTTATGCCTGTGGATCCTGTCACAACTATCAAGAAAGCATTTTAGGTCAAGGTTAATATTGGAATTTAAGGTCATGTAGATATAGATTGCACAGTAGTAAGTGTGGATGTACTGAACAGGGAGTAAGTTTAGATCTATGAAGAGTGGGGGGGGTGTTGCCAGGGATGGGATTTAGTGATTATTCTTACTGCGGCTTTTTGTTGGGTTATTATTGGCTTTAGGTGTGTTGCTGCAGTTGAACCCCAAGCACAGATAGCATAGGTGAGGTATGGATATATAAGTGAATGGTATAGTGTGAGAAGGGCAGTTTGCGGCACGAAGTATCATATCTTGGAGACGATCCCTGCCGTTTTGGATACTTTTTTTTTGTTGTGTTGGATATGGGTGCTGAAATTTAGGTTGTTGTCGAGGTATAGGCCAAGGAATTTGCCCTCATTATGTCTGGCAATTAGAGTGTTGTTGATCTTAATGTTAAGTTGCGCAACACCTGCTCTTTCACCGTAGCCGCCTCAGACTTTACTCTGTTGACTACTACTCTTTATGTTCTGTTTGTTATGAAATTATAGATCCATCTACCGACTTTTCCTGTTATCCCTTTATCACGCATTCTGTGCACTATTACACCATGATCACACTTGTCAAAGGCTTTTGCAAAGTCTGTGTATATTACATCTGCATTCTGTTTGGCTTCTAGAGCATCCAGGACCTTGCCATAGTGGTCCAGTTGTTGGTACAGACAGGAGTGACCTGCTCTATTTATTTTATTTATTTATTTTCATTTGGACATGATACATAGTTGTACAAAGAAATGTAGTGATTTTGGTGTACATGCCAAAAGCCCCTTGTATGCAAAGCATTATGGGCAGGCTTAAAAGTAACTTATGATTAACTAAGCAATGATATAGTCAGTGGTAAAAATTTTAGTAAACAAATTACAACATGAAGCACAAATGAGTATTTCAAATAAGAAGCATTATAGTAAAAAATTTGTAGCATAATGTATAATATAATCATATCAAATCGAATAAAATCAATGATTTGTAGTGCAGAAACAGGTCATATGGTCCTTAGATGAGTTACTGTGTATTCAAGAGAATGGAGTATTCTATTAGGTAATGTAATTAAAAAAAAACAGTGTGATAGGGCCACAGGCTATACATTTATGAGATACAGTTGTTCAGTATTTATTGAGTTGTGGGTAAGTGGTTTTTAAGAGTCTTGAATTGATAAACAGATAATGTTTCTTTTATATTCACAGGTAATGAATTCCAGATTTTTGGGCCTTTTATGTGCACTGAGTTTTTACATAGTGTGAGATGGACACGGGGAACATCAAAGAGTGATCTGTGCCTTGTGTTATGGTCATGTGTTCTGTTGGGGTTGGTAAGGAGAAGTTTGAGGGGAGGGTTTATATCCGAGTTTAGTGTTCTATGTATGTAGTAGGCACAATAATAAGTATGGATGTTTTGTACGGTGAGTAAGTTTAGAGTTTTGAATATTGGTGGAGTATGCTGCCTGGAGTGGGAATTTGTTATCATTGTGACTGCAGCCTTTTGTTGGGTAATTAATGGTCTGAGATGATTTATTGTTGTTGAGCCCCATGCACAAATTCCATAAGTGAGATAAGGGTAAATGAGTGATTGATATAGGGTCAGGAGAGCTGATTGTGGAACATAGTATGCCTATAGTCTTGGAGAATTTCTTGGAAATTTGTTGTACATGTGTTTGAAATTTGAGTCTCTTATCAAGGTAGATTCCTAAGAATTTTCCTTCTGTGAGCTTTGTGATAGGTGATCCGTTTATCATTATGTTAAGAGGAATATGTGTAGTTCTGTTCCCAAACTGAATGAAGTAGGTTTTGTCAATATTGAGAGTAAGTTTGTTAATCATCATCCAGGTAGATATTTTCTGTAATTCGGTATTTACAGTATTGGCTAGTATGACTGGGCTTGAGTGAGAGAAGACGTATGTTGTGTCATCTGCAAATAGTGTGGGTTTGAGTAGTTGCGATGCATTTGGTAGGTCGTTTATGTAAATAAGAAAGAGAAGAGGGCCAAGGACACTTCCCTGTGGGACACCAACTGTAATTGGTTGTGTGGAAGAGTTTGCTCCATTTGTGTACACATATTAGCTTCTGTTGCTAAGGTATGACTTTACGTAGTTGAGGGAGTGATCATTTTATGTGCAACAAATCATGGTCAACTGTATCAAAAGCTTTACGTAAATCAATGAAGATCCCCAATGGGACTTCTTTTTTCTCGAGTGCAGCGTATATTTGTTCTAGCAAGTGTATAATAGCATCATTCGTATTTTTATTAGGCCTGAACCCAAACTGACAGGGGTTGAGTATGTTGTGGGAGATGAGGTAGGAATAGATTCGCTTATGAATTTATTTTTTATTTATTTATTTATTTCCAATTTGTGCACACATACAGAGGTACAAAAAAATACAGATAAGAGCAGTATGCCAAAGCCACTTATACTATGCATAGCATTACGGGCTGGCTTAAAATTAACTTAAGATTAACTAAGCAATGATTATTATTATTATTATAATCAAAAAGAAGCGCTAAGCCACAAGGACTATACAGCGCTGCTACTAAGCAATGATGAAATCAGTGATAAAACATTAATGTAAACAGATAACTATAAAGCACAAGTGAGTATTACAAAGACAGGTCATATGGTTGCATTCAGTTAGGTAGTGATTCTGTTAGGTAGTTTTTAAAAAATAATAAGTTAGATTGGGTTTTAGGTTTAACATTTATGTGATATAATTGTGAGAAACATTTAAGATATACAATTTATAATGTTCAGTTATTCAGTATTTATTTGGTTTTGGGTGAGTAAGTAATCTTTGAGAAGAGACTTGAATTTATAAACAGGTTGTGTTTCTTTTATATTTACAGGTAATGAATTCCAGATTTTAGGGCCTTTTATGTGCATTGAGTTTTTGCATAGTGTGAGATGGACACGAGGAACATCAAAGAGTGATCTGTGCCTTGTGTTATGGTCATGTGTTCTGTTGAGGTTGGCAAGGAGATGTTTGAGGGGAGGGTTAATATCAGAGTTAAGTGTTCTATGTATGTAATAGGTGCAGTAATAAGTATGGATGTTTTGTATGGTGAGTAGGTTTAGTGTATTGAATATTGGTGGAGTGTGCTGCCTGTAGTGAGAATTTGTTATCATTCTAACTGCAGCCTTTTGTTGGGTAATTAGTGGTCTGAGATGGTTAATTGTTGTCGAGCCCCATGCACAAATTCCATAGGTGAGATAGGGGTAAATAAGAGAGTGATATAGGGCCAGGAGGGCTGACTGTGGAACATAGTACCGTATCTTCGATAGTATGCCTACAGTCTTGGAAATTTTCTTAGAAATTTGATGTATATGTGTATGAAATTTGAGTCTATTATCAAGGTGGATTCCTAAGAATTTTCCCTCTGTTAGTTTTGTGATAGGTGATCCATTTATCATTATGTTAAGAGGGACATCTGTAGCTCTGTTACCAAACTGAATGAAGTAGGTTTTGTCAATGTTTAGTGTAAGTTTGTTAGTCCTCATCCAGGTAGATATTTTCTGTAATTCGGTATTTACAGTATTGGCTAGCGTGACTGGGCTCGGGTGAGAGAAGACGTATGTAGTGTCATCTGCAAATAGTGTGGGTTTGAGTAATTGCGAAGCATTTGGAAGGTCATTTATGTATAGGAGAAAGAGAAGAGGGCCAAGGACACTTCCCTGTGGGACACCAACTGTAATTGGTTGTGCAGAAGAGTTTGCCCCATTTGCGTACACATATTGGCTTCTGTTGCTGAGGTAAGACTTGAGGTAGTTGAGGGAGTGCCCTCTTATACCATAGTGTGACAATTTTACGTGGAGCAAGTCATGGTCAACTGTATCAAAAGCTTTACGTAAGTCAATGAAGATCCCCAGTGGGACTTCTTTTTTCTCTATTGCAGTGTATATATGTTCTAGCATGTGTATAATAGCATCATTAGTATTTTTATTAGGCCTGAATCCAAATTGGCAGGGGTTGAGTATGTTTTGGGAGATAAGGTAGGAGTAGATTCGTTTATGAATTAATTTTTCGAAGATTTTTGAGAGAGGGTGTAAGTTGGATATTGGCCTATAGTTATTCAACTCTGTTTGGTCTCCTCCTTTGTGGATCGGGGTGACCCTTGCTATTTTGAGTACTGTAGGGAAGGTGGAGGATTAAATGGATTTGTTAAAGAGTGTTGCAATGATTGGTGATAGCACTTGTGACACTTTTTTGTATATAAGGGGTGGTAAGGTATTTAAATCTCCTGCCTTGTTTTTTTAGTGCGTTGATAATAAGGGAGACTTCGTATGGGTTAGTCGGAGCTAGGAACAGTGTGTTCGGGTAGTTGCCGGTGAGGTAGTCATTTGGTGGGGTATCTGAGCTTGGGATTTTATTGGCAAGGTTTTGTCCTATAGTGGAGAAGAAATCATTGAGTCTGTATGCTGTTTCTGTTGGTGGGATTTGGGGTTCATCTGTTTTTGCTAATTTTATTTCGCTATTTCGTGATATCTTTTTTGTTCCCAGAATTTCTGATAGGGTTTTCCAGGTCTTTTTTATATCACCTCGTAAGTTGGATAATCTGTTCTCATAATACAATTTTTTTGCCCTTCTTATCAGGCTGGTTAGGATTGACGAGTAACGTTTTGTTTGGTCTCTGGTTATGTGACCCATTCTGTACTGTTTTTCATATTGGTGTTTTGTATTTATGGATTTGAGAATGCTGGGTGTTAGCCAGGGACTGCTCAGTCTCTTTGCTGTCATCTGTTTAGTTTTTTTGGGGCAGTGCTTGTTATAGAGGTATTGGTTTTTTTTTTAGAAAATTATTAATACATTCGTCAATATCTGTATAGGTTTCTAGCTCTTAATTTTTCAAAGATTTTAGAGAGAATGGGTAAGTTGGATATTGGCCTATAGTTATTCAAGTCTGCTTGATCTCCTCCTTTATGTATCGGGGTGACCCTCGCTATTTTGAGAACTGTAGGGAAGGTAGAGGATTCGATGGATTTGTTAAAGAGTGTTGCAATGATTGGTGACAGTACTTGTGAAGCTTTTTTGTATATAAAGGGTGGTAAGGTATGTAAATCTCCTGCCTTGTTCTTTAGCGTGTTGATAATAAGGAAGGCTTGTGTTGGGTTAAACCCATGTTGCCTTGGGTAGTGTAACTGATGGGTATCTAGATGGATGGTGATCTTGCTTCTTAGAACCCTTTCAAAGATTTTTATGATATGGGATGTTAGTGCTATCGGTCTGTAGTTATTTGCTATTGCTTTACTGTTCCCTTTGTGGAGTGCTTTCCATAACCAGGGGCATTCCATAGGTACTATTAAATGTTATCCGATAATAGTACTAGGGGGAGACAACACATTATAGTACCCACAGTCAGTGGCCAGGCTTCAAACACCTTTTATTGTGCAGCAATAAAGGAATGAAACAGACTACCTGCACATGTCAAAGCCAGTCATAGCAGTTAGTTAGTTTAATATGTTTATTATGCACCCCATACCCATCCTGTGGGCGGTAGTCAAAAGATTGAAGATTGAGACACTTATGCAGCATATGGGAATCATTATTCAGGAAACGTTTCGCCACACAGTGGCTTCATCAGTCCAATACAAAGAGGAAGGCGTAAGGAGAGGAGGAGTATGAGGTAATCAGTCCCTCAGCCTGGAGTCGATGTGTTCAGTCCATCAATCTTGTAGAATGTACATTCTACAATCTACAAGATTGATGTACATTCTACAAGAGTGATGGACTGAACACATCGACTCCAGGCTGAGGGACTGATTACCTCATACTCCTCCTCTCCTTACGCCTTCCTCTTTGTATTGGACTGATGAAGCCACTGTGTGGCGAAACGTTTCCTGAATAATGATTCCCATATGCTGCATAAGTGTCTCAATCTTCAACTTGTCGGTTTTTCAAACCATTCATCACACACAGTCAAAAGATTACAGAGGTACATAATTGGTCCAGGGACTGGACTCCAAAGTTTTGATAGCTGAGCAAGTTACAGAGGTAATGAAATCACAATTTACATGAACCAGTTCAAGAAGAGAGCTAAAATGTACCTAATGAATGTAGTGACAGAAAGGAAGAATGTTTTTTTATTGTTTTAGCTAACACACAAGTATAAATAACTCATTTTACCTTATTCGTAGTATATCTCCTTTATAGTATAATATTAAGATATTATCTCCTTTTATAATATCCCCTCAAAGGAAGAGCTCTTGATCTAGGGAATTGGATCTGTGCTCCAGTTGTCTGAACTGAACGTGAATACCTTCCATCCCCCCACATGCGCTGTATAATCCTACGGGTTTAGCGCTCCCCATGATTATAATTACAATAATCCATTTATAGCATGTTGTGGGTATTCAAAGGACCCCAATAAAAATAAGTCACTGACTTTTTTGAGTTATCCTGGGTTCGCATATGCTGCTATGTATGATAATCTATGTATCTATATTTGTGTATACCTGAATAAACTTACTAAAACTATGTATAATCTTACGGGTTCAGCGCTTCCCCTTGATTATAATAATAATAATATGCTTATGGGGAATCTCTAAACCAGTAAAGGATCATACAGCGCCTGAAGAATGCGAGCTAATTAGGTTCAACTTTATAGAAAGTAGCTCCAATTCCTTGGATACAGAGCCTATCAAGAGTAGGTCTATCATAATTTAAATTACTGGAGGCGACGGTAACGCGTCGGTCAACAACGACCCACCGACCACTCCGCTCCTATACATTTACATTTATTTATCGTTTCGTAAATATGAGGACCCCATGGAATCTGCTGTGACCTGAGCCGGGTAATTGCTAGGAGACTGCATTAATATTTAAGTTAATTAGGTAGACAAAGCGTTGTAAGCGATGTGATAATGCTGGTTGTGGGAGGATGGTATTTGCGCGGGGTGTCACTTTAGCCCTGCAGTATTTCGTCTGTTAAGTGAGTAAATACGCTATACTGTACTTTGTCTGTTGAACACCTGTTGAAGTAGTGTATAATCTTTAATTCCAGATATTTGTGAGTCATGTGATGAGTGAGGGAGGGAGATATGATGAGTGGTAAGGTGACCCGCCGCGCACCTCCTTCCCACAGGGCCTCCATCTTGCTTCTTCCACTTGCAGTAAAGCACATTTATGCAAAACAAGCTTTTATTATGACAACCTTTCGCTTCATCAGAGTGAAATGTTGTCACAATAAAGGCTTGTTCACAATATCTGTGGCTTGGTACCCTGGTGTTGGCATGTGTCTTGTATGGTGTTGTGTGGCGGGTCACACTCACACAGTCTCATGTAACACCTGCTGCACCTCACCTCTAATAAAACCTTTCTTAGCATCCACTTGATGAAATGTGCTACCTAGTACACCACTGTCTAGTTTTATTATATGTGAAACAGTGGTAATGCGTTGGGTTGACAAGAGGAAAGTCCCGGGTTCGATTCCCGGGTGGGTCGAGATATACAGGAACATCCCCATACAGTTACCCCTCAAGGAAGTTCCTTGATGCTGGTGAGGGCCTCTTGATCTAGGGAATTGGGTATGTGCTCCAGTTCCCTAAATTAAGCCAGAGTACCTTTCACATCCCCCCACAGGCGCTGTCTAACCCTACGGGTTTAGCGCTTCCCCTTGATTATTATAATAATAATCCATACAGTTGCTGATGTTCATCCAGCAGGAAATAGGTACTTAGGGGTTTATTCCTGTATGGCCCATTCAGATTTGGACCTAGTTTATATATATATATATATATATATATATATATATATATATATATATATATATATATATATATATATATATATATATATATATATATATATATAATATATATATGTATATAATATAATATATATATATATATATATATATATATATATATATATATATATATATATTATATATATATATATATATTATTTAATAATGGGTGTTGATTGACTTGGGGGTTCTTGGCGATGACTCTACTCAATATAAGACTCAATATATTTTCTTTCTGTCTGAATATAAGACAACCAGTGAAGAGGCGGGGCCAGGAGCTAGGACTCGACCCCTGCAACCTCAACTAGGTGAGTACTGTTTTACTTCCTTTATCCTAATCTTAAAAGACCCAAAAGGTCACATGATTCAACTTAGTTATCCTAGGTTAAATTTACATAACTACATATATATATATGTATGCCTATAATGTGTGTTTGTGCCCTCAGCTATTGTGCAGATTTAAGATAAGATAAGATTTCGTTCGGATTTTTAACCCCGGAGGGTTAGCCACCCAGGATAACCCAAGAAAGTCAGTGCGTCATCAAGGACTGTCTAACTTATTTCCATTGGGGTCCTTAATCTTGTCCCCCAGGATGCGACCCACACCAGTCGACTAACACCCAGGTACCTATTTGCTGCTAGGTGAACAGGACAACAGGTGTAAGGAAACGTGTCGCATGTTTCCACCCGCCGGGAATCGAACCCGGGCCCTCCGTGTGTGAAGCGGGAGCTTTAGCCACCAGGCCACCGGGCCCTTATATCTGTAAACCATTGTAAGCTGGCCTAACTAAAAGCCTGTCAGTTTAGCAATTTATTTGATTATAATAATTAATAACTAAAAACTTGTGTCTATTCACCCATCAGCCATGTACTTATTATATAGAAAGCCCCATGTTATGTAGAGCATTTTGGACAAATTAGGTTAATTTTGAGAAGTATACAGTATTTAAAAAAATAAGCAAATTGAAAATAGACTAAGGTGGTACATCTGGCAATGCAATTTGGGCACCCAACTGATGGTCAAATAGGGTCAGCCTAAAAATTTCCTTTCCTACTGTGCTAACTTTGCCTTCATCCTGCTCTTTGCCATGCAGTGCTGAATAGCCCACCCAGGGTTAGGACTTTCTGTGTATTTAATCATCAAAATATCTTTTCTTTGTGAATTAATTGCATTAGAGAAGTGGAGGATATTGTAGGTTAAGTTATCATAAATAGTCCACTGTGTATCTATAATGTTTATGGTATATGCAATTACTGATATTTTCTTTCTGTCTCATGAACATGTAGGATGATATTCAAATCATACAGACTTCATACATTCACTATACACTTATCTTTGCTTTCCTGTGCATTTCCTAATAGTTCTTAGCCCTGTAGTACAGTATTTCCTTTCTGATTTATTAAGCGTAGTCTGAGACTGAGCTGTGGGGGCAGTGACCCTTAGAACCATTAACCAATAATACTTATAATTTTGTAACTTTTCAGTTCTAAATACAATTTTTTTTTTTTACACAGAATTTGACAAGGTTAGGTTAAGCTAAGTACTGTACTGCAATATCTCCATATAATACTTAATTAATTAAAGAATTAAACTAGATAAGTACTTCTTTACCAAACAATACTTTTCACTCTTAATTATGGTTAGATTTAGCTTAGCACTTTTGTTGTAAAAATAGTTATTATATATTTATTTATTTTTTACACGTCGGCCATTTCCCACCGAGGCAGGGTGACCCAAAAAGAAAGAAAACCCCAAAAAGAAACAAAAAACTTTCATTATCTTTCAACATTTTCACCATCACTCATACATAATCACTGTCTTTGCAGAGACCCAGATATGACAGTTTAGATAGTCACTCCAAACTGCCAGTATCCCGAACCCCTCCTTTAAAGTGCAGACATTGTACTTCCCATTTCCAGGACACAAGTCTTGGAAGATGTTATCAGCAAATTTTGTTGAAAATAAGAAAAAGTTTTGGAGTGAGATTAATAAGTTAAGAAACCTAGGGAAAGAAGGGATTTGTTAGTTTAAAATAGGAGAGGAGAGTTACTGAATGGAGAGTTAGAGGTATCGGGAAGATGGAGGGAATATTTTGAGGAATTGTTAAATGTTGATGAAGATAGGGAAGCTGTAATTTCGTGTATAGGGCAAGGAGGAATAACATCTTGTAGGAGTGAGGAAGAACCAGTTGTGAGTGTGGGGGAAGTGAGTGGGACAGTGAGTAGAATGAAAGGGGGTAAAGCAGCTGGGATTGATGGGATGAAGATAGAAATGTTAAAAACAGTTGGGAATATAGTTTTGGAGTGGTTAGTGTTTTTATTTAATAAATGTATGGAAGAGGGTAAGATACCTAGGCATTGGCAGAGAACCTGCATAGTTCCTTTGTATAAAGGCAAAGGGAACAAAAGAGAGTGTAAAAATTATAGGGGAATAAATCTGTTGAGTATACCTGGTAAAGTGTATGGTAGAGTTATTATTGAAAGAATTATGAGTAAGACAGAGAGCAGGATAGCAGATGAACAAGGAAAGGTAGGGGGTGTGTAGACCAAGTGTTTGCAGTGAAACATATAGGTGAACATTATTTAGATAAGGGTAAAGAGGTTTTTGTGGCATTTATGGATTTGGAAAAGGCACATGATAGTGTGGATAGGGGGAGCAATGTGGCAGATGTTGCAGATGTGTGGAATAGGAGGTAGGTTATTGAAAGCAGTGAAAAGTTTTTACGAGGATAGTGAGGCTCAGGTTAGAGTATGTAGGCAAGAGGTAGATTATTTTCCAGTAAAAGTAGGCCTTAGACAGGGATGTGTGATGTCACCATGGTTGTTCAGGATATTTATAAATGGAGTTGTAAGAGAAGCAAATGCTCGAGTGTTGGCAAGAGGTGTGGGGTTAAAAGATAAAGAATCTAACACAAAGTGGGAGTTGTCACAGTTGCTCTTTGCTGATAACACTGTGCTTTTGGGAGTTTCTGAAGAGAAGTTGCAGAGGTTGGTTGATGAGTTTGGTATGGTATGTAAAAGAAGAAAATTAAAAGTGAATATAGGAAAGAGTATGGTGATGAGGATAAAAAAATTAGGTAACAGAAGATTAGATATCAGATTGGAGGGAGAGAGTATGGAGGAGGTGAATGTGTTCAGATATTTGGGAGTGGACGTGTCAGCAGATGGGTCTATGAAGGATGAGGTGAATCATAGAATTGACGAGGGGAAAAAGGTGAATGGTGCACTGAGGAGTCTGTGGAGACAAAGAACTTTATCCATGAAAGCAAAGAGGGGAATGTATGAGAGTATAGTTATACCAACACTATTGTATGGGTGTGAGGCATGGGTTGTGAATGTTGCAAGAAGGAGAAGGCTAGAGGCAGTGGAGATGTCATTTCTGAGGGCAGTGTGTTGTGTGAATATAATACAGAGAATCTGTAGTTTGGAGATTAGGAGGAGGTGTGGGATTACCAAAACTATTATCCAGAGGGCTGAGGAGGGGTTATTGAGATGGTTTGGACATGTAGAGAGGATGGAACAAAATATAATGACTTTGAGAGTGTATAAATCTGTAGTGGAGGGAAGGCAAGGTAGGGGTCGACCAAGAAAGGGTTGGAAGGAGGGGGTAAAGGAGGTTTTGTGTGCGAGGGTCTTGGATTTCCAGCAAGCATGCGTGAGCATGTTAGACAGGATTGAATGGAGACAAATGGTTTTTAGGACTTGACGTGCTGTTGGAGTGTAAGTAAGGTAACATTTGTGAAGGGATTCAGGGAAACCGGCAGGCCGGACTTGATTCCTGGGAATGGAAAGTACCGTGTCTACACTCTGAAGGAAGTGTGTTAATGTTGCAGCTTTATAACTGTAATGTAAGCATGCCTCTGGCAAGATAGTGATGGAGTGAATGATGAAAGTTTTCCTTTCTTGGGCCACCCTGCCTTAGCAGGAAACGGCTGATGTGTTAAAAAAAAAAAAAGTCCCAAAAACCATTCGTCTCCACTCACTCCTATCTAATATGCTCATGCACACTTGCTGAAAGTCCAAGCCCCTCACCCACAAAACCTTTACCCCCTCCGTCCAACCTTTTCAAGGATGACCCATACCCCACCTTCCTTCCCCTACAGATTTATCTGCTCTCCAAGTCATTCTATTTTGATCCATTCTCTCTAAATAACCAAACCACCTCAACAACCCCTCTTCAGCCCTCTTGACTAATACTTTTAGTAACTCCACACCTCCTCCTAATATCCACACTACGAATTCTCTGCATAATATTTACACCACACATTGCCCTTAGACAGGACATCTCCACTACCTCCACCTGCATAATGTGGGCAAGAAGTGGGCTGCAAAGCTCTGATAACTAAACAAGTTTCAGTGGTAATAAACTTAGCTGAAGGCAGTTTCATACCCTAAAATGAATTCTTATTTTTAGGGGGGGGGGGCTATCTTGCTAGAAAAGGACTCTAGGTACCATGTCCTTATCTGGGGTCACTTCCCTCCTTTGTTTTTTAATGCCACTAGGACCAGCTTGAGAGTCACTGGACCCCTGTCACACAAAATAACTGTCCAGAGTGCTATGTTTCTGGCATCTCTTTAAGATTTGCCTAAAATGGGACATGGCATTGTCATTGTAAAAGCTGCCAGAACTGATTGCAACAGCTTTCTCAAGGTGATGTTCCTCCACAAATGAACGCACTTTAGTCCACATTGCACAAATCTCCTTAATCTTTGAAGAAGGCACCTTCTTCCATCTCTCTTCCTCCTCCTCTGAAGCAGTTTTCCTGTTGCTGTTGCAGATGAAGCTCTTTCAGCTCATCTTCGCCACTCACATCCAACCCCATGAAATTCCCCAGTGTCACTGTTGATTGCACAAACCCTTCAAAATCCTTCTTTTGGACACAGTCTGGCCACAATTTTCTCCAAGCAGAGTTCATCGTCCTGGAAGTCACTCCCTCCCAAGCCTTATCTGTAAGGCTTATGCAGTGGAAGATATTGAAGTGATTCTTCCAGAAATCTCTTAGGGTCAATTCAGAGTCAAAGCACCTCTGAAACATTCCTTTGGTGTACAGTTTTTTGAAGTTTGCAATGATCTGCTGGTCCATGGGCTGGATGAGAGGAGTGGTGTTAGGAGGCAAGAACTTCACCATTATAAGACTGAATTCCTTAGACAATTGGTCTTCCAAGTCTGGAGGATGAGCAGGAGCATTGTCCACTAACAGGAGGCACTTGAGTAGCAATTTATTATTCAGGAGGTATTTCTTCACACTCGGGCCAAACACTTCATTGAACCATTCCAGGAAAATTTCCCTAGTGACCTATGCCCTACTGTTAGCCTTCCACATCACACACAATTTACTTTTGACAACACTGTTTTTCTTGAACACTCTGGGATTTTCAGAGTGATACACGAGTAAAGGCTTCACTTTGAAATCCCCACTAGCATTACCACACAACAAGAGAGTTAGCCTGTCTTTCATAGGCTTGTGTCCTGGGAGTGCCTTTTCCTCCTGTGTGATGTAGGTCCTCTTTAGCATTTTCTTCCAAAACAGGCCTGTTTTGTCATAACTGAACACTTGTTGGGGTTGGAATTTTTCAGCCTCTACATAACCTTTGAATTCCCGCACAAATTTTTCAGCTGCTTGTTTGTCTGAACTGGCACCCTCACCATGCCTTACAACACTGTGTATGCCACTTCGCTTCTAGGATTTTTTGAACCAGTCTTTGCTGGCCTTAAATTCACCAACATCAGCACTCGTTTCAGGCAGTTTTCTTTATGAGATCGCCATGCAACTGCCTTGCTTTTTCACAAATTATCGACTACATAACACTATCTCCTGCTAACTCTTTCTCTCTGATCTACACCAACAACAATTTCTCCACTTCTTCAGTTGTTTGGGATCTCTGTTTGGTTATCACATTCACCCCTTTCGCAACATCAGCGTCCATGATTTCTTTTCTCTTTGCCACAGTGGAGCTGATCATTGATGGCACCTTCCCTTACATCCTGCCAAGTTTAGCAATGCATATGCCACTATCATATTTTTGAACAATTTTGTTTTTCATTTCTACGGTGTTCCTCACTTTCTTTACCAAAGGGCTGGCACTAGGTGCTTTCTTTGGGGCCATGGTAGTTTATTTAGTAGTCATACGCAATAAACAAGTGCCAAAAACACTGGATTATTATGAAATGTTTCGTATGACCTGGCAGGATATGTTCACTCACCGAGAAACAGCGCTACACTGCCTGAGAATGCATGAGGAAGTCGGCTTTGTCTGCCCACTGGGCACTGGACGGGTTCCATATGATCAACGAAAATGGAGGAAATCGACGAAAACAGAACCAAAATAGTCAGTGAAAATGGAAATCGGCGATATCAGAGATCAACGAAAAGGGAGGGTCCACTATAATTGTTATAACACAAACATGTGTAACATCCATTATTTGAACGATTTTTTCTATGAGAAAATAGGTTCCAAAGTGGAGCATACATTTGATAGTTGGGACCCCCAAATGTAGGAGCCTTAATTTTTTTTAAGATATACTTTTCAGCTTTTATAAAAGAAAATATGATAAGCTTATGACTAGGGATAGTCAAGTGATGTACTGTACCTAGAAACATATTGTCATATGTTTTATTTAATATGGTAAGTTTTTTAATAAAAAAAAAAAAGCTTACCATAAGGATAGTAAAATGGTAATAGTATTTATAAATGAGGACCCATCTTGACACTTATAGCAGTTAAAATATTGAAAGAAATCAGTACAGCATTTCAGCTCATTGTTTAACATTAATTTATTATTAATAAAGGCTTTGTTGAATTTTTTCACCATTCCTCAGGTTATTCTCTGAATACTGCTATGACTTACCGGTAAAGATGTCAGTGTTTGTAGCTGGGGAAGAGGCTGACAACCCATCACAGACACGATGCCGTAAAAAATATGAGACAAAATACAGGTGAGTTATTTTATATCATAGCAATTCTTTTTCTCAGTCTATCTAAAGTTCAAAATGTTTTAAAGGCTTAGAATTTTCCATACTGAATTAAAATGATGCAATAGAAGTTCACAGGTAAAAGCTCAAATTTTTCGATCCTGGTCGTTTAGTCAATCTGTTTGTAATTTTTTATTCTCTTCCTCAACATTAATTTATCTGAATAGTCAGAAATAAATGCATAACTTGTTAGAAAATGCTTTATAATAAATAATTTATGGTAATAATTTTTGACAAATTATTACCATAAATTTAATCAACATTATTTTTTGGCATATGGTAGCCCTCTCTATATAGTAATATCATGAGTAAATGTGTTTTTTCTTTGGTATGCTTTAGTATGCTTGATGCCAAGAACAACTGTCTATAGGTTCTTAGCAGAATTTTTTGAATTACAATATACAAATTTCAACTCGTCAGCAGCACGTTTACTGCACTTAATTAATGCAGTACATCACTGTACAGTACTATAAAAGAAAAAAGAAAAAGCTTGGCCTTATAAAAAAAAATTATAAAATTTATAAAGTTTACTAAAGTAATGTAGTTTTCAATATTTTATTTAAGACATGCTGTTCAATATTCACTATAAAATTTTTTTTGCAGTATCAAATATGAAAGTGAATATGAATGGGTTGGACCATCATCAAAAGGCGAGATATATGCTCTTTGCCGATGGTGCATGGTAGACATCTGCATAAAGTCAGTGGGCGCTAAAGGTCTACGTGATCATGAGATTACCGGACGTCACAAACAGAAAGCTAGTGATCGTCCACCTCCACCACCTCCACCTCCACCTCAGCTTAATAAGTATGTAGAAAGATCCAAACACAAAAGTGCAGTAAACACAGGTCAGTGGCACAAATGAACCTCACTTGATGCTCACATCCAGTTAATGTGCTGGGTAACATGCAGTTGGATTTCATTGACTTTAGGGCTCATTTGTAGAGACTTGGAAAATATACTGCACTTTACCAAGTTCACTGAGGCACTGTTAAATAGGGCTTCATCTAATTAATCTTGTCTGTTATGAAATTTATTATTTTTATTAATGACTTTTCTTCAGATGCCTTCCTTTTGGCTTTCAGAGCACATATTAGCATCGTATTTTAGGCATTTTTATGTGTATGTTTAATAAAGGGTACTTTATCAGGATATTGCATTCAACAAAGAAAATAGAATAAAAGCTGAAATATTATATATAATTATGACAGGTAAATTTACTAGTACAGTGGTACCTTGACTTGCGAGTTTAATTCGTTCCACGACTGAGCTCATTACTCAGTTTGCTCGTATATCAAATCAATTTTCCTTACTGAAATTAATTGATATGCCATTAATCCGTTCCAGTAGAATTCCTGGCACTTGGGAGGCAGGAGAAAATACTTCAATATAACACTAATATCAACTCTGTGGCTTATTTATCCATCACACTTGATCTAATATGACATAATAAACAATATAAATAACATGGAAACATGAGTTGGAGGTATTGGGTTGATGGCAGGAATATTTTGAGGAACTTTTAAATGTTGATGAAGAAAGGGAGGAGGCAATTTCATGTACTGGCCAGGGAGGTATAACATCTTTTAGGAGTGAAGAAGAGCAGGATGTGAGTGGGGGGAAGGTGCATGAGGTATTACGTAGAACGAAAGGGGGTAAAGCAGCTGGAACTGACGGGATCATGACAGAAATGTTAAAAGCAGGGGGAATATAGTGTTCGAGTGGTTGGTATTTTTGTTTAATAAGTGTATGAAAGAGGGGAAGGTACCTAGGGATTGGCAGAGAGCATATATAGTTCCTTTGTATAAAGGGAATGGGGACAAAAGAGATTGTAAAAATTATAGGGGAATAAGTTTACTGAGTATACCAGGAAAAGTGTACGGTAGGGTTATTATTGAAATAATTAGAGGTAAGACAGAATGTAGGATTGCAGATGAGCAAGGAGACTTTAGAGTGGGTAGGGGATGTGTAGATCAAGTGTTTACATTGAAGCATATATGCAAACAGTATTTAGATAAATGTAGGGAAGTTTTCATTGCATTTATGGATTTAGAAAAGGCATATGATAGAGTGGATAGGGGAGCACTGTGGCAGATGTTGCAAGTACATGTATATGGAATAGGTAGTAAGTTACTAAATGCTGTAAAGAAATTTTATGAGGATAGTGAGGCTCAGGTTAGGGTGTGTACAAGAGAGGGAGATTACTTCCCAGTAAAAGTAGGTCTTAGACAAGGATGTGTAATGTCACCATGGTTGTTTAATATATTTATAGATGGGGTTGTAAAAGAAGTAAATGCTAGGATATTGGGGAGAGGGGTGGAATTAAATTATGGGAAATCAAATACAAAATGGGAATTGACACAGTTGCTTTTTACTGATGATACTATGCTTATGGGACATTCTAAAGAAAAGTTGCAAAGGTTAGTGGACGAGTTTGGGAGGGTGTGTAAAGGCAGAAAGTTGAAAGTGAACATAGATAAGAGTAAGGTGATGAGGATATCAAATGATTTAGATAAAGAAAAATCATATATCACATTGGAGAGAGGGAGTATGGAAGAAGTGAATGTTGTTAGATATTGGGGAGTTGACATGTCAGCGGATGGGTTTATGAAGGATGAGGTTAACCATAGAATTGATGAAGGAAAAAAGGTGAGTGGTGCGTTGAGGTTTATATGGAGACAAAAAAATGTTATCTATGGAGGCAGAGAAGGGAATGTATGAAAGTAGAGTAGTACCAACACTTATATGGGTGTGAAGCTTGGGTTGTAAATGCTGCCGTGAGGAGGCGGTTGGAGGCAGTGGAGATGTCCTGTCTAAGGGTAATGTGTGGTGTAAATGTTATGCAGAAAATTCGGAGTGTGGAAATTAGGAGGTGTGGAGTTAATAAAAGTATTAGTCAGAGGGCTGAAGAGGGGTTGTTGAGGTGGTTTGGTCATTTAGAGAGAATGGATCAAAGTAGAATGACATGGAGAGCGTATAAATCTGTAGGGGAAGGAAGGTGGGGTAAGGGTTGTCCTCGAAAAGGTTGGAAGGAGGGAGTAAAGGAGGTTTTGTGGGCAAGGGGCTTGGACTTCCAGCAAGCGTGCTTGAGTGTGTTAGATAGGAGTGAATGGAGATGAATGGTTTTTGGGACCTGACAAGCTGTTGGAGTGTGAGCAGGGTAATATTTAGTGAAGGGATTCAAGGTAACTGGTTATTTTTATATAGCCAGACTTGAGTACTGGAAATGGGAAGTACAATGCCTGCACTTTAAAGGAGGGGTTTGGGATATTGGCAGTTTGGAGGGATATGTTACATATCTTTATATGCTTCTAAACTGTTATATCTGGGTGCCTCTGCAAAAACAGTGATTATGCATGAGTGAGGTGAAAGTCTTGAATGATGATGAAAGTATTTTCTTTTTGGGTCACCCTGCCTCGGTGGGGGACTGCTGACTTGTTGAAAAAAAAAAACGATATATACGTACTCTAGAATGAATAAAATACGTCATTATGTGACGAGTGGTGGCGGCCACTCCTGAGGTAAAAATAATTACCACTCTGACCATATCTTCCCATTCTTGCACTTCTGAGGTCTTTTTATAAGAGAAAACAGAGTGTTTGTTAGGCTAACTGCGCTAGATAACTAGTTTCATAAGGAAAACACTGAAACAAAAGCAATTTTCTTGTGTCTTTCTGCGATTCAATGGACATCATCCTTTTCTTCTCAGCACTGTCCTTTGCACTTACTTTCTTAGGACCCATGGTTAGAAAAAAGAAATTTGGCAAAATAACTGCACCAAAAGCACAAAACCTGGGATGCTGGGTGGATGTTGTGGTGTTCACTGCACCAACTAGTGGTGGCATATCTGAAGCTCGCTCATAACTCAGATTTTGGCTCATAACTCAAAGCAAAAAATTGACCAAGCATTGGCTAGTAACTCGGGAAAACTCATAAGTTGGGGCACTCGTAAGTCAAGGTACCACTGTGGTTTGAATATTATGAATACAGAAAAACCAATGTTAAATTGTGTTTAGGAGTACGTATGTGCTTGTACTGCCTCACTCAGTAGCATGTGAAGCTTAGTGGAATACATTTAAATATATATTTTGAAGTTCTGCTAGTACATATCGTGAATTAGAAGATGGCATATGAGGTGGCTAAGTAAGATGTTTAGTTGATATAGTTCTTAAGAGAAACATCTTTTTGTTCTGATTCTAGTACCATATATAAAGAGAAAGAAAGGGTTAAGAAAAAACTTTCTTGTAAAATTTAATTATTTGTCAGTGCTGTGTATCCTGTGTTGGAGGTTGAGGGAGGGGTTGAACAACATGGTGAACTTCCTGGCTCGCCCCGACCTGCAACACCTCAAACTCCAAATACTCCTCTAAGCCCTCATGAGGAGGACTTGCCTCACCCTCAAACATCATTACTGGACTTTGGCACTCAGCTTCCAACAGCCCCTTCTGATTCTGGAGCTTCCACATCATCTGGGGTGCCTCCTGCTCGTACCTCTACTGTTCAGCCAAAGGTAAATGTGAAAGTTGAGAGTTTTATGAGCTATATAATGTTAGATATTTGTTGTATTTGGTACCTATGTGGTTCACATGAAAGGTTGGAATGGAAATAAAACTGAAAAGAAGGTTTTATTATATAATATTGTCAAATTTTGAGGGAATAGACTCCTATCTGTTAGTGCTGCAGTAATCCACAGTGCTAGTAAACAGTAAGGTGAAGGTAGAGAGTAGCACAGTGATTATCAAAAATTTTCAGGTAAATTTTGTTTGTGTGCTCTTAAGGTAGAATATGGATTTCATCCCTTCAGAAATATTTTATTTGTACAGTGTAAGTCAGTCCACTACTTTTTACCTGAAAATTTGGCCATACAGACTCAACCTGTATTCAGGTATGTATATACAAATTAAGTTAAAAATATTTGTTAAAATATTTGTTTGAAAAAAAAGATACATACTGTACAAACGAACGTAAGCGATAAAATAAAGGCATATTGTACATAGTACCATTTTATAAAAAGCCTTTCAATTGTTGTTCCATTGAATTTTGAGGGTTTAATATTAACTACCCTGCCTCAACATTTGAGTTTGGAGTCCATTCATTAGTTCATTCAAAAATAATAACTGGGGGATATGTTCGGTTTTTAAATCTTGCAGCTCAGTCTAGAGGTGTAAGCATGTCTAGTCTTATTTATTTTTTCAACCGTTCTTGGAAATAAGTGAAGAAGTAAGCTACACAACAGCATGTATTCAGTGTTTCTGAAACAGTTAGTTTTTTTATATTGGAAGATACATATGGCAGAAAGCACAGTCTCGTATCTGTGTTACTGAATCAGAGCTTAGCAACCCCACACATTTCTCCTCATGCCAAGACATGGAGATTATTATTGTTATATTCATGGGATAAACCATACCCCCGGCCGGGATTGAACCCGCGGTCATAGAGTCTCAAAACTCCAGCCCGTCGCGTTAGCCACTAGACCAGCTAGCCACAATAAAATTCATCCAACTAGGTATATTTCTACACCATAGGAAAGTTAGCACAGGCACCTCTGTGACCACAAATGCAAGTTTTTACAGACGAATCTCCAGCTAGCGTGGCCGTGACGAACTCTAGCTCTAGTGGCTAACGTGACGGGCTGGGTTCAATCCCGGCCGGGGGTATGGTTTATTTGCAATCGTGTCATTACGATTTCTTGAGTCATGTTGACGGCAGTGAAGGGACTTGAGCTAGAGTTCGTCACGGCCACGCTAGCTGGAGATTCGTCTGTAAAAACTTGCATTTGTGGTCACAGAGGTGCCTGTGCTAACTTTCCTATGGTGTAGAAATATACCTAGTTGGATGAATTTTATTGTGGCTAGCTGGTCTAGTGGCTAACGCGACGGGCTGGAGTTTTGAGACTCTATGACCGCGGGTTCAATCCCGGCCGGGGGTATGGTTTATTTGTAATCGTGTCATTACGATTTCTTGAGTCATTCATGGGATGTGCTTAAGTCATAGGAGTCATTCAATGCCTGGGAAGTAGGGGCAATCAGGTTTCATCCAAGGAAGGGGAAGGTAGATCTAATTCCTTGGATCAGGAAACTTTCAGAATCAAGGTACAGTGGACCCCCGCATAACGATGGCATCACATAGCGATTATTTCGCATACCGCTTACTTTAATTGCAAAAATTTTGCCTCACATACCGCTTAAAAACCCGCTTACCGATTTTCGTCCGAGACGCGCTCACATGTTCCGCCGGTGGCATTGTTTACCAGCCAGCCTCCACGGTAACATCCAAGCATACAATCGGAATATTTCTTATTATTACAGTGTTTTCGGTGCTTTTTCTGGAAAATAAGTGACCATGGGCCCCAAGAAAGCTTCTAGTGCCAACCCTACAGCAATAAGGGTGAGAATTACAATAGAGATGAAGAAAAAGATCATTGATAAGTATGAAAGTGGAGTGCATGTCTCCGAGCTGGCCAGGTTGTATAATAAACCCCAATCAACCATCGCTACTATTGGTGGTACAGCTGCTGCTGCTGCTGCACTGTCAGCTGCTGCTGCTGCTGTAGCACCGTTGTTGGTGTGGCTTATTGAGAATACCAAGAAACAATTAACCCCAGAGGATTTGCCACCCAGGATAACCCAAAAAAGTCAGTGTCATCGAAGACTGTCTAACTTATTTCCATTGGGGTCCTTAATCTTGTCTCCCAGGATGCAACCCACACAAGTCGACTAACACCCAGGTGAACAGGGAAAAATGCCTGGAACTAGTGCTCATATTGGTGAATTTAAAGCCAGCAAAGGTTGGTTTGAGAGATTTAAGAATCGTAGTGGCATACACAGTGTGATAAGGCCTGTTCTGGAAGAAAATGCCAAACAGGACCTACAGTACTCAGGAGGAAAAGGCACTCCCAGGACACAGTGTCTCATCAGTCATTGCTGCATCTTCAATAAAGGTAAGTGTCATTTATTCTTCATTTAGTAGACTAGTACATGCACAATATATACTGTGCATGTACTACTCTACTATTGTGCATGTATCCTTCTCTTTGTGTGTGGGAAAATGTATATTTCATGTGGTAAAATTTTTTTTTTCATACTTTTGGGTGTCTTGCACGGATTAATTTGATTTCCATTATTTCTTATGGGGAAAATTCATTCACATAGCGATTATTTCGCATAACAATTACCCCTCTTGCACGGATTAAAATCGTTAACCGGGGGTCCACTGTATCTTCTGTTGAAGAGAGAGAAATGAAGATGCTTCCTGTACAATGCAGTATGTGTTGAGTATGGTTTAAGCAGTTATTTGATGTTTCATATTGGAAGAGGAATGTAGAAATACATATAGTGGTGATATAGTATTTAACTTCATTCGTGTCCCAGAACTCACCCCCCCAAAAAACATCTCTCCAATACCAAAACATATAGCATTCTATTTTTCTGAATTACACAGGAGATGCAGTGTGTTCCAGTATATGACATTGGACAGTTTCTTTTCCAGTTTTAATGTACTCTTGGTATCAATAGTGTTGTCATTAATGGATTTTCTTTTTAAACTCAACTAACAGCTTCTGTTCTTGATGAATCCAAGAAAATTGGGCTTGGCTTTGTGTTAATATTGATAACATGTTTTGTAATCACTGACATAGTATTTCTAAATAACCTCTCTGGTTGTACTGGATGACCAAGTCCGTACTGTATGCTGAGCTCTGACAAAAATATTTTGAGGATGGGCTGGCTATCAAAATTAAATAAGAATTTGACTATCCAGAATATACTAATTAGATTGTGCATAAACCATTCTGCTTTATAAATATGATTTTTTTAGTGCAGTAGTGCATAGGTGCATAAATGGAAACTTTCAGGTATATCATTGATCTCATGTACAGGAGGACCCCACTTATACAGCAGGTTAGGCTCCAGGCTACTGCTGTAATGCAAAAATCACTTTAAAGTGAAACATAGCCTTTCTTCACTTTCAAATGCATATAAAAGCCTGATAACATGCTTACATTATCATGTATTAAGTGAGCAATAGAGCTAGGCCTAAACAATGCATATACATACATTACTTCTTTTTTTTTCAACAAACTGGCAGTATCCCACCAAGGCAGGGTGGCCCAAAAAGAAAAAAGAAAGTTTCTCTTTTTAAATTTAGTAATATATACAGGAGAAGGGGTTACTAGCCCCTTGCTCCCAGCATTTTAGTTGCCTCTGATGACACATGTGGCTTACAGAGGAAGAATTCTGTTCTACTTCCCCAAGGAGATAAGTGGAAATGAACAAGAACAAGAACTAGTAAGAAAATAGAAGAAAACCCAGAGGTGTGTGTATATATATGCTTGTACATGCATGTGTAGTGTGACCTAAGTGTAAGTAGAAGTAGCAAGACATACCTGAAACTTTGCATGTTTATGAGAAAGAAAAAAAGACACCAGCAATCCTACCAGCATGTGAAACAATTACAGGTTTCCATTTCACATTCGCTTGGCAGGATGGTAGTACCTCCCTGGGCAGTTGCTGTCTACCAACCTGCTATTTAAACATACATTTCTTACCTTAAAATATTTTTATCCTTAGCATTTAGTGAGTGGTGAGTATATTTTTTGAAGGAAGTCTGAATTAATGAAGAATGGGGCATAATTGAAACCTGCTTCATTGGCGAAATGCCGTAAAGCAGGGCCCACCTGTAAATTTAATGTAAAGTATCTATAATTGTCCAGCCTGTCTCATACTCAGCACAAATTCCTTTTCAACAGCTAGCTTTCTTTTTCTACCTATTTTTTTGAATCTCAGTCGCATATGATTGTAACAAATTGCTCATGCTATACTGTCACACCTTGTCTACCATTATACATTATCAACTAGGACCAAAATTAAGTAGTATGCAAGTCTTAGAATTAGTTTGCCCAAAATACTTTGCATAATAAATGGCTTTCTTTTGAATGTTCAGTGTTATCATATTGTATATATCATAATCTTATTTAAACTGCAACCAGATGAACTGTAAGGCTAACCATTGTAACATCTCTGTATGTTTCTAAGAAATAAAAGATTATCATTTTAGAAACAGTGGAATAAGTCCATTGGGCACAGAATTGCCCAGTATTGCTATAATGTGCTGGGTGATTGATTTTGACAACAATAAAAAAAAAACACTGGTTACAGAATTGTACGCTGTTGTTATGATCGCCTGGATAAATTGGTTTTGAAAACAACAGACAAAGTCCTTTGCTTACATAATTGTCTTTCATTGTTAAATTCATGGCATAATAATATCATTATTTGGATTTATTAGACAATTGGCATTACTAGACACCCTCTTCACCCCCTCCCATATTCCCCAATTAGTTCATTAAATCAAGGTTTCACTAACAATTGATTTTGTGCAAGAACATACTGCTTTCAGGTTGGAGAGTCATTGGTTATTGAATATGATGACCCAAATGCATGTAACACGACTGTCCTGCCAGCATCAAAGGCAACAAATGGAGGCACTACTTCAATAAAAAGAGAAACAGAGGAGAAATTCACTGTAAGCACAGATGACCTCACATGTAATGTCTGTGGTCAGGAGTACACACAATGGACACAGCTCAAAAAGCATCTTGTGGACCATATTCTAATGGCAAAGAATTCTGCTGATAATAAGACTAAGGTAATTGAAAATTTTTATTACTGTGCAAAACAACCACAGGGGGTTTTGCATCTTTTATTGCTTGTCCACAATTATTGCATTACATTACTGTATTAAGTGGCAGCTAACCTATTTTATTTTGAGGTATAAATCATTTGGTTAATGTTTAATTTGCTGGAGTTTTTCTATAAGGCTGAAAAAAATTTACTTTGGGAGTAATTACCGTCTTACTAATGATAGGTTTAGTTCGAAGAGGAAGGAGATTATTATTTATTGTATTGAGAGAGTATGGAGGAGGTGAACGTATTCAGATATTTGGGAGTGGACGTGTCAGCGGATGGGTCTATGAAAGATGAGGTGAATCATAGAATTGATGAGGGAAAAAGAGTGAGTGGTGCACTTAGGAGTCTGTGGAGACAAAGAACTTTGTCCTTGGAGGCAAAGAGGGGAATGTATGAGAGTATAGTTTTACCAACGCTCTTATATGGGTGTGAAGCGTGGGTGATGAATGTTGCAGCGAGGAGAAGGCTGGAGGCAGTGGAGATGTCATGTCTGAGGGCAATGTGTGGTGTGAATATAATGCAGAGAATTCGTAGTTTGGAAGTTAGGAGGAGGTGCGGGATTACCAAAACTGTTGTCCAGAGGGCTGAGGAAGGGTTGTTGAGGTGGTTCGGACATGTAGAGAGAATGGAGCGAAACAGAATGACTTCAAGAGTGTATCAGTCTGTAGTGGAAGGAAGGCGGGGTAGGGTCGGCCTAGGAAGGGTTGGAGGGAGGGGGTAAAGGAGGTTTTGTGTGCGAGGGGCTTGGACTTCCAGCAGGCATGCGTGAGCGTGTTTGATAGGAGTGAATGGAGACAAATGGTTTTTAATACTTGACGTGCTGTTGGAGTGTGAGCAAAGTAACATTTATGAAGGGATTCAGGGAAACCGGCAGGCCGGACTTGAGTCCTGGAGATGGGAAGTACAGTGCCTGCACTCTGAAGGAGGGGTGTTAATGTTGCAGTTTAAAAACTGTAGTGTAAAGCACCCTTCTGGCAAGACAGTGATGGAGTGAATGATGGTGAAAGTTTTTCTTTTTCGGGCCACCCTGCCTTGGTGGGAATCGGCCGGTGTGATAATAAAAAAAAATAAAAAAAAAATTGACAAAAAGTTGAGTAAAGCATTTCTGGTCATGGGATTAGATCTAATATAAATTGTCATGAATAAGTAGATACTTTATGGCGTAATTAAAACTGCTGTTGTACACACACTAGTTACCATTTCATTTATAAGTCTATTCTATACATCTTTGACCTCCTCCTCCTCCTCCTCCTCTTCCTTATTATCTGTAGTCTCCTACCCCACCTTTCTTTTAACAATTGCTTATATCTCTCAGTCTTACATATTGATGCCATCTCCCTCTCTTACATATTGATGCCATTTTCCTTGTACGTACTTCCTTTGACTTTTACTCTTAATGTATCTAGAAATTGGTGTCATATTAGATGCTAAATAGAAAGCAGTGCTATACATGAAAAAAATAAAAATCTAAAATAATTGTCATCTTTTCCAGGTAAACACACGAAGCAGAAGCAGGCCATCAACTAACAAGAATTTGAGTCGACCATCTCGAGCTGTGCAAACGGCAACACAGAACCAGCAAAAACAGGTAAGTTGTTGGCATTCAAATTAATAACCTGTTTATTTGGCATATATTAAAATCCAAAAAAAAAATCTGAAACTCTGATGATACCTTTTTTGTGCAATGTAGGAACCCGACTCTAATGAAACGGCAACTACAAAACGGCGTGGGCGGCCTCCTGGTAGCCGGAATAAAGCTCGCACCATCTCGACCAACCCACAAGTGAACCATGCAGCACCAAAAAGAAGTGCCCGTCAACGTACTGTGCAGAAGAATAACCCAGTCCAGGAGGCTGCTATTGATGATCCCTTGTATGAGGAATCTGATGCTTGTGAGATGACTCTCACTGCAAGCCATGTAACCATTAAGGAACATGAAGAGGAAGAAGATTTAGAAGAGGAAGAAGCAAGGTTTTTAATTCACTAAGATAAACTGTACTGTACTTAGTTATTATACCCTACCCTACAAATAATCTTTTGTTTAATCTATTCTGCTCGTATCATTTTCAATAGCTAATTTTGACATCATACTTTAAACAGATGCTGTTTGAGTCCATTCACATTTGATTATTTTAATCTGTTAAATAGTATATAATTATTTTAACTACATCAGCCATTTTCCACCTTGCACCATCCATGCCGCTTCAGGATTCAAGTCTCGCTAACTGGTTTTCCTTGAATTCATTCATAAATGTTTCCATGTTCACACTCCAACAGCACATTGTCATAAAAACCACTTTTCTCCACTTACTCCAGTCTAATATATTCAAACAAACCTGTTGAATTTTTAAACCCATAGCATTCAAAACTCTATATTCTCTCCCTCCAACCCTTGGCAGCTCGTAGCTAAAATTAGTGAAGGTGCTGCTTCAGAAAATTTTTAGCCAATGTTTTAATAGTGTAAAATGAAACAAGCATATAAAAGGTGTTGAACAGCTTCTTTTCTTAACTGTAACTTTCTCATGGAGAGACAACTGTGAAAACTTAAGCTCTTGAAGTTCACTTACAGTCACAGAACTCATTTCTTGGGGATGCAAGGAGGCCATGATTAAATTATTTAAATTTTCTGAAAAATAAAAGAACCAAGAAAAACTATGAATTAAATAAAATAGCTGGAAACATGATAATCATCTAATTCTACACTTTATCACATTCAAGAATATGGTACATGGTTTTTAAGCACAACGCACATCACTGAGTCAAAAAGAAACACTACCTTACACTTGCACAACAGGGTCAGCACTGTGTCAGTGACAGTTCTCTCTCTACCTAGCGTGCAGCGTCATATCTCGGACATGCGCATGCGCACAACAGCCAAACACCGAGTTGCTGGAACTGTGAAGTGCACAGTTCCATACAAGGATTTTTGTAATTTTTTCATGTACTAGGGCATGGCTGCTGACATTAAACTTGGGAATTATATAATGTACAAGTATGAAAAAAGAATTAAAGAAACAAAAGACTCATTATATTGAATGTTATCGATAATATTGAGTGAAAATAGGGGGTGCTGCAGTTCCACAGTGCCTGTACATGAGCCGCCACTGCTCCAACCCTTTCTGGGATGACCTCTACCCCTCCTTACTTCCACCCTACATTTATGTACCCTCCTAGTCATCCTGTTCTGCTCCATTCTCTAATGTCCCAACCACCTCAATAATCCCTCCTCAGCCCTCTAAATTATAATTTTGGCAGCCTCACATCGTCTTCTAATCATCATGCTCCGAATTATTTGCATAATATTCACACCACACATCACCCTCAAACATGGTGTCTCCATTGCCTTCAGCCTCCTACTTGCTGCAACGTTGAAAAGTCCTTGCTTCACATTAATATAACAGTGTTGGTACTACTGTACTCTGGTACATTCTCTCCTTTGTCTCCATGGATAAAGTTCTTTGTATCCACAGATGCCTCATCTGTTCTGTGGTTCACCTCATCATTCATAAATTCATCTGCTGACAAGTGTGGTAAAGATCACTGTCTTGCATAAAAATGTTCTTACCCCACACTGTGAAAGATTTAGGTCCTCAATGAACACTCACACATTTCGATGGTTTCTACTGTTACCTTCACTTGATGGTCTTCCTTTTGTAGTACAATGATCTGTGCAATTCTCATGTTAGTGACTTATTCCTGCCCTTACTAATTTGGCTATACACGAATAAAAATGTCCAACAAACTCTGTACTCAAGAACATGGCACAGGGAGACCATGGATACAAATCCCTCCACCACACAAGCATAGAGAGCACTGAAAATGCAGCCAGTAGTCTTAAGGAATCCTGAGACGTCCTGGTACGAGTTGCCAGGCCAGCATAACTTTTTCATTTACCTGAAACACCTAACAGGGTAGGGTATTACTTTTGACATTAAAGTATCCTGGATGCTTCTCCCTAGCATACTTTAATGACAAGCACTGTACTGCTTATTCCATACATTTGCAACATTTGCCACATTAATCCCTATCAAATGCCTTTTCTGAACCCATTAATGCAACAAAAAACATCATACCTCTATCTAAGTATTGTTCTCCTATATGCTTCAATGTAAGCACTTGGTGTACACTTCCTCTGTCCTCCTTAAATCCTCCTTGTTCTTCTGTAATCATCTTTTCTGGCTTAACCTTTACTCTTTCAGTAATAATTCGGTATACACATCAGGTTTATTTTCCCTATAGTAATTCTTACAGTGTTTTGTCGTTTCCCTTATGCTAAGGAGCTCTGCATGCTCTTTAGCATTCCCTAGGTACCCTTCCTTCTTTCACACACATATTGAACAAATACACTAATCAATCCAAAACTATATTCCCACCTGCTCTTAACTTCTGTCTTAATTCCAGCTGTCTTAACTCCATTTGTTTTACCCACTGCCTCAGTCACCTTCCTCATATCTGCATTTCCCTTTTTGTTCAGCATATACAGTTTAATGAATCATCACAGTCTAGGAATTTATATTTACTTTGTCACTGTTTGTTTTTGATCAGGAGTGCTCTACTGTACTCTGTTTGGTAAGGTATTGTATTGTACTGTACTATTTTCATTTAATTATTCTTTTCTCATATTTAACAGTGAAGAAGAAGCAAATGAGATCCCTGGTTGTGAGGATGAAACAGATGGGTGTGGAAAAAGGAAACCTGGTCCACTTCAGTGTCGTGTTTGCCGTGTAGTTTTCTACAATAGGTAAGCCATCACAAAAGTGAATTGATATAGCTCAAAGAAATTCAAAGGTACTGTACTTATAGGTCACACTACACATACATGTACACATTTATTTATACACACTCATCTGAGTTTTCTTTGATTTTATCTTAATAGTTCTTGTTCTTATTACTTTTCCTTTTATATCCATGGGGAAGTGGAATGAGAATCTTTCCTCTGTAAGCCATGCCTGTTGTAAAAGTCAACTAAAATGTCGGGAACAGTGGGCTAGTAACCCTTTTCCTGTACAGATTACAAAAAAGAAGAAAATTGTCAAAGTGGGATGTCTGAATGTGCGTGGATGTTGTGCGAATGATAAGAAAGAGATGATTGTGGATGCTATGAATGAGAAGCTGGATGTCCTGGCTTTAAGTGAAACAGAGCTGAAAGGGGTGGGAGAGTTTCAGTTTACCTGGAGAGAGTTCTGGGGGTCAACACCCCCATGGCCCGTTCTGTGACCAGGCCTCATGGTGGATCAGGGCCTGATCAACCAGGCTGTTACTGTTGGCTGCACGCAATCCAACGTACGAACCACAGCCTGGCTGGTCAGGTACCGACTTTAGGTGCTTGTCCAGTGCCTGCTTGAATACAGCCAGGGGTCTATTGGTAATCCTCCTTATGTATGCTGGGAGGCAGTTGAACAGTCTCGGGCCCCTGACACTTATTGTGTTGTCTCTTAACGTGCTAGTGACACCCCGGCTTTCAGTGGAGAGAAGTAAATGGGATTAGGTCAGGGGTTTCAAACAGAGTTAGAGCTAAAGAAGGAGTAGCAATAATGTTGAATGATAAGCTATGGCAGGAAAAGAGGGAGCATAAATGTATTAAGTCAAGGATTATGTGGAGTAAAATAAAGGTTGGATGGGAGAAGTGGGTTATAGTAAGCGTATATGCACCTGGAGAAGAGAGAGAGAGAGGTTTTGGGAATTGTTGAGCGAGTGTGTGGAGAGTTTTGAACCAAGTGTGAGAGTACTTGTGGTTGGGGATTTCAATGCTAAAGTGGGTAAAAATGTTGTGGAGGGAGTAGTAGGTAAATTTGGGGTGCCAGGGGTAAATGAAAATGGGGACCCCTTAATTGAGATATGTGTAGAAAGAGGTTTGGTAATAAGTAATACATATTTTATGAAAAAGAGGATAAATAAAAATACAAGGTATGATATAGCACGTAATGAAAGTAGTTTGTTAGATTATATATTGGTTCATAAAAGGTTGATGGGTAGGCTTCAGGATGTACATGTTTATAGAGGGGCAACTGATCGGATCATTATTTAGTTGTAGCTACAGTTAGAGTAAGAGGTAGATGGGACAAAAGGAAAATGGCAAAAACAAGTAAGAGAGAGGTGAAAGTGTATAAACTAAAGGAGGAGGAAGTTCGGGTGAGATATAAACAACTATTGGCAGAAAGGTGGGCTAGTGCAAGTATGAGTTGTAGGTGGATTGAAGAGGATTGGAATGGTTTTAAAAATGCAGTATTAGAATGTGGGGCAGAAATTTGTGGCTATAGGAGGGTGGGTGCAGGAGGAAAGAGGAGTGATTGGTGGAATGATGAAGTAAAGGGTGTGATAAAAGAGAAAAAGGTAGCTTACGAGAGGTTTTTACAAAGCAGAAGTGTTATAAGAAGAGCAGAGTATATGGAGAGTAAAAGAAAGGTGAAGAGAGTGCAAAAGGAGAGCAGATGAAAGAGTGGGAGAGGCACTGTCAAGAAATTTTAATGAAAATAAGAAAAAAATTTGGAGTGAGTTAAACAAGTTAAGAAAGCCTAGGGAAAGTATGGATTTGTCAGTTAAAAACAGAGTAGGGGAGTTAGTAGATGGGGAGAGGGAGGTATTAGGTAGATGGCGAGAATATTTTCAGGAACTTTTAAATGTTAAGGAAGAAAGGGAGGCGGTAATTTCATGCACTGGCCAGGGAGGTATACCATCTTTTAGGAGTGAAGAAGAGCAGAATGTAAGTGTGGTGGAGGTTCGTGAGGCATTACGTAGAATGAAAGGGGGTAAAGCAGCTGGAACTGATGGGATCATGACAGAAATGTTAAAAGCAGGGGGGGATATAGTGTTGGAGTGGTTGGTACTTTTGTTTAATAAATATATGAAAGAGGGGAAGGTACCTAGGGATTGGCGGAGAGCATGTATAGTTCCTTTATATAAAGGGAAAGGGGACAAAAGAGATTGTAAAAATTATAGAGGAATAAGTTTACTGAGTATACCAGGAAAAATATACGGTAGGGTTATAATTGAAAGAATTAGAGGTAAGACAGAATGTAGGATTGCAGATGAGCAGGGAGGCTTCAGAGTGGGTACTGTATAGTCCTTGTGGCTTAGCGCTTCTTTTTGATTATAATAATAATAATTCAGAGTGGGTAGGGGATGTGTAGATCAAGTGTTTACATTGAAGCATATATGTGAACAGTATTTAGATAAAGGTAGGGAAGTTTTTATTGCATTTATGGATTTAGAAAAGGCATATGATAGAGTGGATAGAGGAGCAATGTGGCAGATGTTGCAAGTATATGGAATAGGTGGTAAGTTACTAAATGCTGTAAAGAGTTTTTATGAGGATAGTGAGGCTCAGGTTAGGGTGTGTAGAAGAGGAGAATACTTCCCGGTAAAAGTAGGTCTTAGACAGGGATGTGTAATGTCACCATGGTTGTTTAATATATTTATAGATGGGGTTGTAAAAGAAGTAAATGCTAGGGTGTTCAGGAGAGGGGTGGGATTAAATTATGGGGAATCAAATTCAAAATGGGAATTGACACAGTTACTTTTTGCTGATGATACTGTGCTTATGGGAGATTCTAAAGAAAAATTGCAAAGGTTAGTGGATGAGTTTGAGAATGTGTGTAAAGGTAGAAAGTTGAAAGTGAACATAGAAAAGAGTAAGGTGATGAGGGTATCAAATGATTTAGATAAAGAAAAATTGGATATCAAATTGAGGAGGAGGAGTATGGAAGAGGTGAATGTTTTCAGATACTTGGGAGTTGACGTGTCGGCGGATGGATTTATGAAGGATGAGGTTAATCATAGAATTGATGAGGGAAAAAAGGTGAGTGGTGCGTTGAGGTATATGTGGAGTCAAAAAACGTTATCTATGGAGGCAAAGAAGGGAATGTATGAAAGTATAGTAGTACCAACACTCTTATATGGATGTGAAGCTTGGGTGGTAAATGCAGCAGCGAGGAGACGGTTGGAGGCAGTGGAGATGTCCTGTCTAAGGGCAATGTGTGGTGTAAATATTATGCAGAAAATTCGGAGTGTGGAAATTAGGAGAAGGTGTGGAGTTAATAAAAGCATTAGTCAGAGGGCAGAAGAGGGGTTGTTGAGGTGGTATGGTCATTTAGAGAGAATGGATCAAAGTAGAATGACATGGAAAGCATATAAATCTATAGGGGAAGGAAGGAGGGGTAGGGGTCGTCTTCGAAAGGGCTGGAAAGAGGGGGTAAAGGAGGTTTTGTGGGCGAGGGGCTTGGACTTCCAGCAAGCGTGCATGAGCGTATTAGATAGGAGTGAATGGAGGCGAATGATACTTGGGACCTGACGATCTGTTGGAGTGTGAGCAGGGTAATATTTAGTGAAGGGATTCAGGGAAACCGGTTATTTTCATATAGTCGGACTTGAGTCCTGGAAATGGGAAGTACAATGCCTGCACTTTAAAGGAGGGGTTTGGGATATTGGCAGTTTGGAGGGATATGTTGTGTATCTTTATACGTATATGCTTCTGAACTGTTGTATTCTGAGCACCTCTGCAAAAGCAGTGATAATGTGTGAGTGTGGTGAAAGTGTTGAATGATGATGCAAGTATTTTCTTTTTGGGGATTTTCTTTCTTTTTTGGGTCACCCTGCTTCGGTGGGAGACAGCCAACTTGTTGAAAAAAAAAAAAAAAATATATATATATATATATTTTTTTTTTTTTTTTCAACAAGTCGGTCATCTCTCACCGAGGCAGGGTGACCCAAAAAAAAGAAAGAAAATCCCCAAAAAGAAAATACTTTCATCATCATTCAACACTTTCACCACACACACACATTATCACTGCTTTTGCAGAGGTGCTCAGAATACAACAGTTTAGAAGCATATATGTATAGAGATACACAACATATCCCTCCAAACTGCCAATATCCCAAACCCCTCCTTTAAATTGCAGGCATTGTACTTCCCATTTCCAGGACTCAAGTCCGACTATATGAAAATAACTGGTTTCCCTGAATCCCTTCACTAAATATTACCCTGCTCACACTCCAACAGATCGTCAGGTCCCAAGTATCATTCGTCTCCATTCACTCCTATCTAACACGCTCATGCACGCTTGCTGGAAGTCCAAGCCCCTCACCCACAAAACCTCCTATATATATATATATATATATATATATATATAATATATATATATATATTATATTATATATATATATTATATATATATTATATATATATATATATATATATATATATGAAACAGAAACCTGTAACTGTTTTGCATGATGGTAGGATTGCTGGTTTCTTTTTCTGTCTCATAAACACGCTAGATAACAGGGATATCTTGCTACTCCTACTTACACTTTGGTCACACTTCACAGACACGCACATGCATATATATATACATACATCTAGGTTTTTCTCCTTTTTCTAAATAGCTCTTGTTCTTCTTTATTTCTTCTATTGTCCATGGGGAAGTGGAAAAGAATCTTTCCTCCGTAAGCCATGCGTGTCGTATGAGGCGACTAAAATGCCGGGAGCAATGGGCTATATATATATATATATATATATATATATATATATTATATATATATATATATATATATATATATATATATATATATATATATATATGTATATATATATATGTATATATATATATGTATATATATATATGTGTATATATATATAATATATATATATATATATATATATATATATATATATATATATATATATATATATATATATATATATATAGGTAGTTTGGAGGGATATGTTGTGTATCTTTATATGTGTATGCTTCTAGACTGTTGTATTCTGAGCGCCTCTGCAAAAACAGTGATAATGTGCGAGTGTGGTGAAACTGTTGAATGATGATGAAAGTATTTTCTTTTTGGGGATTTTCTTTCTTTTTTTTTTTGGGTCACCCTGCCTCGGTGGGAAACGGCCGACTTGTTGAAAAAAAAAAAATATAATATATATATATATATATATATATATATATATATATATATATATATATATATATATATATATATATATATATATATATATATATATATATATAAGTATACACTATTAAAAAATATTTGAAACACTGGGAAGACAGACAGACTGAGTACAGTGGACCCCCCGGTTAACGATATTTTTTTCTCTCCAGAAGTATGTTCAGGTGCCAGTACTGACCGAATTTGTTCCCATAAGGAATATTGTGAAGTAGATTAGTCCATTTCAGACCCCCAAACATACACGTACAAACGCACTTACATAAATACACTTACATAATTGGTCGCATTCGGAGGTGATCGTTATGCGGGGGTCCACTGTATTTATGTGTTAGAAGTAAAGGTACTTCGGTAAAATGTGAGATGATGATTATTATAATCAGGAAAGGGTTAAACCCATAGGGGCGGGGTCATAAAGTGCATGGGGAGTGAAAGGCAATCACGTTTGATGCAAGGAAGGGGAGGACAGGTCCACTTCCTTGTATCAAGAGCCCCTCACTGGCATAAAGGCAATTTCCTTGGGAAGAATATGAGATGAGCTGTGTTTGATGAACTGAGGAAATACTTTAGTTTGAATACTCAAGTCTTTGTATAACTAAGTGGTGCATAATAATATACATGTATTGGTACTGATGAGTTCACTTGATGTCTCTTTGATAGAGGGGAACTGAGAGAGCATCAGCGATCAGAGCATAATAATGGGCGACCATACCAATGCAGCCATTGCCAGAAGTTCTTCACCACCAAAAATCACATGGAGGTCCATGTTCGACACAAGCACACATCAGGGCCAAACCCTTGCCAGTGTGCAATGTGTGGCAAGGTTCTCTCCTCTCGAACAAACCTCAGAATACACATGCGAATACATAAAGGTTAGTTCATTGTGATTAAACATATACTTAATCTTCAGTCACATTATATATGCAAATGCAGTAATGAGATTATATAAATTATTTTTTTTCATAATTTAAGTAACAATGTTAATAAAATATACAGCATTTTAACTGATAATAAATTTTATTTCCAAATAATATTTTGTAATATTACACTTAGTATGAATTTGGGTACATTTATACTTTTGTGAAAGTGCAGTCTGAAAAGCCCATATAATTCGTAGAATTTCAGCAGCACTAAAATGATATAGATATATATGTGGTTGATGTTAAAACTTTTTAAGATATTAATTTCAATAACATTAGAGGTGTATAATAAGAAGAGTAAAGTAACTTTATTAATTAATAATAAGGATGCAGTAGTCTATTAGTGCAATGTGCAGCATTTTGAGAACCGAAACTGATTGATGCTTTAGGATATGCGACCGAGCTTGGTTCCGACCAACTGGTCATAAGTCAAAATGGACGTAAGTCGAACCTTACTACTGAATATCAACATTACATTTTTGTAATGGCTTTATTTTATTGTTTTACTTTGATATTTCATTTTTTACTTTACTTTTTATGCTGTTAGTACTGTATTTTATACTGTAAGATTTAGGATAAACACTGTACAACACAATCAGTTGTTTATTTCCCAGAAATTTGCTATACAAAACACGGTCATAAGTCGAGTGGTCGTATGTCAAGCAGGTCATGAGTCGGATGGTAGGTGTATTTGGAAAGTTAAAAATTACGGTAATAATAATGTTATCTGATAACTATTGTTGCTGTGGAGTACAATGAGCAGAACTGGGTTTATAGACTCTCCTAGATGTTGATGAAGATTCTTCATCCAAGGAATTGGAGTTACCCCTTCTCTTCCTCAGATCAAAGCTGATCACTTTGCTCCCATGTGGTATTAGTTATTAGTGCTTCCCTGTTTAATATAATAATAATGCAGTACTGTTTATAGGAGAACGTCCATTTGAATGCCCTGTGTGCCATAAAACGTTTAGTCGAAAGGCCAACATGGAAATGCATCTTGTTTACCACACGGGAGAACGACGATTTACGTGTGAAATTTGTGGTCAGTCCTTCTTTGCAATCAATGCTCTCAAAAGGCATACGAAATTACATACAGGTAAGAAATATTATATTTTGTTAATCTATAATACATAAAGCTTACTTAAACATTGCTTATTTCAGGGCATACTTTAAAATAATTCTGAATGCTCTGAACAACATTTTGAATAGTATGTGAAAATCTTGACTTCTAAAAATAATTTTCAAATATAACACTAGTACATACTGACTCAGAGCTGTCTGATACTTTGCACTTTATTTATAATTTGATAGTAGTTTGGACAGCCAACAGGTGAGTGCAAGCATGTTAGATAGGAGTGAGTTGAGGTATGTAGGATTTATGACATGCTGTTGGTGTATGAACAAGGTAACATTTATGAAAGGATTTGGGACATAGGTTAGTTGGACTTGTGTCCTGGAGGTGGGAAGTACAATGACTGCACTCTGAAGGAGGGGTGGGAATATTGCAGTTTTGGAGAAGCATTTGTCTTGCCTCTGGCAAGACAGTGATAGTGAAAGCATTTCTTGTCTTAAGGGTTACCCTACCTCGGTGGGAGATGGCCAGTGTTAAAAATGAAAATTTGTTTTTTGAATATTACATATCCATTACTTAATTTTTGGTTCCCCTCAGGTGAACGGGATTATGCATGTGAAATCTGCGGTGCTACCTATGTAACAGGAACTGACTTGCGTCGTCATCGTTTGAAACATGATGAAATTAAGCCCTTTCCCTGTCAGCTTTGTGAAAAACAATTCACACGTTCCCATGACCTTAAGGCGAGTCCATCAGTAGTTTTACTTATTGAAAAGTGTGTAGTCTGTGAATTAATTTACTAGTGTATTTTGTTTACAGAATTAATTAAAAATTTTTGATAAAATAATTATTATAATCATGGGGAAACACTAAACCCTTAGATAAAATAAGATTCAGTCAATAAATGTTACAGCCAAACTTTGCAGGATTTTATTTAATTTTGTAATATAGCATATTTATATAAACAGACTTCCAAGAATATACATTAAGTAATTGTATGAAGTGTTTAAAGTTCAAAAGCTGGAAAAGTTGTTGAATAATTGTTGAAGCTCTTTTCATGGGTCTGTGTCAGGTCAAGGAAGTATTCAATCTTCTCCCTCCTCTTAATTTTCATGCCTTGTTCCCACTAGTAACCATTCTTGTTTGTGAGGGTAACTACATGTAGAATATTGAAGAATCTTGATAGACCACCTGAAACATCATAGAAAATACTAATTTGGCTGTTATGAAAATGAGTCATTCATTACTTGCAGTTAAAAACAAGATTGTGAGAAATGCATAAGTGAATAAGCCATACACCTTAGCAAGCATACAAGTAACTAAGACATACCCATCAGCAAGCACAAGTGAGAAGAATAAGGCATAGCCATCAGTAAGCATAAGAGTGTGAAGAATGAGATATATCCCGTCAACAAGCACACCAATAAAAATTACATACCCCTAAGCAAATACATCAGAAAAGAATGAGATATCCTCAGTAAATACATATGTGAGAATGATGCACTCCTCAGCAATTATAGCCATAAGAAGAGTGAGAGGCATCCTTCAGCAAGCACAACAGTGAAAATAATGAGACATGTCCCTCAGCAAGCACACAAGTGAGAAGAAAGACACCTCAGCAATCATACAAGTGAGAAGAATGAAGGTTACCCATCAGCAGTTACACTTGTGAGAACGAGAAATAGCCCTTAGGAAGCATATAAGTGAGAAGACTGAGATACCCCTTAGCAAGCACAGTGGCAAGAATGAGACATACCCCTTAGCAAGCACATTAGTGAGAATAATGAGACTTACCCCTCAGTTAGTATACAGGTGAGAAGAATGAGCTATATCCCTTAGCAAGCATACAAATAAGAAACTAGGGAAGAAACATGACAAAATGAAATGTTGTAAATAGGGAAAGAGCAAAAGACAAACAGTGGGGTATAGTATATATTAATGAAGGTGCTACGTGGAGGTGAAAAAATTAAGCAAGATTACCAACAGGGCACTGTAGCAAGTTTTGCAAAAGAAATCAATGAGGAAACAGTAGTACACTCCCTTTTGGCTATCCACAGTACTACCATACTTTTGTGGGTGACCACGATTTACCATAGTCTGGAAAAAGAAGATAGTTATTAAATAATATAAAAAATGGGTTATTCAGCTATTATTACACAATTTAAATTGCAACTGTTTTAAGTACAGCTGGTCATTTCTCACCATTGCATCTATGAGTGAGGGATAAAGAGAAGGGAGATGTGAAGTCACAAATTCATAACATGAGGTGTATACTTCAGTCTTGAGAAAACAGGAGGAAGAGGAAGGGTGGGAGGTGATTTATGATTGAATTTTGATCAAATACATCTTTTTTTTTTTTTTTTGCATGACTGGTGTGCTTATATTTTTTGGGGATAAAAATAAAGAAGCATTTTTTACCAATTCTAGCTTTTTGTTAACCGGGGGTCCACTGTATACTGTTAACGATATTTTTTCATTCCAGAAGTATGTTCAGGTGCCAGTACTTACCGAATTTGTTCCCATAAGGAATATTGTGAAGTAGATTAGTCCATTTCAGACCCCCAAACATACATGTACAAACGCACTTACATAAATACACTTACATAATTGGTCGCATTAGGAGGTGATCGTTAAGCGGGGGTCCACTGTATACAGTGTAGGGATTATGATTGATTTTCTACCAAATGTATTTTTTTGTATATGACTGTTGGACTTGTGGGGTAAGCTCTCTCTCTCTCTCTCTCTTTTTTTTTTTTTTTTGCCAAAAGCAAAAATGTTGATTTTTTTTTTTTTTACCGCACCACTATGACCTTTTAAATTCAGGATGACCGGAAGTAAAATGTTCTCTCTCTGTTGTACTCCAGCCTCTCCTCAAAAAAAGTACTTGTATGTGCTGAGTAGTTATGAATTTCACTGTTAAAATAATTAACTGTAATTAGATACAAATTATTACTGTCCCAGTCTGCATCTCCAGTTATAACATCGGTGTCTGTAGAAAGATGGAATTTGGTTAATGTAAATTTTGCTTAACAAACCATTTAAATTGGAGATGACTGTATTTTCCAACACTCATAATGAGAGACATTTTGCTGTATTTTCTTGGCTCCTGAGATCTCAGTATGGTTAGTTGATAAATATACAGTAGAAAAAATTTAGTTAAAGCCAAATGAGATTGCAAGCATTGTCGTTTACTAGTATTACTGTTCTGCATATCTTGAGTATATTAGAAACATTACTTGGATAAACTTAAACTTGTAACATTTACAGGTACATCTGAGGTACCACAACAAAGAACTTCGTTATACCTGTGATGTATGCAACAAACAGTTTGTGGAATCGGGCAACTACAAACGGCATATGAGACGCCACACTGGGGAGAGACCCTACACATGTGGCATTTGTCTTCTCACATTTTCACAGGTATATTTAATTTCTTTTCAAATACGGTACATTTTTTAAACTATTTTTTTTATTTACTGTACTACAGATGTCAGCTGTTGAGGTTTTATTAAAGTGCTATAAATTATTAAACAGTGAACCACTATCTTACTGAAGCATGATACTGTAAATTATTAAACATTGAGTAAATTTCAGTTTTACTTCATAATTACAGCAGGACCCCCGTATCTGCTTAGGATACATTCCAAGCCCTACCGTGGATACTTGAAACCTTGGATAGTACCGAACCCTATATTTAAGTAATTTTTCAGTTACATACATACCTTTGATAAAGATTAATTGATAAATTATGCACAATAAATAAAAAGTTAGCACTTTTTCACTGATGGGAAGCACTTCATTACTTCTCTTAGGCTTTGAACTTTCACCATCACTACTTTTGCAGTTTGGTGACATTATTACGCAAAATTATTTTATTTTCGGGCCAGGGGTAAACAGTGGATAACTGAAACCACAGATACAGCGGTCCTACTGTGTTTACTTGGTAATTACCATATTATACACTGGTGATTATATACATGTAGTACTTATGTTTAACTTTAACTTCTACATTTTACTTGTAAAGGTAAAATGTAGAAGGTAAGTATATTGTACATCCAAGGAAAACACCCTCTGCCTCCTCTTCTATTGCTGTTACAAAAAAAAAAAGTCCTGTTCATATATCTTACCTGGGAATCCCCTACAACAAGGCCTTCAAATAAGTAAATTATAATATGTATTAGTATTAGTGACAATAGACAAAACTATAACGACCACATACTGAATAATTATGAATAAAGTCATGCTGGTAGTTGGAGTATAACTGAGAATAATGGGAATGGAATCCATGTCTTTTAGGTAAAAATAATTTGCTCACCACACCAACATAATAAACACACGTTCAGATATATGAATAATGATCACTGTAAGGAACAGTTTATTACGGTGTACAAAATTTGAATTAAAATATCTAAATTTTGATGTGGAAATAATAGCAAGGATGTCTGAAGCATTCTGTAGATTAAAATGTTTTTTAATGTATGTAGACTGTAGGAACAACATCAGTAATTAAGGGTTAACTTTCATGGTAGCACAAAATCTGAAGAAAGTGTACATAGAGAACTAAAAAAAATGAATGGTCATGATAAACTTTTTCAGTGGCTGTCACGTAGAACTACATCACTGAGGCCAGGGTCCTTCACATAGTTCAAACGCCATAAACTCACTCACCAAAAGATTTTGTAAATCAAAAAATTTTTGGCCTGGGATACAAGAGAAAAAGGGGGTGTAAGTGTGTGTTTACACTACAAAAAAAATCCTCCCCCAGGGCAGTAAAAGGGATGGGAAAAAAAAAAACCTTTTCTCCTTTTTTTGGGTTTTTAAAATAGGGGACTTTCAGGTTTTTTTCTAGGATGATTTGTAGGGTTTTTGAGGGGGCCCGGGCTTTTTCTTAGTAAAATTGATAAATGGAAGATTGGCTCCCAAAAAACAAGAGATCCTTTTGGGTTTGGGGTTTCGGGCCCCATAAGTAACTGAAAATTACCTTAAAGTAGTGGAAAATATTTTAATTTTTTCCCAAATTTTCCCAAGGAGGGGTAAAGACCCCCCCCCCCCAAGTCTTTTTATGGGTTTTTAATAATTTTGTTCATTTTAAGGGGAAATTCATAAACTATAAACAAATAAATTTCCGGGTTATTTTTTATTTTCGAAAAAAAAAAAGAAAAAATTTTCTTTTTTTTGGTTATTATAAATTCAAAAAAAAACCCAAATTTTAAAATGGGGAAAATTTTTGGGGGGCCATGTTTAAAATGAGCAAAAAATGTTTTTTAGTGCCGGGGAATATCTAAAATTTTTTATTTTGACTTTTAAATTTTTTTTTTTAATTTCTGAAAAAAATTTGGCCCCAAATTACTGACTTCTTGCACTTTATAGGGAAAGTTGTAATATTTTAAAATTTGGGCAGTTTCTTGTACCATCCATAGCCCAAAAAAGGCATACTAGGAAAAAACAAAAAATTTTGGTTTTGACTGGAGAAAAGGGAAATTTGGGCTTAAAAAAGAAATCAAAGGGGGCCAAATCATGGATGCATAAACGTCCCCAAAAAAAACCAACTTTGTGCCTGCAATTTCTTATTTTTGGGCATCTTTAAACCTTTTCAAAAAAAGATTCTCTACCTTTTAAAAAAAATTTTTTTTTTAAAGAGTGGGACACGCAATATTAATTCGGGCCCTTCTCCCCCTTTTAAAGGGGTTTAAGGCAGTGGAAAAAAAAGTGAAAAATTTAAATGAAAATACACATAAAATTAAAACTTTATTTTTGGGAATATATATTGAGTATTGATTGTTAATAAATAAAACTTCTTTCATCTTTTTATAATTAAAGTAGTGTGTTTGTATATTTTATATGGTAGGATTGCTGGTGCCCTTTTTTTGTGTCTCAAAAAAATGCGGATTTCGGTACATTTTGCACTTCTACTTCACTTAGGTCATACTACATATATATTTATAAAAAATATTTTAAAATATAATTTTATTATATATATAAAAATAAAAAATATAAAAAATATATATATACATTTTAAAATATATACTTTCATATATATAAATATTTTATATATACTTTTTGCTGATTTACGGGTGTTTAAAGGGAATTCAAAAGAAAAATTGCAAAGTTGTGGATGAGTTTGAGAAGGTGTTAAAGGTAGAAAGTTAAAGTGAACATAAAAAAAGAGTAAAGGTGATGGGGGTATCAAATGATTTAGTAAAGAAAAAATTGGATTCAAAAGGGGAGGAGGAGTAGGGAAGAATAATTTTTTTCAGATATTTGGGTGAGTTGACGTCCCCCCGGCCCCGGATGGTTTTTTAATAAAGGGAAAGAGGTTAATCATAGAATTAAAGGGGAAAAAGGTGAGGGGTGCTTTTGAGGTTACAAAAAGGCCCCACTTAAGGGCGGGTTACTTTTCCGGGCAACCGCCTAAACCCGGAAATCGCCGTAAAGGGGAACACCCTTTTTTTCCACTTAAAAATTTAAATAAAAACACAGAAAACAAGTTACACTAACATAAAATAAGTTGGGGCAATAAACCGGCATCAAAAAAAAAATAAAAAGGTACAATCACAATAGTGCACTCTTTAAATTTTTTTCCTTTTAAAATTTTTTATAGCCCTTAATCTGGGGTTGAAAACAAGTATTTTTATTGTAAGAAATAAAGGGGTTGGGTATGTTTTGTAATAGCCAGGCTATTTCCCCCAAAGCCCCCCAAACCCACACATACAATTCTATATTTTTAAAGGGCATCCCAGAGCAAAAATGTTTAAACGGGTTCATTTCATTATTTTCCCTTTAAAAAATTTTTTAGTCTTAATGTGGGGTCAGGATTAAGAAAATGAGATAAAACGAATAAATGAAGAGAGAAAAAGGAGAACATGAGAGGTACAGGCCAGGCACAGGGGTTAAACAAACCAGCTCCCACATCTTTTATTTATTTTTTATTTTTCTTTTGTGGGGTGTTTTTAAACATCTTTTTATTTATGTACGGTTTATTATTTTAATTTTTGGGAAAAAAATATCATGGCGGGAAATTAATAAAAATTGTGAATTTTAAAACCGAAATTTATACGACATTTAATGAGACTCCGTGACTTTTGTTATTTATCACCATTTGGGGAATTTCGTCTGCAAAACCACAGATCACATTTATTTTTAATTTTTCCCTAATGTGGGGTGTATTTATCTTTTTTTAAAATTTTTGCATCGTGTTTTTTTTATATAATTTTAAAAAAAATATCATGGATGGTTTAAATGAAAATTTGTATTTTATCGAATATCCCAAAAATTTAATGAACCCCAGTATTTTTTTTTATCACCATTTGGGTGCAAGTCGTCGGGCTCAAGTCTAAACATTTTTTTATTTATTCAAACTGGGGGGTGTATTTATTTTTATTTATATGTTTATGCATCGTGTTTATTAATATAATTTTGAAAAAAATATCATGGAGGGTTTTAATAAAAATTGATATTTTAAAACGAAATAAACAACATTTAAATGACTCGATTATTTAAGTTTTTTTGGGTTACAGGTAAAAATTTAAGTTTTTTTTATCAGAGTTTTTAAAAAAATATGAAAAAATTTTTTAAAAACATTTAAATTTTGGGGGTTTCCAGACAAAAGGGAGAGCTTAGTGCTTATTTGAGCTCAGGGAGAATGTTAACAAACGGGGGGGAAAACGTGACCGTATTGAAATTCGGGTTTGGGGGGAGCCATATAGCGATTTTTTGGTCATAATTTGAAATGTCCTTATTAGGGGAACGCCGAAAAGGGGAAAGGGCCAAAAAGCGGGCCTTCCTGAAAGGGATCAAAAAACTTTTATCTATGGGGGCAAAAGGGGAATTAAATAAAGTAAAAAGTAGAACCAACCTTTTTATATGGGTGAAGCTTGGGGGGAAAATCAGAAAGCGAGGAACGGTTGGAGAAAGGGGAGATGTCCTTTCAAAGGGACAATGTGTTTGTAAATATTATGCAAAAAATTTCCCGGAGTGGGGAAAATTTAAAGGAGAAGGTGTGGAGTTAAAAAAAGAAATTACCCAGGGGCAGAAGGGGGGTTTTTTGAGGGGGAAAGGTCATTTGAGAGAATGGATCAAAGTAGTTTTACATGTAAAGCTATAAATCTTAGGGGAAGGAAGGGGGGGTGGGGGGTAGGGCCCTTTCCTCAAAAGGGGTTTTGGGAAAGGGGGGGTAAAGGAGTTTTTGGCTGGGGGCTTGGACTTCCACCAAGGTACTTTAGCGTATTAGATAGGAGTGAAGGGAAAGGCGAATAAATACTTGGGACCTGACATCTGTTGGGTGGAGCAGGTAATTTTTAGTAAAGGGGTTTTCGGGGAAAAACCGGGTTTATTTCATTTTTTTTCCGACTTGAGCCCTGGAAAGGGGGAAGTACAATGCCTGCCTTTAAAGGGGGGGTTTGGGAAAATTGGCAGTTTGGGGGGAAAAGTTGTGTATTTTTATATTTAAATGCTTCGAACGGGTTGTTTTCTGACCCCTTTCCTGCAAAACATGATAAGGGTTTTTAGTGGGTGAAATTTTTGAATGTTGAAAAAAGTTTTTTTTTGGGGGGATTTTCTTTTTTTTTTGGGGGGTCACCCTCCTTGGGGGGGAGACGGCCGACTTGTTGAAAAAAAAAAAAAAAAAAAAAAATTATTATATAAATATATAAAATATATAAATATTTTTATATAATAAAATAAATAAAAATAAATAAAATATAAAATATATATATAATTAAAATATAATATATATATATATTTTATAAAATTATATTTATATATATAAAAAATATATATATAGAAATATAAAATATAAATTAATTTATATATATAATATATATATATAAAATAAATATATATAAATTTTATATATATTATAAAATATATTTTAAAATTAAAATATAAAAATATATTTTTATATATATATATATTTTAAATTAAATATATATATAAAAATAAAAAATATAAAAAAAAATAAAATTTATATATATATATATATTTATATATATATATTATATAAATATATATTTTTATATTTTAAAAAAATTGGTAAAAAAATATATTAATATTTAAAAAAATTAAAATTTTTTAAATTTTAAATTTTTATTTTTTTCCAAATAATAAATTACAGAAAGGGTTTTGGGAAACCACAAACCCCCGGGGGTACTACCTCCTGAAAAGGGATTAAAAACGGGGTTTTTTAAATTTTTTTAACTTGGGTTTTTTTAATTCCGGGGGTCTTTTTCTGTCCATTTAAATATGCAAAAATTACGGGGGAAAGTCCCTTTCTCCATTATTACAATTAAAAGGAAAAAAAAAATTTTAAAAGTTTTTTTTCCCCCCCACCCCCTGGGGTTTTTTTATTTTTTTTAAATTAATTTTTTTTTTTTATTATTTTTTATTTTCCAGGGGGGGTTGGAACCCAAAAGAAATTTTTCCGTCCTGGGCCAAGAGGGAAAAAAAAGCCGGGAAGGGGGCTAGTAATTTCTTGTTTTTTCTTTTAAAAAGGAAAAACATAAGTTTTTTTTTTTTGGGCCCCACCCCCCCTCAGGGAAAAGGCGGCATTAAAAAAAAATTTTTTTATTTTTTTTAAAAATTTGTTTTTTTATTTTTTATTAATAATAAAAATTTTTCGAAAGAGGTGGTAAAACCGCCAAACCCGGGCCCAAGGGGTAAAACCCCTTTTTTCCCCCAAATTTAAATTTAAAAAAAAAGGGAAACTTTTTTTTTCGGGGGAATGGTGATGGCTGGTCTTTAAAAAAGGAAAAATATAAAAATTTACGGGAACCCTTACTACCCCCTTAACCCCCCTTGGCCCCCCAACACACCCCCCCCCCGGGAAACCATTAAACACCCCCCCCCTTTTTCCTTCCCCCCCTTTTTTTTAATTTTGGCGATTTTCCCCCCCCCAAATGGGAAGTTAAAAAGAAATTCCCCCCTTTTAACCCCCCCCCTTGCGAAAATCCCCCAAAAATCCCCCCCCCCCCAAACCCCAGTCCCCCCCCCCCGGTTTAATCAAAATTTAAAAAAAACCCCCCCCCTTTTTTTTTGGGCCAAACCCCAAACCCCGGGGATAAACCTGGTATTTTAAAAAAAAGGAAAAATAATAAATTTAAGGTAGTATTGGGTAGACAGAAACCTGCCCAGGAGGTACAACCGACCTCCTTTTAAAGTAAAAAACGAAACCCTTTTAAAATTTTTTTAAACCAAGATGGTGGGAAATTGTTTGTTTCCTTTTTTTTCTCAAAAACTTTCAAAAATTTCCGGTTACATCCCTATTTCAACTTACACTTAGGTCTTTCCTACACATCCATGTACAACCCTTTTAAAATACATACCCCTCGGGGTTTTTCTTAAATTTTTTTTCAAAATTGTGTTCTTAGTTTTTTTTCCTCATATCTCCGGGGGAAAGTGGAACAAAATTTCCCCTTCCCCGAAAAGCCATCGGGGGCCCCGTAAGAGGGGGGACTAAAAATTCGGGGAAAGCGGGGGGTTTGGAAACCCCTTTCTCCTGTACATTTTAAAAATTACAAAATTTTAAAAGCCGGAAACTTCTGTTTTTTCATTTTGGGCCACCCCCCACCCAGGGGGAAAAGGCTGGAAATTGAAAAAAATTCCCCCCAACCATTTTATTTAAAACCGAGTTGGGTTTTCCGAAAAAGGGTTCGTAATTTGAAAGGGACGTAAGTCAAAACTTTAAACTGAAAATCAACATCACATTTTTGAAAAGACTTTTTTTTTATTTTTTTAAATTTTGGGTTTTTTCCTTTTTACTTTATTTTTTAAGCTGTTAGTACGTTTTTTTAAACTGTAAGGTTTGGGAAAAACCACGGCACGATACAAATATTTTTTCTTCCCAGTTTTTTGGCAAAAAAAAAAACCCCCCCCGGCCCCGTAAGTCGGTTTGGAAATTTTGTGTTTTGTGGTGTGTGTATATATATATATAAATATATAATATATTATATATATAAAATAAAATATAAAATATATATATATTTTAAATAAAAATTTTAAAAAAATAATAAATATATTATATAAAAAATTATAATATATAAAATATATTATATAAAATAATAATATATATATATATATATATATATATTATATATAAAAATAAATAAAAATATAATATATATAATTTTTTTTTTTTTTTTTTTTTTTTTTAAAAATTCGGCCGTTTTCCCACCAAGGCGGGGAACCCAAAAAAGAAAGAAGTTTTCCCCCAAAAGAAAATATTTTCTTCATCTTTCCCACATTTTAAAAACCACACTCAAACATTACCCACGGGTTTTTTGAAGGGGTGCCCAAAAAAAAATACAACATTTTTAGAAGAAAGTACAAAAAAAATACGAAACCTATCCCTCCCAAATTTGCCAATACCCAAACCCCCCCTTTTAAAAGGGTTCGGGCCTTGTACTTCCCATTTCCAAGACCCCAAGTCTGAAATATAAAAAAAACCCGGTTTTCCCCTTTAATCCCTTCACTAAATTTTTAACCCTGCCCCACACCCCCAACAGATCGTAGCCCCAATTTCCATTGGGTCTCCATTCACCCCATCTAACATCTCAGGGCATGCTTGCGGAAGCCCAACCCCCTTAACCCACAAAACCTCCTTTTACCACCTCTTTTCCCCCCTTTTCGGGGGACGACCCCAAACCCCCTTTTTCCCCTTTCCCCTATAGATTTATATGCTTTCCCATGTCATTCAAACTTTAAATCCTTTCCTCTAAATGCCCAAAAACCACCTCAATAACCCCTCTTCTGCCCTCTGACAAATACTTTTTTTAAACCCCAAACCCTTTTTCCAAAAATTTTTTCCACACTCCGAATTTTTTTGCATAATATTTTTCACACACATTGCCCTTACACAGGGCAACTCCCCTGCCCCCCAACCGTCCCCTCGTGCTGCAAATTTTCCACCCAAACTTCACACCCATATGATGTTTTGGGACTACTAAACTTCATACAAATTTCCCCTTTTTTGCCCCCATAATAACTTTTTTTACTCCACAAATACCCCCAATGCACCCGTTTTACCTTTTTTTTCCCTCACAATTTTAAAGATTAACCTCATCCTTCAAAAAAATCCATCCGCCGACACGTCAACCCCAACTACTGAAAAAATTCACTTCTTCCATACTCCCCTTTCCCCCTTTGATATCCAATTTTTTTTTTTATCTAAACATTTGACACCCAAACACCTTACTCGTTTTTTAAAGTTTTACTTTCAACTTTCTACCCTTTTCACACATTCCCCCAAAACCCTCCCCCAAACCTTTTCAATTTTTTTCAGAATCTCCCATAAGCCCCAGTATCATCACAAAAAAATAACTGTGTCAATTCCCTTTTTTAATTTGATTTTTTCCCAAAAATTTAAACCCACCCCCTCTCCCGAAAAAACCCTAGCATTTAAATTTTTTTACAACCCCTTTTATAAATATATTAAAAAACCAGAAAACATTACACATCCCCTTTTAAGACCTACTTTTAAACCGGGGAATAACTCCCCCACTTCTACAACCCCCCAACCTTTAGGGCCCCAAATTTCCCAAAAAAACCTTTTCTTCATTTAATAACTTTCCAAACCCATTCCATATCCCTTTTAATAACTGCAAAATTGCTTTCCCCATCCCTCTATCATAAAAAAGCCCCTTTTTAAAAAACCCTAAATTTTTAAAAAAAACTTCCCTACCTTTTTCTAAATACGTTCCCCATATATGCTTCAATTTTAAAACCCTTTACTACACCTCCCCTACCCACTCTGAAAAAACCCCCTCTCCCTCCACAACCTACATTCGGCTTACCTCTAATTCTTTTAATTAAAAACCCAACCGTACACTTTCCCGGGATACTCATAAAAATTATTCCCAAATTTTTTTCAATTTTTTTTGTCCCCCCTTTCCCCCTTTAAAATAAAGGGAAAATTACATGCTCCCCACCCCAAACCCCTTGGGACTTTCCCCCCCTTTCATACAAATTTTTTAAACAAAATAAACCCCCCAAAATTTCTTCCCCCCCCCCCTAAAACTCCCCCCCCCGCTTTTAACTTTTTTGTCATGATCCCAACATTCCAGCTGCTTTACCCCCTTTCATTCTACATAAAAGCCTCACTACCTCCCCCCCACTTAAAATTCTGCTCTTCTTTACTCCCAAAAGATGGTAAAACCCCCCCTGAACCAAATGCAGAAATTACCGCCTCTCTTTCTTCCCCAACATTTAAAAAATTCCTCAAAAAATTTTCAAACCCTCTACCCAATACCTCCATCTCCCCATCTACTAACTCCCTACCTGTTTTTTTAAATGACAAAAACCTACTTTTTTCCCAGCTTTCTTAAAATTGATTAAAATCACTCCCCAAATTTTTTCTTTTCATTAAAATTTTTGACCGTGCCTCTCCCACTCTATCACCCGCTCTCCTTTTGACTCTCTCAAACCAACCCCTTTACCTTTCTATTACCCCCAAAACCTGCTCTTCTTTTAACACATCCCTTTTTAAAAACCTCTCATAAGCTACCCTTTTTTTCTTTTAACACAAAACCCCTTTTCTTCCCTCATTCCCCCAATCCCTCATTCCTCCTTCCCCCCCCCCTCCTAAAAACCCCCAAACTTTTTTGCCCCACATTCTTATACTGCATTTTTAAAAAAATATTCCAACTCTCTTCAAAACCCCCCCCCCCCCAAAATCAACTTTGCCTAGCCCAAACCCTTTTTGCCAATATCCCCTTAAAATCTCACCCGAACTTCCTCCTCCCTTATTTTATACATTTCACCCCCTCTTTTTTTGTTGTTGCCACCTTTCCCCTTTTTCCCCTCTACCCCCTTTTTTCTAACTGTACAAAAACTAAATAAAGATCCGATATATCAGTTGCCCCTCTATAAACATGTACATCCTGGAGCCCCCCATAAACCCTTTTTATCCACCAATCATAATCTAATAAATTATTTCTTTTGTGCTACATTATCCTTGTACTTTTAAATTTTCCTCTTTTTCAAAAAATTGTATTACTTATTCCCAAATCCTTTTCACAATAAATTAAAGGCCCCCCTTTCATTTACCCCTGCACCCCAATAGTCGCTTATATCTCACCCGAACTTCCTCCTCCCCTTAGTTTTCCCTTTTCCCTCCCTTTTTTTTGTTCCCACCCCCTCTTTTCCCATCACCTCTTCCCTTAGTGAGCTACAACTAAAAAATAATTGATATATCAGTTGCCCCTCTATAAACAGTACATCGGAGCCACCCATAAACCTTTTGTCCACCAATACATAATCTAATAAACTACTTTCTTTATGTCTAATCATACCTTTCATTTTTTTTTCCCTTTTTTCATAAAATAGTATTATTATTACCAAATCTCTTTCTACAAAGCCAGTTAAAGGCCCCCCCTTTTAAATTTTACCCCGGCACCCCAAATTTACCTACTACTCCTCCATAACATTTTTACCCACTTACTGTATTTATATATTTTTTTTTTTTTTCAACAAGTCGGCCGTTTCCCACCGAGGCAGGGTGACCCAAAAAAAAAAAAAAAGAAAGAAAATCCCCAAAAAGAAAATACTTTCATCATTCAACACTTTCACCACACTCGCACATTATCACTGTTTTTGCAGAGGTGCTCAGAATACAACAGTTTAGAAGCATACACATATAAAGATACACAACATATCCCTCCAAACTGCTAATATCCCAAAACCCCTCCTTTAGAGTGCAGGCATTGCACTTCCCATTTCCAGGACTCAAGTCCAGCTATATAAAAATAACCGGTTTCCCTGAGTCCCTTCATCAAATATTACCCTGCTCACACTCCAACAGATCGTCAAGTCCCAAATACCATTCGTCTCCATTCACTCCTATCAGATACGCTCATGCACACCTGCTGGACGTCCAAGCCCCTCGCCCACAAAACCTCCCTTACCCCTTCCTTCCAACCTTTTTGAGGACAACCCCTACCCCGCCTTCCTTCTCCTACAGATTTAAATGCTCTCCATGTCATTCTACTTTGATCCATTCTCTCTAAATGACCAAACCACCTCAACAACCCCTCTTCAGCCCTCTGACTAATACTTTTAACTCCACACCTTCTAATTTCCACACTCCGAATTTTCTGCATAATATTTACACCATACATTGCCCTTAGACAGGACATCTCCACTGCCTCCAACCGTCTCTTCGCTGCTGCATTTACCACCCAAGCTTAACATCCATATAAGAGTGTTGGTACTACTATACTTTCATACATTCCCTTCTTTGCCTCCATAGATAACATTTTTTGACTCCACATATACCTCAATGCACCACTCACCTTTTTTCCTTCATCAATTCCATGATTAACCTCATCCTTCATAAATCCATCCGCCGACACATCAACTCCCAAGTATCTGAAAACATTCACTTCTTCCATACTCCTCCTCCCCAATTTGATATCCAATTTTTCTTTATCTAAATCATTTATACCCTCATCACCTTACTCTTTTCTATGTTCACTTTCAACTTTCTACCTTTACACACACTCCCAAACTCATCCACTAACCTTTGCAATTTTTCTTTAGAATCTCCCAAAAGCACAGTATCATCAGCAAAAAGTACATGTAACTGTGTCAATTCCCTATGTGTGTATATGTATGTATGTATATATATATATATATATATATATATATATATATATATATATTATATATATATATAATATATATATATATATATATATACCTACCATCCGACTTACGACCTGCTCGACTTACGACCACTCGACTTACGACCGTGTTTTTTATGCCAAATTTCTGGGAAATAAGCAACTATTTGTGTTGTACACAGTGTTTATCCTAAACCTTACAGTATAAAATACAGTACTAACAACATAAAAAGTAAAGTAAAACATGAAATACCAAAATAAAACAATAAAATAAAGTCATTACAAAAATGTTTTGTTGATGTTCAGTAGTAAAGTTCGACTTATGACCATTTCGACTTACGACCGGTTTCTTGGAACTGAACTCGGTCGTAAGTCAGATGGTAGGTGTATATACATTATATATATATATATATATATATATATATATATATTATATATATATATATAATATATATATATATATATATATATATATATTATTATCACACTGGCCGATTCCCACCAAGGCAGGGTGGCCCGAAAAAGAAAAACTTTCACCATCATTCACTCCATCACTGTCTTGCCAGAAGGGTGCTTTACACTACAGTTTTTAAACTGCAACATTTACACCCCTCCTTCAGAGTGCAGGCACTGTACTTCCCATCTCCAGGACTCAAGTCGGGCCTGCCGGTTTCCCTGAAACCCCTTCATAAATGTTACTTTGCTCACACTCCAACAGCACGTCAAGTATTAAAAACCATTTGTCTCCATTCACTCCTATCAAACACGCTCACGCATGCCTGCTGGAAGTCCAAGCCCCTCGCACACAAAACCTCCTTTACCCCCTCCCTCCAACCTTTCCTAGGCCGACCCCTACCCCGCCTTCCTTCCACTACAGACTGATACACTCTTGAAGTCATTCTGTTTCGCTCCATTCTCTCTACATGTCCGAACCACCTCAACAACCCTTCCTCAGCCCTCTGGACAACAGTTTTGGTAATCCCGCACCTCCTCCTAACTTCCAAACTACGAATTCTCTGCATTATATTCACACCACACATTGCCCTCAGACATGACATCTCCACTGCCTCCAGCCTTCTCCTCGCTGCAACATTCATCACCCATGCTTCACACCCATATAAGAGCGTTGGTAAAACTATACTCTCGTACATTCCCCTCTTTGCCTCCAAGGACAAAGTTCTTTGTCTCCAGAGACTCCTAAGTGCACCACTCACCCTTTTCCCTCATCAATTCTATGATTCACTTCATCTTTCATAGACCCATCCGCTGACACGTCCACTCCCAAATATCTGAATACATTCACCTCCTCCATACTCTCTCCCTCCAATCTGATATCCAATCTTTCATCACCTAATCTTTTTGTTATCCTCATAACCTTACTCTTTCCTGTATTCACCTTTAATTTTCTTCTTTTGCACACCCTACCAAATTCATCCACCAATCTCTGCAACTTCTCTTCAGAATCTCCCAAGAGCACAGTGTCATCAGCAAAGAGCAACTGTGACAACTCCCACTTTGTGTGTGATTCTTTATCTTTTAACTCCACGCCTCTTGCCAAGACCCTCGCATTTACTTCTCTTACAACCCCATCTATAAATATATTAAGCAACCACGGTGACATCACACATCCTTGTCTAAGGCCTACTTTTACTGGGAAATAATTTCCCTCTTTCCTACATACTCTAACTTGAGCCTCACTATCCTCGTAAAAACTCTTCACTGCTTTCAGTAACCTACCTCCTACACCATACACCTGCAACATCTGCCACATTGCCCCCCTATCCACCCTGTCATACGCCTTTTCCAAATCCATAAATGCCACAAAGACCTCTTTAGCCTTATCTAAATACTGTTCACTTATATATATATATATATATATATATATATATATATATATATATATATTTTTTTTTTTTCAACAAGTCGGCCGTCTCCCACCGAGGCAGGGTGACCCAAAAAAGAAAGAAAATCCCCAAAAAGAAAAATACTTTCATCATCATTCAACACTTTCACCACACTCGCACATTATCTCTGTTTTTGCAGAGGTGCTCAGAATACAACAGTCTAGAAGCATACACATATAAAGATACACAACATATCCCTCCAAACTGCCAATATCCCAAACCCCTCCTTTAAAGTGCAGGCATATATATATATATTTTCAAATTTCTTTTACTTTACTTCACACTTGTTTAGTTCATCTCATTATCTTAATGAAATTATCATCAAGAAACAGTTATCCTAATTATATTAAAGAAACAAGTTTTACAGCCTATAGTAAATGCATACTTTGATGTTGGCAAAGGGCTTTTGATCCAAATAATTGAAATTATCGTACCTTTCTTTAAATCATGTTTAATTGCCTTTCATTTTCCTGATTTAACACCCCTGTGAATGTACATTGTAACAGTAATAATAAATTCATAGTTCTTGCAATATACAAATAGTAATAGTCGAGTGCTTATTTTAGGTTCATCACTTGAAAACCCATATGAGAACGAACCACAATGAAGAAACAGGTGGTGGGGAAGACAGTTCTCAGGGAACCACTGGTGGACGAGGAAGATTACCACCACACCGCAACCCTCGGATTTCATGCAGACGTATTCCAAAGCCTCCACAAATGCAACCACCACCTATTCATCCAACCCACAGCCATCCCCATCCTCATACCCATCCACACTTGGCACCCCACCCTCATGGAGTAGGTACTGGCAATGCTGGAGTGGCTGTACATTCTGGTCAGCCAATATCTCCACCTATGGCTCATTCTGGTACTGGGCCTGGGACTGTTGCACCAACACACACCACGCAGATTCCTGCTTCAGGTGGGGTAAACCACCCAGCGGCCATGTCAGGCTTCCTTCATGGGTACAACTCCCACATATATAATCATAGTGTGATGCCACATTATCCTGCTCTCTTTGATATGTGTCCACCACAGAACTGTGTTAATCATCTTCAAACACATTAATAAATTGGTATTGTATATAAATCAATTATTAAATTATTTTAGCATCAGGGGATAGGTAATCAGGACATACAAGGAAGGGAAGGACAGATTCAGCTTCTTGGCTTAAGAGCCCCTCACCTGCATCAGGGTACCTCTTGTGAAGGGATTAATTCTTGTACATCATTGTTATTAGATTTCTTAATTGCATTGTTTTGATATTCCTAATAATCCTGAAAAGTCATATAGTAATGTATATTTATTTTTTCTCCATCTATTTGTATTCCTAAGAGGGACTAAAAACAATCAGGCTCTCATGTGAAATATCTCTGATATACAACACCTTTTGACAGTTTGAGTAATCATTTGACTTTTATGAACTAATACTGTAATGTTTATAATATACAGTATGTCCTAAAAGGGGGTAGGAGAATTTCAGTGGGGAACTGTAAATGGTATTAGGTCAGGTGTTTGTGAGAGAATTAGAGCTAAGGAAGAAGTAGCAGTGATACTCAGTGATCATTTATGGAAAGAAAAGGGAATTACAGTGGAACCTCGTTTTTTTTATGCCCTGGTTTTCGTAGAATTTGATGGCTTTTTTTGTCTAAATTTTGTCCCAGTTTTCATACATCCGCTCGGTTTTCGTAGAGTTAACAATGGTCCACCGTACCAAACCCGTCCACCTGCCCGCACCCACACAAAGCATCCCACACGCTCTGACTCAGTCTGGGTTTGTTTCTTGTTAAGTGAGCATTACCCCGAGCATTCGGATTACATTTCGTAATGATCCATTGTTTTTTGTACTTGTTTATTGAGTGCGACTGTTAAATAAGACATCATGGGGCCAGAGAAAGTTCCAAGTGCCAGCACTTTGATAAAGAAGGTGAGAAACACGATAGAATTCAAAGTACGAAAGTAGAAAGTAGCAAAGTACAAAAATGACCGCAGTTGAGAAAATTGCTTCAGAGGAGGAGGAAGAGAGAGGGAATAATGTGCCTTCTTCAGTGATTAGGGACATGTGTGCAAAGTGGAATGAGTTGCAAAGTTTTGTGGAGAAATATCATCCTTAGAAAGCTGTTGTAAGCCATGTCTGTAACATGTTCAATGTCAGTGCCTTGTCCCATTTTAGGTAAATCTTAAGAGACGCCAGAAATGGACCTCTCTGGACAGATTTTTTGTGCGACAGGGGTCCAGTGGCTTTCAGGCTGTAATAGTGCCAGTAAAAGAAGGGAAGTAACCCCAGATAGGGCCTTGATACCTGAAGTCTTTATGGTGGGGGATTCCTCTTCCAAACAATAACTTCTCCTCCCTCTTTGGCTTAGCGCTTCTTTTTGATTATAATAATAATAATAATAATAATAATCCTCCCTCTTCCTTCCTTGCCATCTTCCATATGACAACAAGAGTCTTCAATAAAGGTAAAAGTGATGTTAAATGTTCATTTATCCATATCATTAGTCATTTATATTTATTTCTCATTGTTTTCTGTATGTAAAACTATAGTTATTCTCTATACAATGTATTTTTTGTTAATATTTTTGGGTGTCTGGAATGGATTAATTTGATTTACATTATTTCTTATGGGAAATATTGCTTCAGTTTTCGTACAGTTTGGTTTTCGTCAGACTTTCTGGAACGAATTAATCACGAAAACCGAGGTTCCACTGTATGTCAAGTCCATTATTGACAGTTTTTTCTTATCAATCAAATGTTTTCTGAAATTTATGTAACACTAATACTAATCTTGTGTAAAATACCTAATTAAACATTTGAAGGGAATATTCAGTGTACATTTGAATCAAGAAATCTACTGTTTCTGCGAAAGTACCAGCTCAGATTAAACCTCATAATATTTGACATTGAATATTTGGTCACCATATAACTGATGATCTACTGTAATTATAATCTGAACAACTAAAAGTAAATAGAGATGTCCCTCACTTTAAGAAGCTCAGAGGCCATAAACAACTGTACATAAGAATCTGTGATATGCCTGATAAACCATAGCAATTGCATGTGGCAAATTTTTATCACTTTATACATAATTATGGCTAAGAAATTGGACATCACGTAATATAGAAGTCACATACTGTGTAATAAATCTGCATAAAGCAAAGGAAATCTGTGCTGTATTCACAAACAACCACCACTTACAGAGGAAACTGTATTAATACAATTAATAACTGCCAAGTGTGGTAGAAAGCTCAATGACTACCTGGGTAACCTACTTACCTTGCATCAAGGATGACCCATACTATTCCACTTTAGACCTCAAATGACCTAAGCATTTTGAAGACACTTGTAAGGTATACATAATACAGTAAACCCTTGATATAACAGACTTTCAATATTATAAGCAAAACACTGGTTAAGTTGTACTTTTAGCTCCTTTATATTTGATGTTTATTGCAGTATATCTGTAATCTGTGTGTTGAGTACTATATTATGTATACAGTTGAGGACTTAAGTGCATTTTTTCCTATTTTTAACATTATTCTGATTTAATGGACACTCAATCCCCACCCCCATTAGTCTGTTATATCAAGAGTTTACTGCATTTCTAAGTGTATTGTGACGTAATGAACTCAAGGTGTATTTCAGCGTTAATTTCATCTTGAAAGTGTTCTGTGATATTTAATTTTATAATTAGCGTTAGTTCCCCATGGATCTTGCAAAGCATCCATGATTGTAAATTACATCTCTGCCCATCTCAGGAAATAGCTTGTATATTTATTTAAAATTAGTAATTATCTAACACGATAAATTCTTTTCATTGTAGTCATATTATTATTTATATATATTGACTGTCCTCAAAGCAAATATTTAAGTGTTGAACTCATCATTCTCCTTGCCTTTTATTCATGTGTCTGTATATCTTTAATATGTTTAATTACATTTTATTGTTAATGACTTGAGTTTCCATTATCATGTCCTATCATCAAATTACACGTAAACACCTGTTTGAGAATTTGGATTGTCAGTTTTTTTTTTTTTTTTTTTTTTTTTTTTTATGCCAGATGAAATGTATCACCTCCTTAGATGCAACTTACAACAGTCCAATAACATCCAGGTACCTAAATACTGCTAGATGAACAAAAGCATTAGGGTGCAGGATTTACCCATATATGTCACCCTGCTTATATGTAATTTGAACCTGGGACCTTTCAATTATGAACCAAAAGCCTTGACCACTGAGCTACACAAGTTCTAGAGCTACTCATTTGTGAGGGGTGTGGATGTCTTATTCCTTCTGGGAGCTCCCTATTTGTTAACATCATGAAAATCCCTTAAAAGACATTTCCAACACCTTCAGATTTACATACATATTCTATATAATTTTTTCTACTTCCCAGGCAAATATTGCTTAAATGAATATAGCAGTTATCTTAATTTTGTATACTGGTTGCCATGTTACATTAATATTTTCAGGCAGCTGTTTAGTGCTAGAAATATTTTATTAATTTTTTGTTAACAAATATTTTAATTTAATGTACAATATTAAATTTATGTACTGATGTTACAATTAGAAGTCCTGCATTAATTTAGTTTCCTCATGTCCTTGGTTCTATCCTATTTTAAAATACTGAGACTTCTGAATTTTAATTACATTATACATGTGTATACACTGTACTTTGCTGCTCTGTGAGATAAAATAAACTGCAATATAACAGTTCACTTTCTAAGAATCACTTTTTCATCAATAGCTACTATGTAATAAATTGGTTTGCCTACTTTGTATTATTCTGTTATTATTCAAGTACTATATTACAGGAAGGCCCCGCTTTACGGCGTTTCACTTTACGGCGTTCCGCTAATACGGACATTTCAAATTATGACCAAAACTCACTATACGGCTCCCCCCACCTGACTTTCTAATACGGTCACCGTGCCCCACCCTGTTTGTTTACATTCTCCATGAGCTCAGTAAGCACTAAGTCTCTCCATTTTGTCTGGAAACTCCAAAATTTCAAATGTTTTTAAAAGTTATTTCATATTTTATATATACTCTGATAATTATACTTATGTATACCTGTACCTAAATAAACTTACATACATCGAGTCATTTAAATGTCGTATATTACGTTAATATACACATTTTCATTAATCCATCCATGATATTTTTTTCAAAATTATATAATAAACACGATGCATAACATATAAATAAGATAAATACACCCCACAGTAGAATAAATAAACATAAATGTGAGATGTGAGCAGACGACTTCCACAAGTGACGCCATAATAACAATACTCACCGAGTCTCATTAAATGTCGTATATTACGGTAATATACACATTTTCATTAATCCATCCATGATATTTTTTTCAAAATTATATAATAAACACGATGCATAACATATAAATAAGATAAATACACCCCACAGTAGAATAAATAAACATAAATGTGAGATGTGAGCAGACGACTTCCACAAGTGACGCCATAATAACAATAGTCACCGAGTCTCATTAAATGTCGTATATTACGGTAATATACACATTTTCATTAATCCAGCCATGATATTTTTTTCAAAATTATATAATAAACACGATACATAACATAAAAAGATGATAAATACACCCCACAATAGAATAAATAAACATAAATATAAGATGTGGGAGCCACATAACTTGTACAAGTGACGCCAAGAATAACATTTTCTCTAATCTAACATAAGAGTAAATGTGTTACTGGGGGTAACTGTAGAAAATTATTCCTTTCGTATGTATGTAAGTAAGTTTATTCAGGTATACACAAATACAGTTACATAGATTATCATACATAACAACATACGTGTAGAGAACCTAGGATAACCCAAAAAAGTCAGTGTGACTTATTTCCATTGCCTTCACTCAGAGCTTCATTTCTTCTCAAAATGATGTTACATGAGAATGGGAGTGTTCTTCTTTATTAATTCTACCGTATCAATGTAGAGACAACCTGTACACAATGTAACTTGTACACAAACCAGACGTGTACACTTCGTTTGTTTACAAAACTTACCTTCGCCTGGTTTGTTTACATAACTGCGCCTGCCCCCTCTCATGTATTCATTCTTTCTCTCTCTCATTTAATCGTTTTATCTCATTTACTTACTCCTGACCCTACATTAAGACTACAAATATTTTAAGGTAAGTAATGAGTGAACTGTATATACATTTTATCGCTCTGGGATGCTTAAATATCATAGAATAGTATGTGTGGGTGGGGTGGCCTGGTGAGGCTATTACAATACATACCACACTTGATTTCTTACAATAAATACTACTTGTCTCACCCTAGATTAAGACTATAAATATTTTAAGGTAAGTAATGAGTGCACTATGTGTGTATTGTACTTTTTTATTGTTTTTTGATGCCTGGTTCTATTGCTAACTTAATATATGTTAGTGTAAACTTGTTATCTAGTGTTTGTATGCATTTTTAAGTGGAAAAAAAGGGTGTTCCACTTTACGGCAGTTTCCGCTTTACGGCGGTAGCCTGGAACCTAACCCGCCGTATAAGTGGGGCCTTCCTGTATATATAAAAATGTCCTGTATATAGTGTATATATATTTAATGATAAACTATTGTATATTTGTGTATTACTGTAAAAAATAATTTAAATTTGTTGTAATACTGTACTCTGTGGAGAGGCCTATGCAAACCCTTTTGTACAGAACTTATATGAAATTGATCCTGATAAGTGTACATGATATTTTGAAGGTTCTATATATTATAATACAACAATCATAAAATATTTAACATAACTTAACTAAGCTAACTAATCCTAATCAAACCCATATATCAAGTAGCTATCACCATCATACATCACGAATCACTGGTCACACAAAAATAGCTTTATTTTTTATTATTAAAATGTTTTATAGCTATTTTAAATTAGGTTACTTCAGGTTAAGCCAGAGCAGTTTAGAATGATGTTAGTTTGGGTTAAGGTTTTTTTAAACAACACTGTTACATTTACATTTGACCAGTAAAGATTTTTCCATTGAAAGAAAATTGGATTACACCAGAATGATCTTTGCTTCCAACAAGGAATTTAAAACATGAGTTATGGCCACACATACTAGTTCTTATGAAGTTAAGCATGTTATTGTGATAAAATGAGGTAGTTTTGGGAAACACTTCCTGGTGACTTTGATAGTACAGTGGTACCTCGAGTTAGAAACTTAATTCGTTCCAGAAGGCTGTTCAAGTGCTGATACTGAACGAATTTGTTCCCATAAGGAGTGAGGAAGAGCCAGTTGTGAGTGTGGGGGAAGTTCGTGAGGCAGTAGGTAAAATGAAAGGGGGTAAGGCAGCCGGGATTGATGGGATAAAGATAGAAATGTTAAAAGCAGGTGGGGATATAGTTTTGGAGTGGTTGGTGCAATTATTTAATAAATGTATGGAAGAGGGTAAGGTACCTAGGGATTGGCAGAGAGCATGCATAGTTCCTTTGTATAAAGGCAAAGGGGATAAAAGAGAGTGCAAAAATTATAGGGGGATAAGTCTGTTGAGTGTACCTGGTAAAGTGTATGGTAGAGTTATAATTGAAAGAATTAAGAGTAAGACGGAGAATAGGATAGCAGATGAACAAGGAGGCTTTAGGAAAGGTAGGGGGTGTGTGGACCAGGTGTTTACAGTGAAACATATAAGTGAACAGTATTTAGATAAGGCTAAAGAGGTCTTTGTGGCATTTATGGATTTGGAAAAGGCGTATGACAGGGTGGATAGGGGGGCAATGTGGCAGATGTTGCAAGTGTATGGTGTAGGAGGTAGGTTACTGAAAGCAGTGAAGAGTTTTTACGAGGATAGTGAGGCTCAAGTTAGAGTATGTAGGAAAGAGGGAAATTTTTTCCCAGTAAAAGTAGGCCTTAGACAAGGATGTGTGATGTCACCGTGGTTGTTTAATATATTTATAGATGGGGTTGTAAGAGAAGTAAATGCGAGGGTTTTGGCAAGAGGCGTGGAGTTAAAAGATAAAGAATCACACACAAAGTGGGAGTTGTCACAGCTGCTCTTTGCTGATGACACTGTGCTCTTGGGAGATTCTGAAGAGAAGTTGCAGAGATTGGTGGATGAATTTGGTAGGGTGTGCAAAAGAAGAAAATTAAAGGTGAATACAGGAAAGAGTAAGGTTATGAGGATAACAAAAAGATTAGGTGATGAAAGATTGAATATCAGATTGGAGGGAGAGAGTATGGAGGAGGTGAACGTATTCAGATATTTGGGAGTGGACGTGTCAGCGGATGGGTCTATGAAAGATGAGGTGAATCATAGAATTGATGAGGGAAAAAGAGTGAGTGGTGCACTTAGGAGTCTGTGGAAACAAAGAACTTTGTCCTTGGAGGCAAAGAGGGGAATGTATGAGAGTATAGTTTTACCAACGCTCTTATATGGGTGTGAAGCGTGGGTGATGAATGTTGCAGCGAGGAGAAGGCTGGAGGCAGTGGAGATGTCATGTCTGAGGGCAATGTGTGGTGTGAATATAATGCAGAGAATTCGTAGTTTGGAAGTTAGGAGGAGGTGCGGGATTACCAAAACTGTTGTCCAGAGGGCTGAGGAAGGGTTGTTGAGGTGGTTCGGACATGTAGAGAGAATGGAGCGAAACAGAATGACTTCAAGAGTGTATCAGTCTGTAGTGGAAGGAAGGCGGGGTAGGGGTCGGCCTAGGAAGGGTTGGAGGGAGGGGGTAAAGGAGGTTTTGTGTGCGAGGGGCTTGGACTTCCAGCAGGCATGCGTGAGCGTGTTTGATAGGAGTGAATGGAGACAAATGGTTTTTAATACTTGACGTGCTGTTGGAGTGTGAGCAAAGTAACATTTATGAAGGGATTCAGGGAAACCGGCAGGCCGGACTTGAGTCCTGGAGATGGGAAGTACAGTGCCTGCACTCTGAAGGAGGGGTGTTAATGTTGCAGTTTAAAAACTGTAGTGTAAAGCACCCTTCTGGCAAGACAGTGATGGAGTGAATGATGGTGAAAGTTTTTCTTTTTCGGGCCACCCTGCCTTGGTGGGAATCGGCCGGTGTGATAATAAAATAAAATAATAAAAGGAATAATGTAAATTAGATTAGTCCATTTCAAACCCCCCAAAATAAACTTACATAACTGTTTGAGTTGGGAGCTGTTCGAAACTCGAGGTACCACTGTATTTTTCAGCATATAATTTATATAAGGATATGTGAATGAGCATTTATTTTCTATGGTGAGAGTGTGACATATCAATGAATATACTGCATATTTTGGTATGCATGAAAACTGTGGTTGTGATGTGATACTGGTGAAAGAATTTATGGTAGATTGTTATTCTCTTTGTATATTAGCACTTTTCATAGGCATTTTCTAGTGAACAATTCAGGTACTATAGTGGGGACCATTACCTTTTAACTTTGGGAAGGAACTTTGCAGAATTGTATTTTGTAATGCAGTCCATAGTTGTGTGTAATAGTGTATAATTGTTCCTAATGTAATGTAGGTATTACATTATCACTTTGAACATTCCATTCAATTAGTCACTCATTTTTACAACTTAATAAAATCTCGCCTTTTTTCACGAGTTTTCTTGCCTATCGTAGAGTGCTATTATTGTAGTGTCAATATTGTATTCATAAAGTGATAAATTTTTAGATATATGAGAGACATATTGGCTGTTTGGAGTGACATCTAAACTGTCATGTCTGGGCTCCTCTGCAAAGACAGTGATATTGTGTGAATGATGATGAAAATGTTTCTTTCTTTTTTGGGTGTCCCTGCCTCTGTAGGGGATGGCCAATGTGTTCAAAAAATAAATACAAAAAATAAAAGAACTAAACTTGTAAGGGTCATGCAGAGCTACATAAATGGGAGATAAACTGTTTAATTAAGATATATATAAAAAAAGTAAAAATGCAAAATACTCAATTGCATTAGAGTATAATAATTATGTTAGCAAACTAATCCAACTTCTAAATTCTTAAACATACACCTTAAGACAAGTATTTCTGGGTGGATGGCAAAAGAGATTCTATTACACGTGAACCATACAGCTTTTAAGGTGCTGTGCTGTATGACCCTTGTAGGTTTAGCGCTTCTTTCTGATTATAATAATACAGCTTAAGGCAAGTATTTCTGGGTGGATCACAGAGCAGATTCTACAACACAGAACCATTCTCACTAACATGATAATATATTCCATCAATTTCCAACTGCATACACTGGCCACACACAAGTTCATTTTTGTTTAAGAAACTGAAATTTCTTTTAAATAAAAAGATGTAGGTACTGTATACTAAAGAACTGCTAATAAGTACCCTACATAACACTGTTTACCCTATACCAAATTTATTTAACTGTCTCACATATGCATTACCTGCTGCAGCAGCATCAGTAAATTAATTTAAATTAATACGAAGCAAGTCATACATCAGAACCATATCTAACTACCTTTAGACAACACACTACCCCTATTTAAATCTTCATTTAACTGATATCTTCTAGACCCTGACTAGTAACCTAGACTTCATATTCTTTCTTGAGTAATTATTATGCTCACTATGGAAATAGAAGTGTTCTAAAATACAGAAATACCAGAAAAAAAAGCAAGGCTTACAACATTCAAGAGGTTCAAAATACTGTCAAAGAGTATACCCTCTAAAACACTTTCTGTATAGCAATTATTCTATATATTTTCTCAGTAAAGTGAACTGTAACTAACATATGCAGTAACTAAATTATTTGTGTAGGTATGTACATATACTCTATATATTAAAAAAAATATTTAAATATTGTAGTATTTGACTTAATAATCCTGTATGCACATTATAGTATTTTTTTTTATTAACACATCGGCCATTTCCCACCAAGGCAGGGTGGCCCTAACAAGAAAAACTATCAACGTCATTCACTCCATCACTGTCTTGCCAGAGGTATGCTTACACTACATTTACAAAACTGCAACATTAACATCATTCCTTCAGAGTGCCAGCACTGTACTTCCCATCTCCAGGTTTCCCTGAATCCCTTCATAAATGTTACCTTGCTTACACTCCAACAGCACGTCAAGTCTTAGAAGCCATTTGTCTCCATTTGGTCCTATTTAATACACGCTTGATGGAAGTCCAAGCCTCTCACACACAAAACCTCCTTTACCCCCTCTCTCCAACCTTTCCTAGGCCGACCCCTAACCTGCCTTCTGTCCACTATAGATTTATACACTCGTGAAATCATTCAGATTTTTACACTCGTGAAGTCATTCTATTTCATTTAATCCTCTGTATATGTCCAAACTGTCTCAATAACCCCTCCTCAGCCCTCTGCAAAACAGTTTTGGTAATCCCACACCTCCTCCTAATCTCAAAACTAAGGATTCTCTGCATTATATTCTCACCACACATTGCCCTTAGATATGACATCTCCATTACCTCCAGCCTTCTCCTTGTTGCAACATTCACTACCCATGCCTCACACCATACAAGAGCATTGGTATAACTATACTCTCATACATTCTCCTCTGCTTTCATGGATAAGTTCTTTGTCTCCACAGATTCCTCAGTGCACCACTTACCTTTTTCCCCTCGTCAATTCTGTGACCCGCCTCATCTTTCATAGACCCATCTGCTGACACATCCACTCCCAAATATTTGAATACATTCACCTCCATACTCTCTCCAATCTTCTGCTACATAATTTCTTATCCTCATCACCTTACTCTTTCCTTTATTCACTTTTAATTTCCTTTTATATACCCTACCAACTCATCAACCAACCTTTGCAACTTCTCTTTAGAATCTCCCAAAAGCACAGTGTCATCAGCAAAGAGCAACTGTGACAACTCTCACTTTGTGTTAGATTCTTTATCTTTTAACCCCACACCTCTTGCCAACACCTGAGCATTCACTTCTCTTACAACTCCATTATAAATATACTGAGCATTATAGTACTTTACATATATAAAAACACTCGTGGCAAATCATTGTAACAAAAATAACAATTACTAGCACAAACACATAACAAAAATATATATACTATATACAGTAGAGTATATATCACACTACATAATGTATATAATAATTGCCCTACTATTCCCTATTTATGTACATTTTAGTTAAAATAACCAGCAGTAGTAAAAAATATCAAATTGTCAATGTCAAAAGACTCCCCAAAATTTCCCTGAGGTCGCTACAGGTACCCAAATAACTATAAAAACCACAACTTACTGTAAGTAAAAGAGCCACAGCCATGGACAAACAATTAAAATGTTTTCCACAGTCAGCAGCATGCCACAAACCACACACAAGAGCACGAACACCTGCAAGACGGTCGTTGGAAAGGGGATGGAATGCCTTCTAGATGTGACAGTGACATGCAAAAGTCCACAGTCTGAAGTGGGCACCAAGCTGTATAATATTAAATCTGAAAATATGTGGGTCATAAGCAGTGGTAGACTTACATTTTGGGGGCCCTGAAGCTTGAACTGTTATGGGGGCCCCTTCGCAACCAGCAACGAGGTCTAAGTTACCGCTGTTAATGGGAAGTACAATGCCTGCACTTTAAAGGAGGGGTTTGGGATATTGGCAGTTTGGAGGGATATGTTGTGTATCTTTATACGTATATGCTTCTAAGCTGTTGTATTCTGAGCACCTCTGCAAAAGCAGTGATAATGTGTGAGTGTGGTGAAAGTGTTGAATGATGATGAAAGTATTTTCTTTTTGGGATTTTCTTTCGTTTTTGGGTCACCCTGCCTCGATGGGAGACGACCGACTTGTTGAAAAAAAAAAAAAAAAAGTTACCGAAATGTTGTCCTTTACAATGACTGCAAGCAACAAAATATGTTTTCACATTTTTGATTATGGCTAGCCTAAGATAAATAATTTTAATAGAAGTTTTAATTTCTGTTGTAAATGTTAATAGTGTTTTAAATTATTTATAATTATTTTATATTAAATATATTGAGAAAGAAATATCCTAATTTTAACATTTTTCTGTTTATGGCCAGCCTACATGATACTTTAATAACCTTTTAATTTTTATTTTAACTATTATTTTCTATTGAATTACACTATATTATTATAATTGTTATTTTTTTAAAAAACCCTTCTCATACAATAAACCCAAAATTTTTAAGCAATGTGGACTAACGTCACTTCTGGGGCCCTTCCAGGATCAGGGGGCTCTGAAGCTTAAGCTTCATTATTTTCATAGTAGATCCATCTCTGGTTATCAGTCATGCTTTACCAAAGATTTCTTGCATTATGGGATTTTTTTATACCCTTTATAAATCCCACTGTAAGTAATTTATAAAATGAAGGGTTGCACTAAACTTGTATTTCCTGTATAGCATTACCAGTAAACTATTAATACAGTATTTATACAGTAACTAATTTATGCCATTTCAATAACTGTCAGGTTACATTTGAAGAATGCATATAGATTTTACATGTAAATTTTCTTTTATTAAATATACTGTACTTACCTCTGTACTGTATGTTTGTCATGATAATCAGTTATACAGGTATTATGTTATATTATACAGTTGATAAATTAGACACATGTGCAACACTTGGGTATCTTTAATGAGGAAACGTTTTGCCACACAGTGGCTTCATCAGTCATACAAAGGAGAATGGTGAAGAACAGGAGGAGTTTGAGGTAATCAGTCCCTCAGCCTTGAGTCAATGTAATCAGTAAATCAGTCTTGAAAATATTGATGGACTGATTACATCAACTCAAGGCTAATTATTATTATTATTATAATCAAAAAGAAGCGCTAAGCCACAAGGACTATACAGCGCTGCAGGGCAGGAAGGAAGCGAGGGTATCAGGTGGCAAAAGGGAGATGGATGAGTAATAGGTTACGGATAACAGCGGGGCAGTGGATGGTGAAAGGGTAAAGGGCAGCAAGAGACTGAACTAGAAAGGGCTGAGGGGAGTGTGAAAAGTATCATCAGAGTTTGTGGAGTAAATCAGTCATTGTCAAGAAGTCAATGAGAGAGTCAGGATTAAAGGAGGGTCCATCAGCAAGAAGGGAAGGTAAAGAGAGAGTAGTAGAACGAAGACGACGTTGGAGGTAAATTCTGCGTGCTCGTTGATAGAGAGGGCAGTCTAACAGAATGTGGCTAATCGATACTGGAACTTGACACTGCTCACAGAGAGGAACAGGGTGCCTCTCCATGAGATACCCATGAGTAAGACGAGTGTGGCCAATGCGAAGGCGGGAGAGAGTGGTCTCCCAACCTCGGCACTGATGACAAGAAGACGGCCAGTAACCTATGCTCGGTTTAATAGAATGAAGTTTGTTACCGAGCAGAGTTGACCAACGTTGTTGCCAACGGGTGCGAAGGTGGGTAGCTATTGCAGCAAAATAGTCCACCTCAAAATCCTCCTGCTCTTCACCATTCTCCTTTGTATGGACTGATGAAGCCACTGTGTGGCAAAATGTTTCCTCATTAAAGATACCCAAGTGTTGCACATGTGTCTAATTTATCAACTTGTTGGTTCTCTGAACCATTTATCTACATTATACAGTACTGTACTCAGTGCTACATTATAGTTAGTGTGCTATACTGATAGTGTAATAAAGTTACTGTGCTATACTGATACTGTTATAAAGTTACTGTATTTGGTGCTGTATTATAGTTACTGCTTTTTGTGCTACATTATACTAGGATGTTATGTTATAGTTACTTGGTGCTATATTATACTGTACATCATTTAGAATCACAAAGCTGCATATTATACTAACCAGCTAGGTAGTCATCTCACAAAAGTGCTAAATACTTGTGGTTAATGAAATAGGACAATGATTACCTACAGAATGACTTTACTACGCAAACACAACATACACAGATAACAATGGAATGGCACTTATAAAGTCATGGGAAAAGTAACAGTTATGTATTGATGAAAAAATGAGCATTTTTAAAACAACAAAATTCACGCAGACATCTTAGGAAAATACCACAAATATTACAATTTAATTTTATAATACATGTGAATCAACATTTGGAATACACGTCAGTATTCATGGAATGATTGAAAAATAAATTCAATCACAGGTTTTAATCTGAATGAATTTTCCACTTCAAAGTCTGGAAAATTACATCCAATGTAAAGACTAGATTGGGGGAGCATTTGTAACAGAGATTAAAGCATCAGATTTGGGTAATATAGTATATATATACAGTACAGTATTGGTAAATATTGTATATATAAACAGCTTGAGATAAACTTATCTCAGATATGTAAAAACTTACTGGTATTTATTTAGCTTAGTATCAAAATGTTCAGTAAAAAAGTAGTTGCATGGAAATGTTTTACAAACCTGTTGTGTAAGATAAGCACATATTTTGTTTTCAGATTAACATAGAATCTGGTAACCCAGAATACCTGTATTGTTTCAAAGGACTGCTGTTAGACCAATACATGATATAAAATGTGATATACTGCATATGTATAATTACACACTGATTTTAATGTCCTTCAAAAAGAAAATGTACCCAAAATGATACTTTGCTTACTCTGTACAATATACAATTTTTTTTTTCAAATGCCCGTAAAGACCATAGGAAACAGGACAATATACAACACTATAAGAATATGTTTTTGGATTAAAAATCAAATGGTTAACATGACAATTTTGAAGATTGAATTAGTTACAATAACATTAAAATAATCATTATTGAACATAATATAAGTAGAAGCAAAATAAAAATCTAAACTTATTTGATCTGATTTCAACAATTAAGCTGAATGTAAACTGAATTTAAAATACATTTCTAATGAGATAAAATAAGCCATTAGATTTATTTTAACCTTGAAAAACATTATTTAAAGTACAATGAAAAATCTGACTCGACATATGGACAACATTGACCTGAGCGTTTGTGAGCCTTACGTACTAAACTGTCTAAGGTGATGAGAATTCTAGCTTATATGTTACAATGCCTACAAGAGGCAGTGGTATCACACTGTCTCCTTTGGCTGTTGCCAGCCAATACTATATTAATATCTGTATTTGAATTACTTTAGTCTTCATCTCTGGATTGCTGCTTATCATCTGCTGTGTTGGTGCTAGATGCAGCTACACCTGTCAGTATCTACTACAGTAGTTGGTGCCCATTACTACCTATACCTATCAGTGTCCACTTTGTATCTAGTCATCAAGTCTAACATTAATTTACTAGTCTCAAATTATTGTTTTGTACAAACAACTGCTTACAAGTTATCATGAACTAGCCAATGACTATTAGTGAATCTCCAGCAATGTTTACAGAGTAATCTGGATCCATCAGTACTGAACCTACTAACTGGGTTTTTATCAATAAGCATAAATACTGTATATAAGTAGTTCTCTACAAACTGGCCAATATTTAGTAACTTATGCATGTTATCAATTAATACATGTTTAATTACCTATACAATAGGTTTCATTCACCATCATGTAATTGGTCATGGTCTATATTATCTACCAGTATAGCATTAACTGATGGGTCTGTAATCATGGTCAAAAAACTTGTGTTGTAATTTTATTTATGGTAACCAAAAGGGTATTTTCAATAACTAGTGGTAACCCTTGTAACTTTGCTAAATGAAACAATCTGAAGACAGGCTGCTAAGTTATAATAAATTCTAAACCTTTACAAAATGTCTATTTCTTTAATAAGATTAAAAAGCCATGAATAAAGACCTGAGTAAATACTTAGGACATTTTATTATGGAAATGTTACGGTACTGAGATCATGTTCACTCCAAATTTGATAATAAATACAATTGCAAATAAAGCAGAAAGTTATATCTGTGGAACTGGCCCATACACTTCTTGAACAGGTTTCACCCCAACCACCCCAGGATGCTACCATCAGGAGACCTCACTACAGTACACCTTTCTTGACCCCCCACATGTCTTTTACTTTAATAAGCCTGTTTATCATTTCCCAGTTCCTCAGTTATATTTAGAATGAAGATCCAAGGACTGCAGCATGTCCATGATAAAATGTTTTAAGTATTTTCTCACATTTTCACATTCACAACTTGTCAGTGTCATTTACCATGTTTTCAGCAGAAAGTTATGAAAACCAGGAATATACATATAATATACATTTTTTACACGAGCTTTGTTTAATGCTATTAGAAAACACTATTTAGAGGCTCTTTGCAGATCACTTTGTGCTACTCTTTTATCTTCAGACTGCTGTTAAAGTAGAGATAAACTGATATAGTATAAATTTACTCCTAGGAAAAGTTTTAATATGTTCAACTGGAGAATTCTGAAGAGGTACTGAATCCATTAATAAAAGTGCTGAATCCAACTAACACAAGTATTGAATCCAACTAATACAAGTATTAAATCCAACTAATACAGGTACTGAACCAGCTAACAAGAGTACTTAATCCAACTAACAAAACTGCCCAACTTGTTAACAAAATTTTTGAACACAACTAACAAAAGTGCTGAACCCAAACAACAAATACTGAACCTAGCATGCAAAGTAACAAATCAAAAGAACAATATCTCTGTTAGTTTGTAGTTTTAGTACAACAGTATTGTTTTCTATTGTCAAATGGGTTTCATTAGTTTTGGTTATACAGTACAGTATGATAATCTTGCAACTGATTTCTTGATGACATCTCAATGAATATTTTTACAATTTCAAATTACAATCCAAATCCAATCAACTACATGATCTGTTCAGCTAATATAAATCAACTGGTCTCTTCAATGAACTCACTGTTATATCCCTCAGTATTAGTTTAAACTCTTCTAATGGTAAGTATCCAACTACATACTATCTAGAAGTGTCTGATAAATATTAACTTGGTAATCTTGAGGTCAATACATCTACTGCTTTTTCACCATTTAGCATCCTTTTACTATCTGATCTTTACCACTTATCATTTATTGTTCCTTTCTTTTCCTAATAGAAGTTACTGGTCAGAAGTTTCTTAAAACCAATTACTGCAGTACTGGTATCTGCTCTTTCTCTAACAGCTAAATCTCTCCCCTGATGTGAGGAACAATATTCCAGAACAATACTACATTTTCCATGTCAGTTACAAGGCACTCTCATTGACAAATCAGTTATGAAAAACTGATGATAAAATAACTAAAAGTTTAATATATAAAGTTGTCTTATCATTATTTAGATTTCTACTGTTTTCAAAGGCCACTTGTCAGTGGGAGTGCCAATTATAAGGTTTATGTACAGTATATAGTATAAACACCCACTTGTTTATTTTATGCATAAGTAAATGATAAGGAACAGTAGTAGTAATGGAATATGAAGAGATGTACCGTATTTCGCGGCTTATTCGACGCATCTTTTTTCCATAAAATGTCTCCAAAAGCTACCCTGTGTCCTATAAACTGAAGGTCAATGATTGGAGCTATAACTTTGGGGTGTGGGGTGGGCTGTAGCTCTCCCAGTTATGTCTGATGTCGAGCCATTGAAATTAAAACAAGTCCACTGTTTCAAAATTACAGGAAATTAATAATGTTTTGAGACAAGCTCTTTATGAAATACGGATATTGTACTGGGATATTGACAGAAAACGAAATTCCTCCTTAAGTAACACCTTCCTTTCTTATTTCTTAAACTACCAAAGTCACAAAGCAACGTCATTTATGGTAGGCACTTTAAAATAATGCTACCGTATACTACATTCTCGTTAACACATGCTGGGTATTTTCACTTTATTACTAAGTACCAGTAATCATATTTACTGTATGTTATGGTACAACAATTGAAGCAGCCATTATTGTTTGTACCGATAGTCACTGACAAAGATGCATCAGTGTGCACTCTAGGACCCTCATTATATAGATAGAGTTGTGCACACAGCAGCAACTCAGCCACCAGCAACTGTTTAACCAGTTCAAATTGAGAGAGCATCAAGGTGGTCAGGTGAGTACTAGGCCTATTGTATGTTCTGACTTACCCATAAATTAAACAACCTTATTCTGCATGTAAAATTACCATAGGTTTCAGTGGAGTAAATATTACTTGGTATTAGGCACTCTTTAATTTTTTTTTCTGATTATTACCTTCTAAACTGGGATGCATCTAATGCATTGGAGCATCTTATAAGTCGTGAAATACAGTATTTTGTCTATACAGAAATTTTAATGTACTGACTTAAGCCAAACATATAATATTACCTTACCAAATTAAAATACAAGTGTACTTTTTTAACCCTTTCAGGGTCGACAGGCCCTCTCAGAGACTTGTTCTCAGCGTCGCCCAAATTTAAAAAAAAAAAAATTATTTTTTCTTATGAAAAGATAGAGAATCTTTTCCCGATCATAATGACACGAAAAGTATGAAATTTGATGGAAAACTTACGGAATTATGCTCTCGCGAATTTAGCAGTCTCGACGATGTTCACGCATCGGCGATTTTGCCCACTTTGAGCCCTATTTTAGGCCAATTCCACTTTATTAGTCGACAAAAATCATGAATATTTCGTAAGAACTCCATTTTTTCTATCGAATGAGTGCAAGAAACCACCCATTTACCGATTTCCACTATCCAATAAGGTGGTCAGAATTTAGCAATTTTGCCAATTTCACACAAATTTTAAAACATGCCAATTTCCAAATAGGGTCCAGAATAAACAAGAAAGACATTCCTGGCACTAAAATGACATTTCCTCTGTTCATTAGTCACGTTCCAATGCCCCTCTTGCATACTTTTGCTTTCCACTTCGAATTTTTATTCTCACAAAAAATAGAAGATTTACTGTTATGCAGACTACTGCATTAGTGTAAAAAATGGTATAAATAATATCAGCGCACTTGTGAAAGAATATTAGACTCACCAGTTGACGTGTATTGGACGCTTAGCATGATTTGTTTACTTTTGAACTTTGGTAAAAATCGAACATTTCTGCTACTTTGAGCTCAATTTCAAAGTACTTTTCATTGTAAAACCAGTCAAAATCATCTCAATTTCTGTAATATGTCTTCCATTCTATAGAATGAGACCAGGAAAACTAGAATACAACAATAAATACCATACAAAAATAGTACAGTGCAAAGTCGGTTTTAATCCAAAAACACGGTCAAAGTTTTTTTTTTCTCATTATGCACTGTGTGCTGCAGGATTTTTTTTATACTGCACACACTGACCACATAGACCCATTCTTTCATATGTAGGCCTGCCAGCTTTCTCTCACTAGAATTTAGGCATACTAGTACGTCAAAAACCCTGGTGCGTAAGCCGTACTAGTACAGCCGAAACCCTGAAAGGGTTAACATGCAGTAAAAGCTGTATATAACCAAAATAATTAAAATACTTAAAATTCATGAAATTAAATAATTTTCACCTACTGTATCTAATCAATAATATAACAAAACTTAAGCGCAACTCCAGCTTAATAAAATAAACAAAATGCATCTAGGAATATTTCAGGAGAAATCCTAATATCAACACACACTGAGACTGTAAAGAAACTACAGTATCTAGAATCATATGGCAGTGTAACATGAATCACATGGTTGATTTACACAGACATGATCAAAACACTAACTGGAAACACACAAATACTATGCCTTTAAATTTACAATCACAATTATTTGTAACTCTGTGCTACATAAAAAAAGGTCATATAATTGCTTTTAGTTCCGGTTGCTACTGTTTTCTAAATATAATAATATAATGCATTTTTACCTTTATCTAATCAGTTAGTGATTATAAGTACAGTATTTATGTCATTCACCATGTTCTTGGGGCAGAAAAGAAGTCCATGACTTGTGCAGGATCCTCTTTTAGCATAGTTTTGGCTTCAACAGAATTAGCAGGATGAATGTTCAATAGGTTTATTCCTGTCTGGGAGAAGAATTATTTTTGGTCTGTCCTTTACTAATGTTGGCAAGCTTCAGGGTGTTGTTCCTAGTATGTTAAGCTCCCTCTATATTAAACCTCTGAATGAAGTGGTCGAGGTTTACATCATCCAACCCACTCAAATTTCCACGTCTCAATGAAGGGTCAGTGGTCCTGGAGCTCACACGCTTTTCTGGTGAATTTGACTTATTTCCAGGATGATTTTTGCGAGTGTTGAACTTTCTCTAGCATTACATTATAATGTCTTTACATAATCAAACTTGATTACAATAGTCAAGGCAAAGGCATACAAATATATAATTTATAAAGATAGTTTTCTTGTCTTTGTATTTCAAGGTATGTTAAGTTTGATTATTCCTAAACTTTGCTTAGCTCTTTTCATGGTTACTTCCTTAGTGAACTATTATTACAAGTCCTTTTCTGTTATGTCTGTAAGTTTTCAACAAAGTCACTGTGATGTGCATTGTTGTATCCCAAATGCAGAGTCCTGCATTTTTCTATACTAAATAGTATTTACCGGTCTAATGACCATTTAAAAAGTCTGTTTTCCAGTAGGTCATTATGCTGTAAGTAATGGCCTCTTCCCTGTTTATCTTTCCATAAATCTTAATTTTTTTCTATAAATCTGTTTGTGGTTTGACTTTTTTTTTATCTGTATCACAAACAGGGATGTTTCCAGAACTGGGAATTCTTCCAAACTCACTGGATGGTAGCAATGGTACCTTCATCCTTTTATCGTGTGGCTCCTGATACAGAAAACTCATTAATGCCTGATGGCTGAAGCTCTTCCTCAACCCATCATGTATCTCTGTAATCTTTTGACTACCACCCACAGGATAGGTATGGGGTGCATAATAAACTTATTAAACTACAAAAAAATCCTCAATCCTCAGCTACCATTCTACTACTACTGCTTTCTTTTTCAAGAGCCACAGATGATTCCATTCAAAGCATTTTTCCAGTTAAATTCTGTTTCATTTATGACAACACTGCATCTTGTGTTTCAGCCATTGTTTTTTGTCTATTCCAAAATTTACCAGTGATTCATATGCACTTCTTTTAAATTTGCCAGTATTTTCTTCTTTAACAGCCTCTCATTTCATCATTCCACCAAACATTTATTCATCCTGCATCTACACCTAGTAAGTTTATTCAGGCACAGGTACACATAAGAACAATCATCATACACAGTGTAAATAACCTAGGATAACCCAGAAAATGCCAAAGTGACTACCATCTTCTAACATCTTTGGTATCCTCTTCATCAGTTTCTCACTCTAACCAATGTTTGTTCCAAGTTCCAACAGAATTAAGAACTAATGTATTAAGAAGCACAGAAAAGTAAAGTGCATAATGAATATAAGTAGAAGTCAACAAGATCTGCCTGCCATCTTAAATATTTGTCTAGAAAACAAAGAAGGAATGCAAGCAACTCTGTTAGTGCAAATTTTTTTTACAATACATGGTTCTCTTATTTGGAATAAATGCAAAATTAAAATCATAGGTAATGTCTCCTGAATTACAATTCATAATTTTCACAATCATAGTTCAGAAGATCATGATTTTTGGAGAATATTCCAAATTTAAAATCTCAGAAAACAATCTTATTCAGAAAAAAAAATAAATTAGAGATAAACACCCAACTCAATCTTTTATCCTTTCCTAACTGACTCAAATGCAGGTTATATTGTTTATGCATACAAAATGGTTTACTTACCCAAGAAAATGTGAACAGCCACATGATACATTTTTTTTTTTTCAACAAGTTGGCCGTCTCCCACCGAGGCAGGGTGACCCAAAAAAGAAAGAAAATCCCCAAAAAGAAAATATTTTCATCATCATTCAACACTTTCACCACACTCACACATTATCACTGTTTTTGCAGAGGTGCTCAGAATACAACAGTTTAGAAGCATATACATATAAAGATACACAACATATCCCTCCAAACTGCCAATATCCCAAACCCCTCCTTTAAAGTGCAGGCATTGTACTTCCCATTTCCAGGACTCAAGTCCGACTATATGAAAATAACCGGTTTCCCTGAATCCCTTCACTAAATATTACCCTGCTCACACTCCAACAGATCGTCAGGTCCCAAGTATCATTCGTCTCCATTCACTCCTATCTAACACGCTCATGCACGCTTGCTGGAAGTCCAAGCCCCTCGCCCACAAAACCTCCTTTACCCCCTCTTTCCAACCCTTTCGAGAACGACCCCTACCCCTCCTTCCTTCCCCCATAGATTTATATGCTTTCCATGTCATTCTACTTTGATCCATTCTCTCTAAATGACCAAACCACCTCAACAACCACTCTTCTGCCCTCTGACTAATGCTTTTATTAACTCCACACCTTCTCCTAATTTCCACACTCCGAATTTTCTGCATAATATTTACACCACACATTGCCCTTAGACAGGACATCTCCACTGCCTCCAACCGTCTCCTCGCTGCTGCAATTACCATCCAAGCTTCACATCCATATAAGAGTGTTAGTACTACTATACTTTCATACATTCCCTTCTTTGCCTCCATAGATAACGTTTTTTGACTCCACATATACCTCAACGCACCACTCACCTTTTTTCCTTCATCAATTCTATGATTAACCTCATCCTTCATAAATCCATCCGCCGACACGTCAACTCACAAGTATCTGAAAACATTCACTTCTTCCATACTCCTCCTCCCCAATTTGATATCCAATTTTTCTTTATCTAAATCATTTGATACCCTCATCACCTTACTCTTTTCTATGTTCACTTTCAACTTTCTACCTTTACACACATTCTCAAACTCATCCACTAACCTTTGCAATTTTTCTTTAGAATCTCCCATAAGCACAGTATCATCAGCAAAAAGTAACTGTGTCAATTCCCATTCTGAATTTGATTCCTCATAATTTAACCCCACCCCTCTCCCGAACGCCCTAGCATTTACTTCTTTTACAACCCCATCTATAAATATATTAAACAACCATGGTGACATTACACATCCCTGTCTAAGACCTACTTTTACCGGGAAGTATTTTCCCTCTCTTCTACACACCCTAACCTGAGCCTCACTATCCTCATAAAAACTCTTTACAGCATTTAGTAACTTACCACCTGTTCCATATACTTGCAACATCTGCCACATTGCTCCTCTATCCACTCTATCATATGCCTTTTCTAAATCCATAAATGCAATAAAAACTTCCCTACCTTTATCTAAATACTGTTCACATATATGCTTCAATGTAAACACTTGATCTATACATCCCCTACCCACTCTGAAGCCTCCCTGCTCATCCGCAATCCTACATTCTGTCTTACCTCTAATTCTTTCAATTATAACCCTACCATATACTTTTCCTGGTATACTCAGTAAACTTATTCCTCTATAATTTTTACAATCTCTTTTGTCCCCTTTCCCTTTATATAAAGGAACTATACATGCTCTCCGCCAATCCCTAGGTACCTTCCCCTCTTTCATACATTTATTAAACAAAAGTACCAACCACTCCAACACTATATCCCCCCCTGCTTTTAACATTTCTTCATGATCCCATCAGTTCCAGCTGCTTTACCCCCTTTCATTCTACGTAATGCCTCACGTACCTCCACCACACTTACATTCTGCTCTTCTTCACTCCTAAAAGATGGTATACCTCCCTGGCCAGTGCATGAAATTACCGCCTCCCTTTCTTCCTCAACATTTAAAAGTTCCTCAAAATATTCTCGCCATCTACCTAATACCTCCCTTTCCCCATCTACTAATTCCCCTACTCTGTTTTTAATTAACTGACAAATCCATACTTTCCCTAGGCTTTCTTAACTTGTTTAACTCACTCCAAAATTTTTTCTTATTTTCATTAAAATTTCTTGACAGTGCCTCTCCCACTCTATCATCTGCTCTCCTTTTGCACTCTCTCACCACTCTCTTCACCTTTCTTTTACTCTCCATATACTCTGCTCTTCTTATAACACTTCTGCTTTGTAAAAACCTCTCATAAGCTACCTTTTTCTCTTTTATCACACCCTTTACTTCATCATTCTACCAGTCACTCCTCTTTCCTCCTGCCCCCACCCTCCTATAACCACAAACTTCTGCCCCACATTCTAATACTGCATTTTTAAAACTATTCCAACCCTCTTCAACCCCCCCATACTCATCTTTGCACTAGCCGACCTTTCTGCCAATAGTCTGCCAATATCTCACCCGAACTTCCTCCTCCCTTAGTTTATACACTTTCACCTTCCTCTTACTTGTTGTTGCCACCTTCCTCTTTTCCCATCTACCTCTTACTCTAACTGTAGCTACAACTAAATAATGATCCGATATATCAGTTGCCCCTCTATAAACATGTACATCCTGGAGCCTACCCATCAACCTTTTATCCACCAATACATAATCTAACAAACTACTTTCATTACGTGCTACATCATACCTTGTATATTTATTTATCCTCTTTTTCATAAAATATGTATTACTTATTACCAAATTTCTTTCTACACATAGCTCAATTAAAGGCTCCCCATTTACATTTACCCCTGGCACCCCAAATTTACCTACTACTCCCTCCATAACATTTTTACCCACTTTAGCATATCCTGTGGATAATTTCTGCCTGCAATGCTATTCCTACATGGAAATGTTATTTACATGTAGGAAATAACATTTTTAACCCCTTCATGTAACCCTGATGCACCTGCTTAGAAAATAAAATTTTATTATTATTACTATTATTATTATATTATTATTATTATGATTAGTAAATGGTGGCATTATTAAACCACAGTAGATATTTCTTCAGCAAGAATACAAGAAGGGCATTTAGGAGCTACAATACAGAATGAAGAATATCCAACAAAATCTAAAATAATCTCCTGATACATATTTTAAAACTTGGTACTGTAGTTGTTTTCTGCTCCACAGCTGCCCCCCCCCCCCCAAAAAAAAAAAAAAAATGTAATGTTACTTTAGAAAGATCCCTTTACTTTCACCTCAAAGGGAGGTGCTTAGATGCCAATGAAGAGCCTTTGATCCAAGATACTGGAGCTACTTTCCTCTTTGGATCACACCTAATTACCTCTCATTATCCAGAGTATTTTTTTTTTTTTTGCTTTTCAGGTCTCCACCTTGACTACCTTGCATTAGTATTAAGATTAAATAAGATTGTAATAAAGTTAACCACTATTACCTTGTCTAGTTTTAAGTAGTTACTATGTACTAGGATTAGTCTGCCTGAAATGCCCTGGCATGATGGTGGCTTTCTTTTTACTTAGTAAACCAAAATAGTAATTACACACTGTAACCTTTACAAAGAAATAAATCTTTACTTTTATCTTATCTTTAAATCCACGGACCTCAGTGATGAGACTAACGACTCTCATCACTGGGCTACGACTGTTCGTCTCTCTCATTTCCCAGGTTCTATATGACACTTACAGGATTGGCACTTCCCCATGACTACAGTAATTAATGCCTTACAAGTGTATGTATATAATGCCCAGTGGGTGGTGCAGCTATGCCTGCTTTGATTTTTTAAACAAGGGAAATGAGGCCTGAAAAACCGCATAAGCTGCATTTAATCAAATTCACAAAATCCAAGCATGAGAGTTGGGTGTATTCATAATTAAAATTCAGAATGAACATTTAACATTACTTTTACTTTTATGGAAGACTCTTGTTGGCATATGGAAGACAGCGAGGAGAGGTTATTTCTACCACCATCACTACCACCCTCTACCACCATCACTGCCACCCTCTACCACCATCACTACCACCCTCTACCACCATCACTACAACCATTACTATCACCCTCTACCACCATCACTACCACCCTCTACCACCATTACTACCACCCTCTTCCGACAAGAAACAAAGCCAGACTGACTCAGAATGCATGGGATGCGTTGTGTGGGCGTGGGTGGACACATTCGGTACGGCAGACCACTGTCAACTCGATGACAACCAAAGTGATGAACGAAAACCGGGACAAAATTTTTACGGAAAAAGTCATCGAAAACTGAATTCAATGAAAACCAAGGCAAACGAAAACCGAGGTTCCACTGTACAGAACAGCACTGCCAATTGCAGTGATCATACAGTATACCGGCACAACAGATATAATATGTTTAATTGTGGCAATAAATAAAATATTAATGAAATGTGCATAAATCAAGAAGATGAATATCAGAATCTGCAGAGAGGTGAACCAACAGTGCATTTTTTTTTTTTCACATCAACCTGCTTAACAGACTACCTCATAGTGAAATACATGTCATATGATCAACCTATGTATATACGTACTGTAAATACCTGCACTTCAAAACCTGTGAAAGCAAACAATTAATAAATATTTTACATACGCTGTATTGCATACAGTACATTTATTTTTTGTGCTGTTAGACTGCCCCAAAATTTCTTCACAGATATTTGCGCACACTGTACTGCATTATATCACATGTTCTATCATCAATCATTATTATTATTACAATATTACATTCATGGGGGAGTGCTAAACCTGTAGGGATTGATAAATTAAACACATGCAACACTTAGGTATCCTTACTGCAGAAACATTTTGTCACATAGTGGCTTCAGCAGTTCAATACAAAGAAAAATGGTGAAGATCAGAAGGCATTTGAGGTAATCAGTCCCTCAGTTTGGAGTCGATGTAATCAGTCCATCAATTGAATTGTACTGATGAAACCACTGCATGGTGAAACGTTTCCACAATAGAGATACCCAAGTGTTGCACGTGTCTAATTTATCAACTAGTTGGCTTTCTGAACCAATTATCTACATGCCTGTAGGGATTATAGAACACCTGAGGGAAAGGAAGGCAATAAGGTGCAATCCAAGGAAGGAATGATCAGGTCTAATTCCTTGGATCAAGAGCCCATCACTGGCATCAAGAACCTACCTAGAAGGGTCAACATTACCATAAAAAAACTGTCCACCACAAAACTGGAGAGTTTTCCCATGTACAATTTAAAGGTTAATACTGTACCAGTACTATGTGCTTGTACCTATAACATTTCTTTCTTTTGCAATGCTAGGCATTATTCAGTTATCAAACCCATAAAAAGTTCTCCATTCACTTCTCAATATTTTGTCCCAAAGCATCAAAATCTGATCCAACTTTAACATTCGTAGTTATCAGTCTCATTTTATCATCTTTGACTATCTTAAGTTGCATTTAACAAGTTTATATTTCAATTTTGACTTGCCTTAACATGTACAATATTGATTTCTGTAAAATACCTAAAAATTGTTTTCCTCCCTTGACATTAGCTCAATGTAAACATCTTTTTGTTATAGTCGGTTTTTACATAAAAAATTTCATGTATATACATTACCTCATATCTGTAATAAAAATACCAGATATAATTTTAAAGGGAAAACAAATTCTAACCTGAACACAAATCACTAAATCTTCATTTCTAACAATAGTAATCATTACTGCTGCTAAGCAAAATCTGGAACATAGGAATTGTAAGCACAAAACCTATTCACCTAAAAAAATAAAAAAACATTAAATTATGCAATAGGAATCCAAATGGTAAATAAATTTTAAATGTAGTGAAGCCTTTATTGGTACAATGTTCCACTTATGAGTAAGCTTTATCAAGCAGATCAAATAATAAAGATCCCTCAGGGTGAAATATTGTACCAACAGAGATTTCATTGTATTCAATGTCCATTTACTACTTGTCAGCATTACATCTTTAATCAGTACAGTACAGTATATGAATCTAAATGTGTGTGTGCTGTAACAAAAAAAAAATCTGTGCTACATAATTGCTGTGATAATGGTCTTTCACAGGTAACAATAAATCTTAGTGATTAACAGATAGATGAATCTTAGAGCACTTAACCCCTAAACGGTCCAAACGTATATATACGTTCTCTCGCGTAGCGCCCCAAACGTACATATACGTTTTCTTTGTCATTCATTCAACATTGCCACAATAAACCTGAGTCACCTAGACATGAGAGAATGGGTGTGTGCATTCAGTGTGTGCCATATTAAAATAATTGGGGACACCTGGGTACCATATACTCTTTTTCCTATTAAAAAAAATTATTTTTTTCTCAAAAATTTGGGCACTGACATATGTAACGATATTATATGTTTGGACCGTTTAAGGGTTAATATGGTGAACAAAACTATTCTTACACAGCCACATCTTAAAACTGGAATTTAAGTTTTAAATGTTATTATAGGTTTTGAAGGCCACCATATCTAATGCCATACTGAGCCCTACTTTCCAGTTTCTGCTGAAAGAATAGTGTCCAAAGCTGTGAAAGAATTGGGAAGGAACTAGGGGAATATTTGGGTGAATCCCATACCTAAACCTGATAGCTAATGCCCACTTAACTGAATCTGAACCTGCTTCCTGAGGCCTTTAAAATCTTGGGAGCAGATAGACAGTCCCATGACCAATTGCTCAGCTGGCTGTATGTGATGAGAATAATGTCCTGTGAAAAGAATGGGGCAATTTATAACTATTGCTCAGGTCTGGGTAGAGCAAGACATCCACATTCTACCATCATACCAACACCAACACTGAGTCCCACATTGCTAAGCATACAGACCATTATTTTTTTTCAATATAGAGCACTGTTCTCTTCTCTAATGGGTGAACTAGATTAAGTAGTGCTTCATACTGATAGATGGAGTTGAAGTAAGAGAGGTAATAAAAAGTGTATAATGATTCAGATGGGGGAAGAAGCCTTACACTGTATCCTCTTGTGAATGCATGAAATTATGGGTTTGTGGAAGCCTGCAGTATCAAAATCAAAATCTTTATCTCCATGTAAAGCTTACAATGTGTGGTTTACATGTTATAAAATATTAATTACAAAGAAGGTCACTAGCATGCCTAGGTATTTCAGGCAGTAATGGACAGTGAATAGTTTAAGAAGGCTAAAAGGCTTAGGATTTGAAATTTACAGACGAAATACACACACTGCAGAAAAAAATTATTGGGACATTTTGCAAATAAAGCTCTACACAGAATGCAATATTATGCCAATAAAAGACTGTTGTGCAATGTGTGTAGTCTTCACTAATGTCGGCAGAAGGTCATTTGGATTCAGTTCTCAAGGCTGATAAGTAGAGATAGAGAAAAATTTAGCACACAGTACAACATGTACAGTAATTAATTTAAATATATTATCCTCACCAAAACAAAATGCCGCACTATCACTGATTCACTCTACTGCAAATTCATTTATGAAGCTTAAGTAAAAAATCTCCATGAAGGAAAACTTATCAGAGGTCATATCACATTTTACTCATATATATATGTATATATATAGGCAATGTCATTATTATAAAACCAGGCTTAATACAATATCAGCTTATCATCACTACTATAAGACCAGACTTATTAATACAATGTAGGCATTGCTTTCATTATGATTTCTTGATCAATAGGATGTGGACCAACTGGTGTTGCTCAGTTGTGGTGAGGAATTTCTGTGTTATGAAACAAATTTATGAAAATAATACACAGCTATTTTCAATTTATGGGAAACCACTAAACCCACAGGGTCATACAGGGCTCTATGCAGTTCCACTTGCATCAGCATTGTTCAGAAAGTTATCAATCTTGCTCAAACAGGAATATTTCCAGTGTTGATACTATGTAGCTATGTGATAATTATTTCAAATGTTCATAACAAATTAAACATCCATTCATACATTAATATATGACATGTATTCCACTCAAAAATTACACACTAACCACCATGCAACAATCATACAGACTAAAAATCACTCAAAATACCAGTATTTTATCAGTCAGAATTGCATTATTGACTATTGCAAACTGTTTTGCCTCTAACAAGTATTCCACACTCATGTACTGTACAGAACAGTTTTTCTAAACATTCACTGATTTTAGAGTATACAAAAGATCTTGTACTGAATGTATTCGTCTCTCAGCTGGAGTGTTAGGCTCCGAGCTGTGATATGATATTCTTTCTCCTCCTGCTGTGCGTCTACCTCCTCCATTCCTACTTTGATCCAGAGAAACCATTTCAGAATCTGGAGTGGGAGCATCTTCCAAAATCTCATCTGAATTAGCATTGGAAGAGGACATAACACGGCGGAGCGGCAACGATAAGTTTGCTCTGGAAGGCCTTGTGGATGTTGGGAAATTAGAAGTAGAGCTGTCAGCCATAGAAGGGCCCATGTGAACGATAGCTTCAGTAAGAGTAACATTTCCATTCAGATCTGAAGCATCTGGTGAGCGAGATGGGGCTTCCTGCAGTGGTTCTATGGAATTAGTAGACAATGGTGTGGCTGCAGGTTCCCCATCACAACCTGGGAGTGTTTCATAGCAATGCTCAGTTTCAGTTTGCCCATCTGGGCGATCGGTGAGTTGGGAAGGTAGAGGATCATTGTCATTGAGGTGATTTCGTCCTCCAGGGTGTATATGATGAATATGATGGAGAGGATGTAAAGGGTGGAGGGGATGAAGTTGTCTGATAGAATGGAGAGCTAGGTTTTGATTAAATGATGGCTGAGTTGCAGATGGAGTGTTATCTCTCTGACTTGGAGAAGAAGGAGAAGGACCAGATGTGGTGGGTGTGTAACATGAGTATGCATCAGTATCAGTTATCATCGGTGAAGTACTGGACATGTCTGTCAATGGAGACACAACACTGTAGGTATTTTCAGTTTCTGCAGCAAGGCTATGATCAGATGAGGAAGTGTGAACAATCATGGTGTCATCAGATGCATGATGTGAACTATCATCATCTTTCTCACGAACTTGTTCATACGTATGGTTTAGAGAGGCATCTAATACCTCCTTGTCACTTGGAGATGGAGTGTTTTGACTGGCAGAGCTTGTTGGTTCTGAGTAGTACAGCATCTCATCTCCATCTTGCCTCACTGATATGCATGATGATACATCAGCAAAATACAGTTCTGATTCCTGCTCAACTTTTCCACTTGTATATACAGCTTTGGGATCACTAATGCTCTTGATGTGTTTACTACGATATGCCTCACGAGGTACATCAGCCTGAGACTGAAATTTATCTAGATGTGTAATGTCTTTTCCATCACAAAACAAAACTTCCAGCGGTTCATCATGTTTATGTTCATTTACATCACCAAGTGACTTGACATGACCCAGTGGGAGTCTCCTATTGCGATGCCTGGAGGGAAGTGAACTGGACCCACCAAGAGTTCCTCCTTGCTCAGTAGATCCTCCTTTATGGCGACCCCGTGTCACACGCTGATTTTGAGAAGGGGAGCTTAGGATTTCTGAATCATCACTGGGGGATGAAAGCGTGTTACTAGTAGGACTAGCAGGGCCATTCATTAAGTCAGCTAGTGTAGCAGGACGACGAGCTGGGGAGGACCTTATAGCCTGTGCCACTATTCCTTGTAGGATGGTTGGTGAAGTAGGTGAATTTGGGTGATGATGTGGTGACATGTGCATGGCTAAGTTTTCAGAAGAAGTTGGCTGAGAGTAGGGTGGCGGAGGGCCCCACATGTACCGTGGAAAAGCCTCCTGGTATGCCATGGGAGGAAGGTAGGCCTCTGTGAATGGTGGTGGGTATCGGGGTAGCTGGAGTACTACGCCTGGGTCAGAAAGTGGGCGTCGGTTGTGGTGGCTGGTAGGATGTTGGCGGCGAAGGCCCAAACGACTTTCCAGACCCCGGGGAAGAAATGGACGTAGCAGGACACCAGTCACTTGTGCTCTATTATCTTCACTGTAAGAAAAGTAAGAATTACTGTAACAATTAAGATTAAAAAAAGTCTTACCAATTTTTTTAAAAGCAAAGGGCACTTAGGCTGTAGACATTATAGCACTGAAATGCTATCATGACAGTTTCAAATTGCCTTTTATTACTTACATGTTTTTATCATTTCATTGCTATTATTATTTTTATTATTTCACTGAAAAACTCTGGATAGGCAGAGCATTTTAGTGAAACTAAAATTAGAAAGTTTCTTTGCATTGTATATATACATAATTGAATTTAGTTGCAAGGGTCAGAAAGCTGACAAACCAGATTAAGACAAGTATAACAGCGTAAGCATCTACAAGAATGATGTTATACTCAAGTGGATCTTTATCAGTTGAACTTTGCTAAAACTCCACTAAGTGAAACATTGTTATAGTGAAGACTTATGATATATTATGTGTCTTTCTATCCAGCAAGAACAGAGTTGTATAATTTAGAGGTGAGAAATGAGTTTGAACTGTCAATTTTATATGTATACAAAGAGTAATTTTTAATTGACAGTCATATAAATATAGTTATTTTAAATTGGCACTTGTACATATATAAATATAAATTTATTTATGACAAATTCAGTGCATAATCACTTTTGTACCTTAATTAGTTTAAGTTTAATATCTTTATTATGCACCCTTACCCATCCTGTGGACGGTAAACCTTGATGTGTTGTCTTCCGTAAAGCAGTGCATAGCACATTTTCCGAGATATTTATCATACTTCATTGTATTTTAAACCCATGATAATGTAGCTGTTTGATTTGAAACTAGAGCTGCAAGTTGAGAAGGTGCATAGACAAATATATCGTTATGAAATAGAGGAAACTAAGCAGCATCAAATTAAGAATTTCAATCAAAAGGAGTAAAACTAAACAGAAAGAGATCACTGTATAAGAATTGACCCTGTAGTTAACTGTTAAATACTTAAACTTCAGAGATGCAGAATTATATTATTATACAACTCTGTTCTTGCTGGATAGAAAGACACATAATATTCAATTCAATTCAATTCAATTCGAAGTTTATTCTCTATAAAGATTACAATGTTGAATTTACAGAATTTGGTTGTTGTGTGGTTTACATGTAGTTAAATAATGATTACAGAGTGTACCACTAGAACACCTAGCATGGCTAGGCATTTCGGGCAGACTTAGTTTAATTCTTTATTTTAAAATATTACAAATTATGAGGTAAGTTGGTATTATGGCTAAGTGACTAAATACTAGTTTGTGAGTTTAGCAATGTGAATGCTTTTGTTTTGGCACAGTACATAGTTTCAGTATTGGAGTATCACAGGATTCATTATTTTAAGATTGAGATTAATATTTCTGTTTATGGTCAAATGGGTGAGTGAGTGTAAGTGTGAACCACCAGGTGGTATTCGTGTAGTTAGTTGATGGGGTGTATCAGAGAGATAAGATGTTTTCTAATGGTAGTTTTGAAGGTGATGAATGTGTCTGCAGTTCTAGAGTTCTCAGGTAGGGTGTTCCAGATTTTAGGGCCTTAAGTCTTCATTATAACAATGTTTCACTTAGTGGAGCTTTATCAAAGTTCAACTGACAAAGATCCACTTGAGCATAACATCATTCTTGTAGACGCTTACGCTGTTATACTTGTCTTAATCCGGTTTGTCAGCTTTCTGCCTCTTGCAACTAAATTCAACTACGTATATATACAATGCAAAGAAATTTTACTTTCTAATTTTAGTTTCACTAAAATGCTCTGCCTATCCAGAGTTTTTCAAAATGTATGAAATAAACATTAATTAATTTTGTAACAATTGTGCACATTTTTAAAATAAAATTAATTTGTTTGTTTCTATTAATTATCTGGATGTCTAGTCCATATATAATGCTAATATAATACTGAAATTCTCCATAAAATACTGATTCTGTAATTGATAACATCTCACTATATTCTTAAGTGGCATCTTACCTCTGGCCATTTTCCCCAGTAGTAGTGGAGGCGGCAGAGGTTGGTTCCACTGGTATTACTGCTTGCTGCTGCTGCTGCTGCTGCTGCTGCTGTTGCTGTTGCTGTTGCTGTTGCTGCTGATGTGCTGTACCACTATGAGCAGCCCACCCACTTCCCCAGGGAAGCCACAGTGGCCCCTGACCCTGTGGTGTAGCAGTGCCCAATAGTACTGAACGTGATGCATTGGAAGAGTCTTCAGCCCCTGGAGCATAAAACTGCCCCCCTGCCCAGTACCTAGAATGCAAATTATCACAATTTTAGCCTAAAATGTAAGCATTTATTATAGTGACTTAAATTTCATGTGGTCTTCTACATTTCCAGAACTAAAGATAGTGATAAAAGCAGATCACAGTACAGTATATATGTAGCTTTAGAGATTAGTTTGCCCAAAATACACTGCATACTATTGGCATTCTTTTGTGCCTAACAATGTTTTATTACATGTAAACTACATTATCTGCATACCACAAAAAAAAAAAGAAATAAAAATCTGAATTTGAATAATGCATGGCACAAACTGCATACACTACTGTAGTCACATACAGAGCTATAATGGTACAATTACTCCCAAAATGTTAGGTAAATGGACACAGAGCAACTAATGTAACATTATATTGTGGAAACATTTCACCACAATAAAATGATGATCATATGGTAGATGTTAAGAGTAGTTAGATTTATATATCATTTGGTTACAATTTTGAAACAATTATAATAAAGATAAAATATGATACAAATGTGTGTATGTCATGTAAGACAATCATTATGGAACCTTAATTAACATTTGATCACCCAAGGAATTTTATTGAGTTAACTAAGAACATAACTATGTACAATACTCTACATATATCAAGGTCCTGCAAGACATCCTTATAATATGTACTGTAAAATTTTATTTTACATAGAGAGAAAGAAGATATGCCATCTCTGAGCCTATGCTGGCATTTTGTGAAAAAATTCCTTCCCTCTAAATCAGTACTGTATTTCTCAAATAATGGCTGCAGTCACTAAAGGGGTAATGAGTGGAGTAAACCTTAAATGATTGTAGGTCATCTGGCAAACTGGCTGAGAAACACTGCACTAAGTGTATGTGCACTCAAACAAATGTTTTGAAATGCAAGAATTCAAGAACAGCTATCACAATGAGCTCACCTATCATCAAGTGTGTCCCAGGGTGCCCAAGGATAGAGTTCTGAAGGCGGAACAAAGCCATATTCATCACAGCAAGAGCAGGCATTGGGAGCTGGGGCACGACGGTACAGAAGGCGCCTACGGTGCTCAAGCTGCTCCCAGTACATCTTCTTTTTCTCGTGGCTGTAATAAATAAAGCACATACTGTAAGTCAGGCTTATCTTGGAAAATGTAGCACCAGCATGGAACACCCACCTAATAAAGCTTGTTAAGAAACTATAGAAAGTGCAGGGGTTTACATCAAAATTGCTTCCACAACTGAGTACAACAGAAAATGAGGAGAGACTAGAAGAGTTGAACAAGACAACAATAGAAGATTGAAGGAAAAGGAGAATAATAATAGCAAAATAAATCTTAGAGAACTTTATAAGGTGCACTGTGAAAGGCTGTCTAAGAGGCAGAAAATAGGTATACTAGGGCACATGTGGAAATTATAGAAACAGATTAACCACAGGGATGTCAGAAAATACTCAAAATGGTTAGAAAATGGAATGATTTTTGATGAAGTGAAGGAGGTAGACTTTATACACAGCATTAAGAATAAAGATCAAAGTACACACAAGACCAGGAGAGTTACCCTAATTAAATGGTCTGACCAGGAGCCAGTGCATATTTTAAGGCTACTAAAATATTTAAAAATAAATATTTGATTACACAGAAATACAATGGTTTAAAATATAATTTAATGCAATAAAAATTTAGTACAATATAAAAATAAAAATATGAGGCAAGTAATGTAAATGATAAACAAAAAATTAGGGTAGGATTTTGTACTACCTTCAGAAATTATTATACAAATGTATCTATACCTGGAGTTTACCTGGAGAGAGTTTCGGGGGTCAACGCCCCCGCGGCCCGGTCTGTGACCAGGCCTCCTGGTGGATCAGCGCCTGATCAACCAGGCTGTTGCTGCTGGCTGCACGCAAACCAACGTACGAGCCACAGCCCGGCTGATCAGGAACCGACTTTAGGTGCTTGTCCAGTGCCAGCTTGAAGACTGCCAGGGGTCTGTTGGTAATCCCCCTTATGTGTGCTGGGAGGCAGTTGAACAGTCTCGGGCCCCTGACACTTATTGTATGGTCTCTTAACGTGCTAGTGACACCCCTGCTTTTCATTGGGGGGATGTTGCATCGTCTGCCAAGTCTTTTGCTTTCGTAGTGAGTGATTTTCGTGTGCAAGTTCGGTACTAGTCCCTCTAGGATTTTCCAGGTGTATATAATCATGTATCTCTCCCTCCTGCGTTCCAGGGAATACAGGTTTAGAAACCTCAAGCGCTCCCAGTAATTGAGGTGTTTTATCTCCGTTATGCGCGCCGTGAAAGTTCTCTGTACATTTTCTAGGTCGGCAATTTCACCTGCCTTGAAAGGTGCTGTTAGAGTGCAGCAATATTCCAGCCTAGATAGAACAAGTGACCTGAAGAGTGTCATCATGGGCTTGGCCTCCCTAGTTTTGAAGGTTCTCATTATCCATCCTGTCATTTTTCTAGCAATGCGATTGATACAATGTTATGGTCCTTGAAGGTGAGATCCTCCGACATAATCACTCCCAGGTCTTTGACGTTGGTGTTTCGCTCTATTTTGTGGCCAGAATTTGTTTTGTACTCTGATGAAGATTTAATTTCCTCGTGTTTACCATATCTGAGTAATTGAAATTTCTCATCGTTGAACTTCATATTGTTTTCTGCAGCCCACTGAAAGATTTGGTTGATGTCCGCCTGGAGCCTTGCAGTGTCTGCAATGGAAGACACTGTCATGCAGATTCGGGTGTCATCTGCAAAGGAAGACATGGTGCTGTGGCTTACATCCTTGTCTATGTCGGATATGAGGATGAGGAACAAGATAGGAGCTAGTACTGTGCCTTGTGGAACAGAGCTTTTCACCGTAGCTGCCTCGGACTTTACTCTGTTGACGACTACTCTCTGTGTTCTGTTAGTGAGGAAATTATAGATCCATCGACCGACTTTTCCTGTTATTCCTTTAGCGCGCATTTTGTGCGCTATTACGCCATGGTCACACTTGTCGAAGGCTTTTGCAAAGTCTGTATATATTACATCTGCATTCTTTTTGTCTTCTAGTGCATTTAGGACCTTGTCATAGTGATCCAGTAGTTGAGACAGACAGGAGCGACCTGTTCTAAACCCATGTTGCCCTGGGTTGTGTAACTGATGGGTTTCTAGATGGGTGGTGATCTTGCTTCTTAGGACCCTTTCAAAGATTTTTATGATATGGGATGTTAGTGCTATTGGTCTGTAGTTCTTTGCTGTTGCTTTACTGCCCCCTTTGTGGAGTGGGGCTATGTCTGTTGTTTTTTTAGTAACTGAGGGACGACCCCCGTGTCCATGCTCCCTCTCCATAGGATGGAAAAGGCTCGTGATAGGGGCTTCTTGCAGTTCTTGATGAACACAGAGTTCCATGAGTCTGGCCCTGGGGCAGAGTGCATGGGCATGTCATTTATCACCTGTTCGAAGTCATTTGGCGTCAGGATAACATCGGATAGGCTTGTGTTAATCAAATTTTGTGGCTCTCTCATAAAAAATTCATTTTGATCTTCGACTCTCAGTCTGGTTAGCGGCTTGCTAAAAACTGAGTCATATTGGGACTTGAGTAGCTCACTCATTTCCTTGCTGTCATCTGTGTAGGACCCATCTTGTTTAAGTAGGGGCCCAATACTGGACGTTGTTCTCGATTTTGATTTGGCATAGGAGAAGAAATACTTTGGGTTTCTTTTGATTTCATTTATGGCTTTTAGTTCTTCCCGCGATTTCTGACTCCTAAAGGATTCTTTTAGCTTAAGTTCGATGCTTGCTATTTCTCTGACCAGTGTCTCCCTGCGCATTTCAGATATATTGACCTCTTTTAGCCGCTCTGTTATTCTTTTCCGTCGCCTGTAAAGGGAGCGCCTGTCTCTTTCTATTTTACATCTACTCCTCCTTTTTCTTAGAGGAATAAGCCTTGTGCATACATCGAGTGCCACCGAGTTAATCTGTTCTAGGCATAAGTTTGGGTCTGTGTTGCTTAGTATATCTTCCCAGCTTATATCGGTTAGGATATGGTTTACTTGGTCCCACTTTATGTTTTTGTTATTGAAGTTGAATTTGGTGAATGCTCCCTCGTGACTAGTCTCATTTTGTCGGTCTGGGGCTCCACGCATACATGTCTGAACCTCAATTATGTTGTGATCTGAGTATATTGTTTTTGATATGGTGACATTTCTTATCAGATCATCATTGTTAGTGAAGATGAGGTCTAGTGTATTCTCCAGTCTAGTAGGCTCTATTATTTGCTGGTTTAAATTGAATTTTGTGCAGAGATTTAAAAGCTCGTGTGAGTGTGAGTTTTCATCTGAGCTGCCTCCTGGTGTTATTACTGCAACAATATTATTTGCTATATTCCTCCATTTTAGGTGCCTTAAGTTGAAGTCCCCCAGGAGCAAGATGTTGGGTGCAGGAGCTGGAAGATTTTCCAGACAGTGGTCAATTTTTAACAGCTGTTCCTGGAATTGCTGGGATGTTGCATCCGGAGGCTTGTAGACTACCACAATGACTAGGTTTTGGTTCTCGACCTTTACTGCTAAAACTTCCACTACATCATTTGAGGCATTAAGCAGTTCTGTGCAAACAAGTGACTCTGCAATGTACAGGCCAACCCCCCCCTTTTGCCTGTTCACTCTGTCACATCTGTATAGGTTGTAACCTGGGATCCATATTTCGTTGTCCAAGTGATCCTTTATGTGGGTCTCAGTGAAAGCCGCGAACATTGCCTTTGCCTCTGCAAGCAGTCCACGGATGAAAGGTATTTTGTTGTTTGTTGCTGGCTTTAGACCCTGTATATTTGCAAAGAAGAATGTTATCGGACTGGTGGAATTGTTGGTACTGGGGGGGGATTTTTTTTCCGGCATTAGTATCTGTATCTGTTGGTTTGGAGTGGAGGCCATCGACTGTGGTTCCACTCCAGGAATGACTGGATTTGGTGTACGATTTCTGCCATTTCCTGCCAGTTTTTTTTTCTTCCTGGCACTAAAAAACCTCTCCCTCTTGAGTGGCTGTGGCTACCCAGGTTTTCCCATGGCCTTTACAAAAGGTGCCCTGAATGGGGAATTACTAAACTAGATGAACATTAGTGTGTAAGAAACTCAAATCCTGTGTTAGTGATATCCACAGAGCTTGGTATATTTAATGCTGATGGGTACTTCAGAGCATGATAGTGATAAGAATGAATGCTTCTCATTACTGAGAGAGCTATGGATTACTGTAGTAACACACCAACTCCTTGATAACATTCACTGAGGATGAGTAGAATATATGAGAGCAAGAGAGAATTGAGAATCAGAAAAGAGAGCCAGAGTTTGAAATGGAAGGAGAGAAAGGGTGAAGAGAACGGAGTGGTGAATGGCAAACAGCTCCCTTCCCAGGACTGAGTGAGACAGACCTAGTTACCAGGTCTGACACAAAAAGAAATCAGTGAAAATTGCAGTTGAGGATGTAGGAGGGAAGGTACATGCTGAGCCACCCAATTAAATGTGACACCCACTTCCTTTACCCACCATGTTTACAAGTATGCAGTGATTCTTTTCCCTGCAACCAACATCTCCAACTGATTATCTTTCTGACCATAGTATTGGTAAAGCTCTTTTACAAGATGTTGGCCAAAATATATCCTTTCACACTCTTTGAAGCAGTGCACACGTAGTTGCAGTCCAGAATGCAGAACAAGCTCATGCTCTTTCCCATTTTACTTCCATTGACAACATTCCAATCACAGTTCACAAGCACGCTACTCTCAATTCTTGCAGTGGTACAGTGGTTTTACTGCATACCATTGTACAGAGTGATCTTCTGTCTTGCGGTGATGATATTTTGGAACAATTACCCCTTTAGGACCTTCCCATTCTCAAAGTAGATACACATGCTCTACCCACTTGCGGGCGTAGGTGCTTTCCCAGTAACATCGCCCGCTTAACCTTTAACTGCCGTGAACTCCCGTCCTTCATTTATATCTTTATATCGCGGGCCATCGCCTAGAAGTCTGTAAAGTAGTCCCTACTCCCCAACAGTATCAAAATTGCTGGTGCTTCAGACACCCTGCTAAATACTGCAGATCTGCAGCAGAGTGCCTGGTCTGCAGTGCCGCAGATCATGCCGATACATCTTGCAATCTTCCCCCCTACTTGTCTCAATTGCAATGAACCTCATCCATCTTTTTCCTGCTGATGTTAGATCTATCTTAATGAACGAGAAATCCATTGCCTTAAGGAGAGCAAAGGCCTTACTTATGCTATGGCTGTCTCTCGGTTCCGCCTTCAGGAGAGTCTTCCTCGTGTCCTTTATTCTTGAGTAGCTAGGAGACCTCCAACCTTGGCAGTCCCCCCACCTGCCAGCCCCTCCTGCGTCATGTCTTCCAGGGTCACCCCCACCTCTTAATTCTTTTGCGGTTTTACCCTCTGAAACCCCCACCTCTTTATCTATTCCTACCTCTACTTCTTCTCGCCCACTAGTTTCTCAGTCTACAAGGCCTCTCACGCCTGCATGTTGTTCACGCCTATCACCTGCGAAGTCAAACCTGTCTCATAAGCCCAAGTCTCTTCTCATTCCTCTGGTGCTTGCAATTCCCTAACAGTTGTCCTTTTTGGTCTTGGTGCCTGGTTCTCACCCCCTTTCTAACTCTCACTTGAAGGTGGAGGTTCACCCTTTCACTCATGTAGTCCCCTCTTCTCCTGTTCCCCCACAGACATCTTCCGCAGTTACCTCCCAGGCTCCTTCCTCCCATTCCACCGCAGGCCTCTTCTGCCCCCACCGACGCATCTCTTCAGGTTCATACTCCCCATCCCTCTCAGACCTCTTTGGTTCCCTCCATACTCTCCTGGATTTCTACTTGCTCTACCTCACCTGTCTCTGACGTCACGGTATCGGCATCTTCCTTATCCGCTGAGACACTTGACGCTATCTCTGACTATATTGCGGGGACGAACCCTCGATGGACACTGACGCAACCTCCTTCTACCCCTTCTTATTTTTCACGACCCTCGCAGCAATCTTTTCCTTCACAGCATTCTGATTCCTCCTTACCTGGAGTTTACCTGGAGAGAGTTCCAGGGGGTCAACGCCCCTGCGTCCCGGTCTGTGACTAGGCTTCCTGGCGGATCAGAGCCTGATCAACCAGACTGTTACTGCTGGCTGCACGCAATCCAACGTACGAGCCAAAGCCCGGCTGGTCAGGTACCGACTTTAGGTGCTTGTCCAGTGCCTGCTTGAAGACAGCCAGGGGTCTATTGGTAATCCCCCTTATGTATGCTGGGAGGCAGTTGAGCAGTCTCGGGCCTCTGACACTGTATTGTCTCTTAACTTGCTAGTGACACCCCTGCTTTTCATTGGAGGGATGTTGCATCGTCTCCCGAGTCTTTTGCTTCCGTTGTGAGTGATTTTCGTGTGCAAGTTCGGTACTAGTCCCTCTAGGATTTTCCAGGTGTTTTAAATCATTAATTCCCCCTGAAAGGAGTACATTTTTCGGGAATTTTTCCCCTTTTATTTTTTTCCGTTTCCCCCAATTTTTCTTACTTTTTAGCCCAAATTTATATTAAAGTCGTTATGTGAAAATTTACCTATAAACAAGGATAAAGTGTTTATGGGGGTCCTTTTTTGGGGTTTAAAATTTCCCCTTTTTTCTTCAAAGCAAAATTTTGGGTTTGGGGTGGTTAATTCATCTTTCCCCAAATGTTTGGGGCCCTAAATTGCTCATCCCTAATCCCATTTTTTTTTTTTTTGTTTTTTTTTTTTTTTTTTATTTTTTTTTTTCATTTTTTTTTTTTTTGGTTTTTTTTTTTATTTTTTTTTATTTTTATCATTTCCTGATGAAATCATTTAATGAGGTGCATTTTCTTGTGCATGCGGTATCGTATCAACGATCTTTGTTCGTTTTGCTGTATTATACGCAGAGGTAAAAGTTTGCTCTTATATATTCCCCTTCCCCGTGCTTTGTCCCTGGGATATTGCATTTTGATCTCTTCTTGCTGCTCCCCATTTGTTGTAGGTGATTTTAATGTTCATTTTTTTTGGGGGGGTCCACTAGACTCGTGGTGATCATGGTACCTAATTTTCATCCTCTTTTTTTTTAAATACGGTACCCCACCCATTTTGACTCTCGCACTCGTCTCTTCTTCCCTGTTTTTTCTTTGCTCCTCACAATCGCATTTTTACACTTGTTGTTCTCCCAGTTTGCAGACAATGATTTTCCATTCTTTTTACTTTAAAAGTTTTCCCCGACCCCTCATAGCCTTTGTTGGAAATTTTGGGACAAGTGCTTGGGATTTACCAATCTTCCCCCTTTTTGTGAGGACCTTTCTTCCCCTCTATTGATGATGGTGCCCCAGTTTAAAACTAGTTTGTGCAGTGTACTTTTACCCTCAAACTTCAGGATTTCGACATGCGTCCCTTGGGTAGTCTGCTGTTGGCAGTGCTTTTTAAAAATGCGTGCATGGGGCCATTTCAAACAGTCGGACCTCAGATGTCTTTTGGGATTTTAAGTGGGCAAGGGCAGCACCCCCACGTTTTTTTTACGGACCTAAAGATTTGTTGACAAGCCATGTTTCCATACTTAAATTCCCCCTATGGTGTGGTTTGGAAAAAAGGTACGGTTTTTGTGTGGCATATGTTGGGGCCCAGCCCTTTTTGAGGTTCTGGGTTAAGTTGCAAAACCCTCTTGCAGTTGCCAGGGAAATGGAACTATTTATTCTGTCTCCAAGGGCTTCCCCTTTGTTTTTCTTTCTAGCTAATTACCAAGGGGCAACTGTTTGGGGATTTCTCTTCTAATGGAATGGCCGTATAATGTCCCTTTCACCTCCAAGGCTAGATTCCGCTTTCCATTCCCAGTCTTGGCAGGGGCCTGGATTTCACACCCATAGTACACTGCGTTTCCACCCCCTTACGCCCTTTTGCGTCTTTCAATCTTATTTACGTGGGGGTTCCCCCTCAACAAGGGAAATTGCCATGTCCTACCATTTCGCAAACCCAGGACCTCGGGGTTGATACCCCATTGTTCCATTGCTCTGACCGTGTAGTCTGTATGGTATGGAACAATTGGTATTAAACGTTGATATGGTTTTTGGAGACTCCTCATACCAGGGCTTTCGCAAGGGCTGCTCTACTTCGGCCTTTGCTCCATTTTTTTAAAGCATGTGAAAATGCCTTTGTAAAAAATACTCCGTCCTAGCAGCTTTTTTGATCTTGAGAAGGCATATACCCCCACTTGGAGGGAAAATTTTTAGCCCAAATGCACTCCTTTGGCCTCTGTGGTAATCTACCCAAACCCTTTCCCTTTCGCTTTCTTATTGACAGAAAATTTTGGTGTCTGTGCGGCGCCTCATTTCCTCAGACTTTGTTCCCCCGGCCGAGGGAGTCCCTAGGTTGTGTCTTGCATAGCCTAACACCCCTATCATAAAAAAACTTTGAAAAGGGGCCCAAGAAGCAAGTCCCACCCATTAGAACCCATAATTTTAAAACCAGGGCCATGGGTTGCAGGTCGCTCCTGTTGTCTCAATATGGATACTACGAAAAGGCCTGAGCCTAGAAACAAAAAATGCCGATTAATTATACAGCTTTTCAAAAAAGCCTTTGACAGTGGGACCATGGGTAATAGCGCACAAAATGGTGCTAAAGGAAACGGAAAAGTCGGTCGATGGATCTATAATTTTCCTCACTAACAGAAAACGGGGTAGTCGTCAACAGGTAAAGTTGAGGCAAGGGGAAAAAACTCTGTTCCACAAGGCACAGTAATTTTGCTCCCCTCTTTTTTCCCTCATCCCCATATCCGACGTTTTTAAAATGTTTTTTATGCACCCCATACCCATCCTGTGGGGGGTAGTCAAAAGATTACAGGGTCAAATGGGTCCCGGGGCTGGGCCCGACCAGCAAGGTTTCAGCCACAGACCCTTTTCTTCCTTTGCAGAGAACCCGAATCTGCTGACAGTGTCTTCCATTCGACACGCAAGGCTCCAGGCGGACTCAAAAAAATCTTTCAGTGGGCTGCAGAAAACAAATGAAGTTCAACGATGAGGGAAATTTTAATTTTTCAATATGGTAAACACGAGGAAAATTAATCTTATCAAGGGACAAAAAAAATTTGGGCCCCCAAAAAAGAGCGAAACACCCAAAGTCAAAGACCCGGGAGTGATAGTGGGGGATCTCCCTTAAGGCCATAACATTGTAACAATCGCATCTGCTAGAAAAATGAAAAATTTCCCCTCTTTTTTTTTTCGAGCAGAGCAACCCCACCTCCCACCGCCCCTTCTATCTTTCCCATGATCTGGTATCCTGGTGGGGGGATTGCATCTGTTTTTGTCTCCGTGAGTTTTGCTTCTGTAAATGTATGACCTTCAAAACTAGGGGGGCCAAGCCCAAAGACACTCTTCAGGTCATTGTTCTATCTAGGCTGGAATATTGCTGCACATAAAAGCCCTTTCAAGGCAGGGGAAATTGCTGACCTAGAAAATGTACGAGAACCCTTTACAGCGCACATAAAAGGAGATAAACACCTAATTACTGGGGGGCGCTTTAGGTTTCCCAAACCGTATTCCCCGGAAAGCAGGGGGAGAGATACAGATTATTACACCTGGAAAATCCCAGAGGGACTAGTACCGAACTTGCCACGGGAAAAAACACTCATACGAAGCAAAAGATTGGCAGACGATGCAACATCCCCCCAATGAAAAGCAGGGGGGTCCTAGCACGTTAAAAGGGCCCTAATTTAAATTCAGGGCCCGGACTGTTCAAATGCCCCCCAGCATGCATAAGGGGGATTTTCCAAAAGACCCCTGGCAGTCTTCAAGCTGGCACTGGACAAGCACCTAAAGTCGGTTCCTGACCAGCCGGGCTGTGGCTCGTATGTTGGTTTGCATGCAGCCAGCAGTAACAGCCTGGTTGATCAGGCTCTGATCCACCAGGAGGCCTGGTCACAGACCTGGCCGCGGGGGTGTTGACCCCCGGAACTCTCTCCAGGTAAACTCCAGGTACCCTTTCTCTCTTGGCTATAAATGACCTACCTTCCATTCTTCCATCGCATATTTGGTCGTTACTTTATGTGGATGACTTCGCATTTCCTCTTTGAAGGCAGCTTGCTATGGTCGGCTGAATCTCCTTAAAATTCTTGCGCATCGTTCATGGGGAGCAGATTGCCAAACTCTCCTCCGTTTGCATTCCACCTTAGTCTTGTCCAAGCTGGATTATGGTGACCAAGTCTATTCTGCGGCTTCTACAACTCTTTCTAAGATCCCCTTCATCATCAGGGTCTACGTTTATGCCTTGGTGCCTTTCATTCATCCATTGTTGAAAGCCTCTATGCAGAGGCGAATGTTCCTTCCTTAGCTGATGGTCGTGATGCTCAATGTCTTCGTTACTTTGTCGATGTTCATGACCTTCGTGTTCCTTCTATGTACAGGTTGGTCTCATACGTTAGTAGCCCATTATTTGTTCGGTGCCCCTGCTTATTTCGACCGTTTTCTCTTCGTCTTCACTCACTCTGGTCTTGATAAATTAGACACATGTGCAACTCTTGGGTATCTTTATTGAGGAAACGTTTCGCCACACAGTGGCTTCATCAGTCCATACAAAGGAAAATCTTGGAGAATCTTGAAGAACAGGAGGAGAATGAGGTAATCAGTCCCTCAGCCTTGAGTCGATGTGGTCAGTCCAACAATCTTGAATAGAATACAGCATAAGTGCGGAGGAGCTTATAAACCGTAGGCAGGAGAGGTGCAGCAGTTGTAGGTGGTGTCACATTTGTTCAATGTGGAAGTAGGTCGTGCCCAAGGGTTAGGCAAGCGAAGAATTCCCAGGTATTAAGATCTCAAGAAGTTGCAGTGTCTGACAGGATTGTAGATCATTGGTTCACAGAACCGACACGTTGATAAATTAGACACATGTGCAACTCTTGGGTATCTTTATTGAGGAAACGTTTCCTCAATAAAGATACCCAAGAGTTGCACATGTGTCTAATTTATCAACGTGTCGGTTCTCTGAACCAATGATCTACACTCTGGTCTTCTCTCCAGTTACCTCCCTTGTATGTTCAATTAGCGTCTGCCTTTTCCCTTCCCCCTTGGGAAGTTCCGACGGTTCGTGTCTGTTCTCCCCTACTGCCGTGCGCCAAAGTTCTCCTGCCTACGATTGCTCTCGCTCTTTTTCTTGATCACTTCTGGTCGCATGCTCATGCCATCACTGTTTGTACAGATGGTTCTAAATCTTCTGACGGTGTTGGGTTCCCGGCAGTGTTTCCTGACTATGTTGTCCGAGGTCATGTGTTAGACTCAGCTAGTATTTTTACTGCCGAGTTGTATTCCACCCTCATAGCACTTCTCCGTATTACATATATGTCTCCTTCGACGTTTGTGAACATTTCAGATTCCCTCAGTGCTTTACAAGCCATTAAAAATTTGACTCCCTCTCGTAGATAGTCCTCCATACCTGGAGACCTGGAGTTTACCTGGAGAGAGTTCCGGGGGTCAACGCCCCCGCGACACGGTCTGTGACCAGGCCTCATGGTGGATCAGGGCCTGATCAACCAGGCTGTTACTGCTGGCTGCACGCAATCCAACGACGACCCAACCCCGGCTGGTGGTACCGATTAGGTCCTGTCCAGTGCCTGCTTGAAGTCCCAGGGGTCTATGGTAATCCCCCTTTGTATGCTGGGGACATTTGAACAGTTTTGGGCCCCCTGACCTTATTGTGTTGTCTCTTAGCATTGTGCACCCCGCTTTCATTGGGGGATGTTAGTCTGTCGATTTTTTGCTTTGGGGGAAAGAATGATTTTCGGTGAAAGTTTGGGTTACTAGTCCCTCAGGATTTTCCAGGTGTATATAATCATGATCTCTCCGCCGCGTTCCATGGGCACAGGTTCGGAACTTCAAGCGCTCCAGAAATTGAGGGTTTTATCTCCTTTTATCCGCCGTGAAGTTCTCTGTACATTTTTTAGGTCAGAAATTTCACCGCCTTGAAAGGTGTGTTTAGTTGCGAAAAATCAATAGGGTTGCGCCGTGGGGGCTAGCAAAAACAAAGAGTCGTTTTCTTTTGGGTCCCTTGACAGAGGCGGGAAATAAACAACGGGTGCTGCGCACGGTGCGGTGCAGATCTGGGGTTTTCCCTTAATATTCCTTTCAGTTTTTTCCCATTCATCTCGGCCCTTTCGGGGCCCATCAACAACGGAGCGACAGCACCATGAAAAACTCCCCTTATTAAACACTTTTGGGTTTGTGCCCATTTTACCCCCTTTGGTATGGGGGGAACTTGTCTCCGGCCTCCCTTGGGCCATACGGGCCCTTCCCGGGGGAAATCTCTGAAACGACACCCTATTCCCTCGCGGGTTCGGGAGTTTATCTGGATGATTTCCGGGGGTCAACCCCCCCGGGGCCCGGGGTCTGTGACCAGGCCCCCTTTAGGGTCAGTGTCCCAGGATGCGCCCCCACACCAGTCGACTAAACACCAGGTACCCATTTTCTGATGGGGGAACATAGAAACGGGTGGAAAGAAACACGTCCAAGTTTTTTACTCGGCTGGGAATCGAACCCAGGCCCTTCCCGTGTAAAGCGAGGCGTTAACCCCCAGGCCACCAGAGCCTCGAGGTGTGTCGGGTCCTTTTTTCATTTCTTCATTTTCTTGTAGATTGTTGGTTTCCCACGAGCTCGCGGATTTCTCCAACGCCACCCGCCCCCTTTTGACCTTATTTTTCCTTCTTGCAGAGGGCCTTGGTTTTGATTACAATCCTTTTTGATTTTTGCAGCAACTGCTTTACTTTACGAACTTTGACAATCCTTTATCGCCCCTTCCCACCCCTTTTTCCCATTACTTCTGACCCCTACCTAGCTGTTTATGCTCCCCTTTTTTTTCTGCCCGCGCGCTGTATGCCCTTGTCGGTTTAGCGCTTTCTTTTATTATAAAAAATCTAACACTTTGGTTAAAAATCTAAAAGTTTCCTTTATAACATATTTAGCTATAACTTCTCGCCAAAACAAACCGCCACGAAAACGGATATAGTCAATATTTTAGCAGCTTTATTACAAAAATTTAATTTAAATCCTTTCATTAATAGGAAAAATTTAAAAAACTGTGCTGCGTGTTGGCGAAACATCAGGGGGTGGGAGAAGGGGTGGGTTGACGGGTTTCCTCGTTCAGTGCCAACTCTCCCTCACCCCTCCCCCCCGTCCTGTAAATATTCAACTCGCCCCCTGCTGGGCAGCCTGCCCCTCCTCTCTGCTTTATCCCATGACTGAACAAAGGTGTGATTTTTCCCTGGTCCACCCTGGTAAAAAACCAACCACCCTGCCATCTTCGTGAAGGTGACACGTTCAATTTCTGAAGGTGACATTATTCATCTTATGGGTAACACTTTTCTCTTCTGAAGATGAATTTTTATGTTCATAAAGTGCACCTTCTTTTCGTAAAGATGCATTTCATCTTCGGGGGAAATGACATTTTTATTTTCGTGAAGAGGGACATTATTATTTCATGAAGATGACACTTTCATCTTCGTAAAGATGACTTTTTCATTTTCGGGAAGAGCCTTTTTCATTTCGGAAGATGACATTATTCAGTTCATGAGAGAACTTTTTCTCTTGTAAAGATGACACTTTATTTGGGGGAAGATGACACTTTCTCTTCGGAAGATGAATTATTCATGTTCATGAAGAGACACTCTTCATCTTTAAAGATGCCCTTTTCTCTTCGGGAAGATGCACGCTTCACCCGTGAAGTGAACTCTTCACCTCGTGGAGACATCTTCATCCCTGAAGGTGACCTCTTCCCCTTGTGAAGGGAACTGTAAAAAGAACCCGGAGTTAACCCTGTCTGAGAACTTGCTACCTTGTCCCTGGTGCCGGTGAGAGGAAAGGGGGGGGGGGGAAGTGGCCTTCTCCAAGGAACTGGACCAACCTCCCCTTTCCTTTAATCGAACCGACTGCCTCCCAATCCCCCCCCGGCGCTATTTGACCCCTACAGGTTTTCCCCTTCCCCCCCTCATATAAAAAAGCGGACCATACGGGGTTTAGCGCTCTCTATCAATAATAATAATAAAATAAAATAAAATAATAATATTTAAAAAATTAAAGAGCAATTAATAATAATAATAATACTTAAAAAGCAAAAAAAATAATAATAATAAACTATAAAAATACTGATTTTTTTGGTTTCCAAAAATTTTAAAGAAAATAACTCGCATTGTTGAATTTAAAAAAATAATAATAATAATAATAATAAAAATAATAATAATTTAATAATAAGAGTTTTTCAGGATAAATTAACTTTAAAGTACAAAATCGTTCCCAAAATTTGTGTCTTGTACGAAAAAAGTAGGTTTTGTAATAAAAAGGGAAAATTAAAACCTTTACAGATGCTTTAAATGCGAGTACCAATGTTTATGTTTAAAGAAGATTTTTGTGCGGTGTTGGACGTAAGACCTCGTGTGCGTGTTGGTCTCTTAGGCCTGTAGTGCAGGTTTTGGGCTACTGTAAGGCCTCGTATTCAGTGTTGGTTACTTAAGACCTCGTAGGGGCAGTGTTGGTCTCTGTAAACCTCGAGGCGTGTTGGTCACTGTAAGGGCCCCGTAGTGCAGTGTTGGTTACTGTAAGACCCCGTATGCATGTTGGTCTACTGTAAGACCTCGGGAGTGCAGTGTTTTTCTACTGTAAGGACCTCGTATGCAGCGTTGTTACGTAAGACCTCGTGGCGGTTGGTTACTGAAGACCCCGAGTTCATTTGGTCTACGTAAACCTCTAGTGCAGTGTTTGGTCTCTGTAAAACCGTAGTTCAGTGTTGGTCTACTGTAAGACCCCGATGCGTGTTTGGGTTTCGTAAGACCCCTCTTTGCGTTTTGGTCTACTGTAAACCTCGGTGCGTGTTGGTCTACTGTAAGCCCGTAGTGCGGTTTTGGGCTACTGTAAAGACCCGTAGTGCATGTTGGTCTACTGTAAGACCTCGTAGTGCAGCGTTTGGGGCTTGTAAGCGTCGTTGCAGTTGGTCTCGTAAGGGCCCCGAGGCAGGTGGTCTTTGTAATCCTCGTGTGCGTGTTGGGCTATGTAAGACCGGTGAGTGTTGGTTACGTAGACCTCGTAGTGCATGTTTGGGTTCTGTAAGACCTCGTAGTGCAGCGGGGTTACGTAAGACCTGTAGGGTGTTGGCTACGTAAGACCCCGAGGAGTGTTGGTCTACTGTAAGACCCGTAGGCGTGTTGGGTTTTGTAAGACCCGTAGTGCAGTGTTGGCTACTGTAAACCTCGAGTGCAGTGTTGGTTACTGTAAACCTGTATGCAGTGTTGGCACTGTAAACCTCGTTGCACGTTTTTTTATGTAAAACTCGTAGGGGCAGGGTTGGTTATGGAAGACCTCGAGGGAGTGTTGGCATGTAAGACCTCGTAGTGCAGTGTTGGTCTAAATGTAAGACCCGTAGGCAGTGTTTGGGCTACTGAAGACCTCGTAGGCAGTGTTGGTCTTGTAAAACCTCGTGTGCACGTTGGTCTCTGTAAACCTCTAGGCAGTTTGGTTTTGTAAAACCTGAAAGTTTGTGTTGGTTCTGTAAGACTGTAGGGGATGTGGTTATGTAAGACCCCGTTGCGTGTTTGGGCTAGTAAAACCTCGAGGCAGGTTTGGGTTTCTGCAAGACCCGTAGTGCAGTGTTGGTCTACTGTAAACCCCGTTGCGTGTTTTGGGCTACTGAAGACCTCGAGGCAGTGTTGGCTACTGTAAAACCTGTGGCGTGTTTGGGCTCTGTAAGACCTCGAGTGCAGTGTTGGTTACTGTAAGATCCTTTTGGCAGTGTTGGTCTATGTAAACCCCCGTAGGCAGGTTGGTCATGTAAGGCCCGTAGTGCAGTTGGTCTACTGTAAGACCTCGTAGTGCAGTGTTGGTCTACTGTAAGACCTCGTAGTGCAGTGTTGGTCTACTGTAAGACCTCGTAGTGCAGTGTTGGTCTACTGTAAGACCTCGTAGTGCAGTGTTGGTCTACTGTAAAGGGCCTCGTTGGGATTTTTGGTTACGTAAGCCTCGTATGCAGTGTTGGGCTACTGAAAAAACCTCGTGTGCAGTGTTGGGCTCTTAAGGCCTCGATGCAGTGTTGGTTAGTAAAACCCCGGTGCAGTGTTGGTCTACTGTAAGACCTCTTGTTCGTGTTTGGTTTTACTGTAAGCCTGAGTGCGTGTTGGTCTCGTAAAAACCCGTGTGAGTGTTGGTTACGTAAGACCTCGTAGTGCAGTGTTGGTTACGAAGATCGTAGTGAGTGTTGGTCAATGTAAGACCTCGTAGTGCAGGTTGGCTACTGTAAACCCGATGCGTGTTGGTCTTGAAGCCTGTAGTCTGTTGGGTTTTGTAGACCTCGTAGTGCAGTGTTGGTCTACTGAAGACCCCGTATGCGTGTTGGTTACTGTTAAAACCCCGTGGCGTGTTGGTCTACTGAAACCTCGTAGTGCTGGGCTACTGTACGACCCCTAGTGCAGTGTTGGTCAAATGCAATGTAGTGCGTGTTGGTCTTACTGTAAAAACCTCGTAGTGCAGTGTTGGCACTGTAAGGGTTCGTAGTGATGTTGGTCTACTGTAAGGCCCCGTAGTGGTGTTTGGGCTACTGTAAGACCGTAGTGTAGTGTTGGGTTTCTGCAAGACTCTTGTCAATGTTGGTTACTGTAAAACCCGTAGTGAGTGTTGGGTTTCGTAAGACTCGTAGGAGTGTTTGGCCCACTGTAAAAACCTCGTATGCAGTGTTGGTCTACTGTAAGGCCTCGTGTGCGTGTTTGGGGTACGTAAAACCTGTAGTGCAGTGTTGTACTGTAAGGCCTCGTAGTGCATGTTTTTTTACTGTAAGGCCCCGTGTGCAGTGTTTGGGCTCTGAAGACCTCGTAGGCTGTTGGTCTACGAAGAACCTCGTAGGCGTGTTTTGGGTTTTGTAAGGGCCCCGTGTGCGTGTTGGTGTACGTAAGCCTCGTGGCAGTGTTGGGGTTTCTGTAAGGCCTGTAGGCGTGTTGTCTCTGTAAGGCCTCAGGTCAACAATGAGGAGTAAAAACCCTCCCAGCACGGGTGAAAAATTGGGGGACGTTTTTTAAACCTTCTTTCCCCACAAAATTACGTTGTGTCCCCCAGGGGGAAAGGGCCCTTTGGCCCCCTTTTTTCTCCCAACATAAATCCACAAAAAGCTTGCAAATTTCTCAAACCCACACTTTTTGCAGATGACATACTACGTTTCTCTCACCCGAGCCATCACGCTAGCCCAATACTGTAAAACCCAATTCAGAAAATATTATGGATGAGATACAAAAATTACACTAAAATTTACAAAACCCACTTTTATTATTTGGTACAGAGCTCAGGTACCCCTTTAAATAAAAATAAACGGATCACCATCCAAAGCTAACGAGGGAAAAAAACCCAGAATCCACCTCGTAATAGACCAAATTTAACAATATACAACAAATTTTAAGAAAATTTCCAAACTGTAGGGGTACATGAAATAGGTACTATGTTCCATGCCCTCCCGGCCCCTTTTTCACTCTCTTTTTACCCCCATCTCCCTATGAATTTGTGCATGGGGCTCAACAACAATTAAAACCCTCTCAGTCCTAATTTCCAACAAAAGGCTGCAGTTGAATGATAACAAATTCTCCCAAGGAAACACTCCCCCAATATTCAAAACACTAAAATATCACCATACAAAAAATAATTTTTATTGCACCCATTACTACATAGAACACTAAAACCTGATATTAACCCCCCCCTCAAAAAATCTCCTTTCCAAATCAACGAAACTGACCATAAACAAGGCACAGATCACTCTTTGATGTTCCCATTTTCCATCTCACGCTATGCAAAAACTCAATGCACATAAAAGGCCCTAAAATCTGGAATTCATTACCTGTAAATATAAAAGAAACACTACCTGTTTATAAATTCAAGTCTCTTCTCAAAGATCACTTACTCACTCAAAACCAAATAAATACTGAATAACTGAACCTTATAAATTGTATATCCTATATGTTACTCACAATTATATCACACAAATGTTAAACCTAGGACCCAATCTAACTTTATTATTTTTTTAAATACACTATACCTAACAGAATACTCCATTCGACTGAATGTACAACAATGCAAGCAACCATATGACCTGTTTTTGTAATACTCATTTGTGCTTTATAGTTATCTGTTTACAATAATGTTTTATCACTGATTTCATCATTGCTTAGTTAATCTTAAGTTAATTTTAAGCCAGCCCGTAATGCTATGCATATAAGTGGCTTTGGCATGCTGCTCTTACCTGTATTTTTTGTACCTCTGTATGTATGCTTAAATTACTAAATAAATAAATAAATAAATAAATTTACCAGGCAGCAAGTTTCTGGGTGTTAGCCGACAGCCGTGGGTCGCGTCATGGCTGGGGGGGAGGATTACCTTAGGCTGCCTGAAATGCTCTGTATAACCAGGGGCTTTCTATATAGCATGCCCGTAATGTCAAATAGGTCTGTATTATTATTATCATTGCTGTTGTTGTTAGGGGGAGCGCTAAATCCGGAGAGATTACACAGCGCCTGAGGGGGGTAGAGGGATGGAAGACATTCAGGCTTAATTCAGTGAACTGGAGCACAGACCCAATTCCCTCGATCAAGAGCTCACGAGCGTTATGAAGGTGCACAGATATCTCGTCCTGCCTTGCCATCCTGTCAACTACAACACAAAACGGTAGGGCGGACGGAGCCGCTCTTAACCTAGCTTAATAAACCATTACATTCCCTCCAGGCTTTTAATGGTTTATTGAGCTAGCAAGTTAAGTGGGAAAGGGTGACATCAAATTAATGTATATTAAATAACTTGCTTAGATTTGTCGTGCTTCCAGTGTATTTGTTTTACATGTTTGTATTTTAATGTAGGTACGCTGTTGCAGTGAATAAAACGAGGCTAGTCCTCGTGTTTTAAGAACTTGATATAATAAACTACTTCTAGGAGAGGACTTATCGTACGTTTTATTGAACCGGGACTACACAGATTTTGAATATTTCATGTCAACCCATCCGCACTCATGTCAACCCTTTCTCACACATGTCAACTCGTCCACGTGCCTTGCCATTTTTTAATTTTCCCGTCTGTGGTTAAATACTACGTTTTTGTAGTTTGTCACCTACTAAATCATAAAGTTTTTTTTATTAATGTAGAGAACGTTCAGAAACTGACTCAGAAATCGCGTAATAAAAGGGTGTAAAATATTATTATTATTATTTTCACGGGGACGGGCTAAACCCTTATGTCATATAGCGCCTGGGAAAAGGGAGGCATTGAGGTTTGGTCCAAGGAAGTCTAGGTCAGGTCCAAATGCCTGGATCAAGAGTTTTTAACCATCCCTTGAGGACTAACACTGATGCTAGGTTATGTATGTACTCACGGCCTCACCTCTCTGCCTTCACAACTGTAAGTTACCATCTTTACTCAATTTTCTACTTTCCCCTCGCTTGTTTCTCTCCCTCACTCTCGTCTCGTTCTCCTCCTTGCCTTCCTCCCTCTCTTCTTGTTTCTCACTCCCTCCCTCCTCTCTTCTTGTTTACCTCTCTCAATCTTGCATGAATCTCCCTCCACTTCCGTACACCTGTCACTTAAGTATTTCCTCAGTTTCATTTCGTCTTTTCACCCTAATACAATTTTTTATGCGTTGGAACCTAGATGCCTTTATTTTTATCTCTCGATATCCTAGTCTCTCTCATTGCCAGATTGCACTTTTTCTTCGTCTCCCTCATTGCCATATTAACCTTGCTTGTCTCCCTAGTTTCCACAGTAACTTTTGCCTCTCCCTCGTTGCCATATTAACTTTTTACATGTTTCCCTTGTTGCTGAAGTAACTTTCTATCTTCCTTGTTGCCATAGCATCTCTCTCTCCAAAACTCCTGAAACAACATTATCACTGTACAATGCTCTTCTTAAACTCCGCCTTCAATATGCTGCCCAGTTCTGGTCCCCCTCATTATATAAGAGACAGACAAACTAGAGATGAATGTAGATAAATGGTTCAGACAACCGACAGGATGATGAATTAGACACTTGTACAACACTTAGGTATCTTCACTGTGGAAACGTTTCGCCACCCAGCGGCTTCTTCAGTCCAATACAGAGAAGAATGACTGAGGAAGCCACTGACTAGCAAAACGTTTCCACAATGTTCACACTTAAATGTTGCACAAGTGTCTTAATTTATCAAACTAGAGGTTACAGGGAAGAGCAACACCACTCATACCATCACTCAGTTCATCCTCTTAATCAGTCAGTATTTTATCACATGAAATAAGACTTCATTCACTTACCATGTTCTCTCACTTTCGGAAGACGGAGGCTTCGGGATGAACTAATACAAACCTTTAAGATATTAAACAAGGTCGATATGCCCAAGTATGACATTTTTTTTTGAAATGCAGTGTGACATAGGTCCATGAAACAATGGTATGAAACTCTGTGGTAAGAATAAGATAATGGTTTACAATGCCGACAAGTTGATAAAACGCATGTGCAACAGTTAGGTATCTTCCTTCCGAAACGTTTCGCCTACACAGTAGGCTTCTTCAGTCGAATACTGTTTCTACCCCCCTCCGTATACGACTGAAGAAGGCTACTGTGTAGGCAAAACGTTTCTGTAACAGATACCCAACTGTTGGACATGTGTCTTACATATCCTCTCCGTGGTTAAGAAGTTGAACACGAGTTATGAAGCACTAAAATTGTTTTCCACGGAGGCTGTGGGTACGAAATCAATTTTGTCTTCCACGAACCGACTGTCTGCATATTTTGCAAACAGGATTCTACTGTGGAAACACTGCACCAAACAGATGCTACCAGTGTACTGGTGTTTGCATTAAAGTTGTTCACGATGTCACGGGATGCACAGTATGCTAGTGGCTTTCTTTTGTGGATATTTTATTAATGCAAACTACATTTTATATACTGCAAAAAGAAATAAAGTTTATTCACGTACATCAGAAGAGCACTTTTTTTAAAGCCACGTATAATAAATGTAACATGAAGGGATTCAGGGGAAACTGGTTAGCCGGACTCGAGTCCTGGAGATGGAAAGTACAGTGCCTGCGCTCTGAAGGAAACGGCCGATGTGTTAAAAAATTTATAATAAGTCACGCTGTTTGACTTCATTAGGTTATCCTACGTTAAACTCTAAATTTTACTATATAAAACCACTATAAATTTTTTTATTTTTATGTATGAGGCTTAACTAAAAATGTATATAGAAGTAAAACTAGTGGCGTCTAGTAGTAGTAAGCAAACACTCGGATACATTTATAAAAAACGAAGTGATCCAGGTCCCAGGAGTGAAACGTTTTCTAATGTCATAGTGTTTGCTTACGTGTCTTTCTAAATGATTTTGTCTGTATCTATCACCAAGGATTTTTCCAGGAATACTGCCCATGCCTTCCATTCATTCACATACCCTATAAATTTCGTGGCGAAGTTCGAGTATTGCAGGATTTTACCGTTTCATGCCGGAAGTGAGAGAAAAAGAGCATTTTGATTGATTATCCTTGTCTCAACACTCTAGAATAATAGTTGATATTTCCTGATCAAGATAAGATAAGATAAGATTTCGTTCGGATTTTTAACACTGGAGGGTTAGCCACCCAGGATAACCCAAGAAAGTCAGTGCGTCATCGAGGACTGTCTAACTTATTTCCATTGGGGTCCTTAATCTTGTCCCCCAGGATGCGACCCACACCAGTCGACTAACACCCAGGTACCTATTTGCTGCTAGGTGAACAGGACAACAGGTGTAAGGAAACGTGTCGAAATGCTTCCACCCGCCGGGAATCGAACCCGGGCCCTCCGTGTGTGAAGCCTTTTCCATGAAGTCCCATACTCACTCACTCACTCTCGCCTCCCTGGCTACCAAGGCACCATAACCTGGCTGGGGTGAGAGTACCATGTACACGCCGCGGGAAGACAAGTTACTTCACAATCTAATACCCTTAAAGGGGGGGAGGGGGCGTCCTCATATTTGTCAGGGGTTGTAAATCCGAGAAATTAGAGTTGCCCTCCCCCACCTCGGAGTAAACTAGTTTATCTGCCGACTCCTGCAATTATGACTCTTACAAGTTTAGCGCTTCTCCATTAATTTACTAATATTTATTCTTTTACACAGTTGGTTTTGAAGGTTTGAAAGAACACAAATACACACACACATTTACACTGGTCACAGAGTTGTCAGGAGTGGAACAATCTGGGAAGCGATGTGGAGGCAGGATCCACATACAGCTTTAAGAAGAGGTACGATAAAGCTCTTGAAGCAGGGGCACAGTGGACCTAGTAGCAACTAGTGAAGAGACGGGGCCAGGAGCTATGTCTCGACCCCTGCAACCACAAACAAGTGAGTACATGCATAAGTTTTACGTGAAACCGAGGGGAATAACAACAGGTGGGGCTGTATGAAGGGTCGTTTGACCTCCACCACCCCCCTTTTGCGTTTCTCTCTCTCTCTCTCTCTCTCTCTCTCTCTCTCTCTCTCCGTGCTCCCTCATCTGACCTCCACTCCAAGACTGGTCGCACACTCCTCCTTGAGCCATCAATGTGTGCAGCAGTGTTTGGTAGTATTAGCTCTCCACGCTGCCTGCCACCCACCTCTCATAATTCCATTCATCTCATCAGCTCCTCCACCTCCGCCTCATTCGCTCATTCACTTACCTTCCTTTCATTTCTTCTCTTTCGCGGAAAAAATCGCAAAAAGTGTGGATTAATTTGGCTTTTCCCTCTCCTGGTGTTTTTAGGAGAGGCCTTGGAGGCGGGCGTGGGTTTACTTGGGATGGGTTTACCCTCTCGTAGAATTTATACGAGAGGTCTTGGAGGAAGGGGTGGGTGCTCTCTGGTAATGGAGAAGGGTATGGTAGGTCTTCCTTATAGCTGTTTTTAGAGGAGAGGTCTTCTCTGAAATTGTGCCTGTCGAGGTGGGGAACTGGTCTTGGAGGTGGGAAAGGGGTCTTGGAGGTGGGAAAGGGGTTTTGGAGGTAGGAAAGGGGTTTTGGAGGTAGGAAAGGGGTCTTGGATGTGGGGAAACTGGTCTTGGAGATGAATGAGTTGATCTTGGAGGTGGATGAGTTGATCTTGGAGGTGAGGGAACTGGTCTTGGAGGTGGGAGGAGAAGCATGTATTTTCAGAAGCTGCTGCGTTAATGTACTGCCTACTGTATCCCCCTCCATTCATGTATATGCAAGCATTCATGCATACACGAACATACGTTATACCACACACACACACACAAATTGCCTATACCTTTCATCTATAATGATCAAGCCTGTCTGACTCTTCGACATGCTCTTACCTGTGTCCTTTCATTTATCACCTCCCTCTCAATCTCTCTCTCTATGTTAGTCACGCTGCGAAACTTGGCCATAGTTTTTTAGTCTCCCTGACTCTTTCTTTCACCTTCTCGGTCTATCTATAACGTAACTTTTTATTTCTCTTTCTCACTATCTTTCATTCCACTCTCTCTCTCTCTCTCTCTATCCCTCGCCCTCTCCTTAACTCCCCTTCACCTCTCTTATTTTATCCTATCTCTTCCCTCCCCCTGATCTTTCCTTCCCCTCGCTTGAAACAATATCTCTATTTTTGCTGCTATCTTCCCTCCCTATATGCCATCCCCCTTTCTCTTTTCTTCTCTCTGCCAGTTCCTTCCCTCTGTCCCTCCTTTCCGTACTTCCTCTGCTAGTTCCTTCGTTCTCTCTATTTCCTCTGCTAGTTCCTTCATTCTCTCCCTCTATTTCTTCTGCTAGTTTTCCCTACAAGTTCTCTCCCTCCCTCTGTCTAGGGACCCGTGTCAGTTCCTTCGTTCTTTCTACCTCCTCCCTCCCACCTCCCTGCCTCGTTCCCTTTACTTCTCCCTCTCAGTTCCACCCTCTCCCTCTCGTCAAGTATAAATTATATCAATCAAATAAAACCAACCAACCCAGAGGGGGTTTTCAATGTTTAACTTTTGTTAAACTCCCTCCCACAAGTGTACCCTCTTCCTGCCCTCATATCCTTCCCCTCTCCCTCTCCTTCACGCACTCCCTCACACACTATTCCCCATCACACACACTACCTTAATACACTCTCCCCCACACACGCCTTCGCATACATTCCCTCACATTCTAGCATTCCACTCTTCCCCATACACTCCCTCACATCCTCTCCCTCACACACCCTCCCTCACATTAGGGTGCGTCCAACGCCCCAGGGTTGAGCACCGTGGTTGCCCCTAGACGTCAAATGTTCCATATACTCTCAATATTGATCCTGATAAGCGTTAGTGTACAATTGGAAAACCTGCGCAAAACAACAGCTAAAATCACAACAGTAGTAGTGAGCTACTTGTAACTAATTTTATCAAATAGAATCATATTTTCTTCAATTTTATCTACATAAAGTGATTTACAGCAAAACAATAACATGTTAAAAATAACTGCCTTTTTATTTTCCTATTAATAGGTCACTGATTTTTTGGGGTTATCCTCAGTAATTTACACTGATAATTGTACTTATGTGTACCTGTGACTAAATAAATTTACTTATTTACTTATTCTCTTATTCCTGCTCAAGACAGCACTGTGAAACTGTATTGTGATTTTTGTATCTCACTTTTTTTTTTAATTGACTTTTACTTGACTGGTGGAGCACAGAGATGGGGTCGAAACTTTTCTAAATTTTGTGGCAAATTTTTCGTTCAATAAATGGAACGAAAGTAACACACGGGACAGAATGTTCCCTAACAAATTTAAAATTTAAAAATGATGGGGCGTTTGATGCACCCTTCCTCACACCCTCTCCCTCACACCCTCTCCCTCACACACTCTCCCTCACACACTCTCCCTCACACACTCTCCTACATACATCGTCTACATTCATACACTCTTCCTAACGCCATCTCCCTCACACACACTCCCTCACCCTGTCCTCATTCTCTTCCACACACATCCCTCACATACCCCTTTACACAATTTCCTTCACATACTCTCCCTCATACATTCTCCCTTCACCTTCGCCCCCTCACTTTCTCATCCTTTATCTCTCCCCTCGCATCTCTCATTGCTCTCGTTCCCCTGTTTCTCTCTCCTCTCCTCCTATCCTACTCCCTTTTCTGTCTCCCATTCTACCTTTAGGCAGTCTCTCTCTCTCTCTCTACATCCTATTCTTTTACCTTCTATGCTCCTCCCATCCATTTTTATTTAATTAACGCAATTCTTGATTTAATTAATTATACTTTAAATATTTTTAACTGCGGGTAAATTTTCAATAATTCTTATATATATATATATATATACATATATATATATATATATATATATATATATATATATATATATATATATATATATATACGTATATATATATATAAAAGATTACAGAAGACTTCACATATGACCTCATATAGGACCCTATTCACTGAGCGTGGGAGTGTAGTGAACATTTAGTCAGGTCACATGTAAAAAAAAATTAAAGTGCGACATGTCGGGCATAGTTTAAAATGCTCACAAATTCTATTCAATGTAAATTAATCTAATTTATACAGCCCAGAAGTTATATTCATATTGCAATCAATACTATTTTGTATGAAGCTTGATTCAATTATATTTCACTCGACCATGGACTTGCTTGATACAACCTTTTCGGCCTTTCAAAACCAATTGGATGGTTAATATCTCTCATAAGAATATTCAGAGCATTACTCATATCCAGCTCTAATGCTATATTTATGTTGTTGAAATCCTAGTTCAACTCTTTTTTCCAGTTTGACCATAAAATGAATGTATATATATATATATATATATATATATATATATATATATATATATATATATATATATATATATATATAATATATATATATATATATATATATATATATATATATATATATATATATATATATATATATATATATATATATATATACGCAAAACAACCACTCTGAAAGAATAGAGAAATTCCAAGCGCTTTCGTGACTACTCACATTATCAAGGAACTATGAAAGTAAAGCATCCAAGGAAGCTATATAAGGGGTCTGGCCAACACCTCACTATCAGATCCCACAACGGTTAAACACCTGACGCGCGCCGACCCAACTGGACAGGTCCTTCGCACAACTCGCCCACAAACTATTCTACCCCAAAAAATTTTAAAATTATTATTTGTCCAGTGTATTATTAAATTCTTCCCAAATTCTATTAATTATAAATTAGATCCATTTATAATCACTGTTTTTGCAGAGGTGCTCAGAATACAACAGTTTAGAAGTATATATCATGTCCAAATAAAAAATTATTATTATTGTTATAGTGCTGTGGTACAGTGGTTCATGACAGTGCTGTGGTACAGTGGTTCATGACAGTGCTGTGGTACAGTGGTTCATGACACAGTGATGTGGCACAGTGAGTCATGATACAGTGTTGTGGTACAGTGGTTCATGACAGTTTATGGTACAGTGGGTCATGAGTGGTATGGTACAGTGGGCCCTTTCTCTCGCTATTTATTCTCTATTCCACTCTATTCCACAGACTTTTTTAAATCGTCTATCTCAACTTCTTTTACTGTGTGTGTTGGCCATGCTGAATTATACAAACTCTTGTCGTCAGTATTCAAACTTCACCTTCCCCACTTCTCTCGTTTTTGACTCCCTCTTATCTTCTCTTTCACCTTTGCCCTATCTGTCTTTTCTTTTCAACTTCTCTCCTCCCTCTTCTTTCCCTTCCTACGCCACCCAATTATTTTTCCTCCACTCAAAG